>WNYD01000024.1:0-291221 GCA_021396205.1 Sporothrix brunneoviolacea | reverse complement strand
CTTTTTTCTTTTTTACGTTTTTTTTTTTTTTTTTTTTCCAGGCCGGTCTGGGCGGTTCATTTTTTTTTTTTTTTTTTTTTTTCCTTCCCCCCCCCCCCCCCCCCCCCCCCAATTCAGAGGAGGGTTCCAGAGGGGAAAGAAACGGAAGATGGCTCCACGTGAGGTAGAAGGAAAAGCAACTGGGGGAGGAGAACTAGAAGGCATGCCTGTCTTTGTTTCGTTGCCATATTGACAACCGTTGGGCTCTGGAGGGACAGTCGCCAAAGTGATTCATCACGGGGTGGTGGAAGCATTATTCTGTTGAGATATACCTTTGACAGGCGAGCCAGGTGAAGAAAATACAGAGCAGATCGATTAGCTCTGCAATCTGAATATGTGCCTGTCGTAAATGCCAACGTCGACCTCGTCTAAATTGTGTATATTTCCCGATGTGATGCAGCTGACAAGATGCAAATATTCGTGAACCTTCGCTTTCTGATGCGTCTGATAGTCGACATTGCCCTATATATATATCCGAGCCCAGTCGGCTCTACCACGTCTCTTCCCAGTAGACAATCCGGTTCGGGTCCTTCTCGTCGAACAGCAGCGCCTCGGCCTCGTCTGTGTCTTTGCAGAAGCCGCCCGCCACGGCCGCATCGCGGAGCGCCTCGCGCACCGATCCGGGCATGCGGCCGCTGTTGCCGCAGAGGCAGATGATGGCGTCCTGCCGGAGCAGCGCGCACACCCGGTCGGCGCTGCGCCGGATCATGTGCTGCACGTAGGTCTTGCCCTCGTCGTACTTGTGCGCCACGACCGTCGGCACCGGCGCAGCGTCATCTGACGGTGCACCTGCGACTTCGTTCGGCACGATTCCATTTGTGCCGTTGGTAGTTGTCTTTTCTGTGGCCTCGCCCGATGGCGCAGAGGGTTCTGGGTCCGGCTCTCGCGGATCCCGCGAAAACGCAGGGACGACGGTCAGGTTTTGCACGTCGAGCCATTCCTCGTGAAAGTGGTAGTCGGCGTTCTTGTTGCGGCAGCCGAAGAAGAGCAGGGTCTCGGCGCGCGGCGAGTACTGGCTCCTGTCGTGGATTAGGCTGCGGACCGGTGCCACGCCCGTGCCGGTCGCAATCGCAATCAGCGGCCGCGCTGCCGCCGCGCGTCCGTTGGGCGGCGGCGTCTCTCGCTTGATCTCGACGTGCAGGGGCGTGCCGGCCGGCAAGTTTTTGAGGTAGCGTGAGCAGAGGCCCTCGCGCGGCTTCCGGATGATCGTCCTGTACTCGACCAGAGCAGCGAGAATGTCAAATCGGTAGACAACAGCGCCTTCTTTCGAATCTACTTCTGTTCTCAGCTGGGGCTTCTCCCAGTCCGCCCCGCCGTTGGCGATGCTGAACTCGCGCCCGCGGATCACCGGAAACACGTCGGGCACGGCTTCGAAGGGGACCTTGGCCGAATAAAACTCCGCCAGCACCTCCAAGATCGTGCGCCGCGGCCGCGACGTGAAATCGTAGAACTCCTGCGACGAGTCGGGCTGCACGAGCTCAAACAGCTTCTCCTTCTGGTCCGCGTGCGTCGTGTAAAACGCGAGCTTGTGCAGAAACGAGCGCGAGGGCACCGCCGTGAAGTCGATGTTGTGCGTGAGAAGGTCGCGGAGGGTCGAGCCTGGTTTGGGGAACAGCCCGTTTGGGCGCTTCGCCCCCAGCGAGACCTTTCTGTCGGCGACCGCGCCCCAGTCCATGAGCCCGATGAGCTTCTGCACGTCCTCGGGGTAGTTCTTCGGATACAGCACAACGCGATCGCCGGGGAGCGGCGCGTACGCCGACCCTGCATCTGAATCTCCGAGCACGGGAAAGCTGACGTCCAGCTCGACCCGACGAACGTCTTGCCAGTGGTCCGAGGGCGTGACCCGGGTGTTGCTCACGACCACAGCACTGGTGCTGCTTGGGTGCGGAAGCAGTACCGGCGGAGGGAATTTCGGTGGAGCCTCCGCTTGGCCTGGCTCTTCCTGGCCATCTGCGGTCCTCGCGTCCGGCAAGAGCAGACTCAGGGTGTATCTCGGCGGGAGAGGTTCTTCTTCTGGGATGGGCTGGACCGAGGCCGGGAGCGGGTATGTGGCGACCAGATGCTCCTTGAGGTCCTTGACCCACGGCTGGTAGATGCTGTCGATGCTGCACGTCGATGTCAGTTTTGTACAGCGTCTTCATGAAGAGCATTAAACACAGCAGAGCATGCCCTACCCTTCGTTGTGCCGCTCGTCAGCCTCTCCTCGCGCAAACACTTCCTTGGCACCGAGGCGAAGCAGACGGCTGTGGAGCAGCCGTGACGCCCAGTTGTACCTAGACAGCTGTTAGACAAGAGTGCCGGAGACAATACAGCAGAATATGCAAGCAGGACCGTACTTGTGATACGAGCTGTCGCCGAGGCCAAACGTCGTGAACTGCACCGGGGCCAGGCAGCCCGGCGGCAGCCTGGCGCGCCGCAGGCTCTTCCAGAACTTGCGGGCGTTGTTCGGAAAGTGGCCCTGGCCCGTCGTGGCGACGACAAAGCAGACGAGGTCGTAGTCCTGGAGGAGGTCGTTCAGCTTGGCGCCGTCCATGGCCTCCAGCTCCGTGTGGAACCGCAGCCGCTGGCACATGCGGTCGATCTCCTCCGCCTTGTCCTGGGCGCCGCCCGTCTCCGAGCCATAGAGGATGAGGATGCGCCTCCCTGGGAGGGCCATTGTGTGAGCGACAAGGGATGCCGTGTCAGCCACGGGGACCACCCGAGCGTGTGTCCTGCGAGTTCACGTGCGCTGCTATCTTTCCATGCCCTGGTCGCAAGTTTGTCGTTGACGGCCAGTTATCTTGTACTTGAGATGACTCTGACGTCAGGGCAGGCTGTCTGGACAAGAGTAGAGAAGAGATTGTCTTGCGGTGCCTGGGTCGTAATGTTGCGCTGCGGGGAGAAAGAAATGCACCGGCGTTGCAATGGAAGTATATGGTGTGCCGTCTGTTCCCCGAGTCGGGCGTGCTCGATGCTCGATATTGGAAAGTGAGGTTCCTGGAAATCGACGGTTTGGCGATGAAAAATGGAAGCCAGCGGCTTTTGTCACAAGCTAAACCACAGAGGTATCTTGCCAGGCAATACTCTACGGCGGGGTACTTTGCGTGTCACACTCGGCTGGCCGATCTCGGCTTTTGCCATCAATGGTCTACAGAGCTGAATGACAGCGGCGCCTTTCGCAGCTGCCAGTTTTGGACCGCTCGGCGTGTTGACTTGCTCTTTCTCAAGAATTCGCGCGAGGCCACCTTCGTCGCTTCCCGTGCCTCCGGTGAGTCTAGATGCGGAAGGAGTGATGCCAGTTTCCAGTACAGCGCAGAGCCTCCATCTGTGCTCGCGGCACCGATTGGGCAAGTGCCATGCTCGCTGCAACAAGGCAGCCGCGACAGGTCGCTTGTGCCCCGTGACAAGAGCCGATCGGGGCAATCGCGCCGGCTGAGTCAAGCGGCAGCCTCGCGCCTTGCCCTTGCGGCAATGCAGGGCCGGGCTTCTTCGCCGGTTTTACCTTTTTCTCTGCTTTCCGTCGCTTGCGCTGGAGCAAGTGGGGCTCGGATGCACGCGATCTAGCAAGGCTGCGACGCGACGTTGGCGTTGCCGTCTATTTTTGTTTACTTGCGGGTAATTGCGCTCACTATTTCTCCTCCTCTTTTTTTTTTTTTTTGGTTCGGCCTCACTCCCTCCTGCCTGGTTGCATGTGCGCAGGTACGCATGCACCTTCCCGCGCGTCTTAATTCGTTGCGCCATAATCACGCGCCCTGTCGAGAGACTGTGTCGAGCACCCCTTCCAAGGAAGGGAACATGCTTGTTGCTGCTTTCCCGCTTGCGGTTCTGTGTCACACGGCGGCTTCCCATTTTAGCATACGGAGTAATAAGATACATTCATCGGCGTGGTGACAAAGGCGCCCTGAGGAGGAAGGGGCAACCCTGGCAGTGAGTCTTTGTCGTGCTGCCTGCTGTGGTTCTTTCCCATCCCGGGAAAGTGGAAGACACTGGCCTGTACGGAGTATTCTCGATTCCAATAGCACAATGGCAGCATCATAATGAGCAGCGACAGACGTAGTCGCACAGCGCGGTCCGATCGGACGAAAAAATCGTTGCATGATGCGGATCCTAATCCGAAATTTGGCCTGCGGAATCTTAATGATCTTAATTACGCCGGGAGGATAGAGACGACATGGGGTGAGAGAAAACAGGTGGGCAGAGGAAGGAGCCAAGGAACCAGAAGAAGAAAAATGGAAGGAGAGACGGCCAGCCCGTCTCAGGGGAAAGTGCGACCTGGTCGGTGCGCCAGGAGTGGATGGCCACGCCGATGGACAGACACATGGAAGTGGAAGGCGCTGATCGCAGCGACTCGAGGACGGAGTGCTACTCGTACTCCGTACAAGTACAGACTCTCGACTGTGTTCACTGCGCAAGGTTGAGCGAGGACGCCCCCCCTGGCAGGCTTCATTTGCGCCGCGACGTATGTTGTATCTCTGCACGCAATGCGCGCCGCAGGGTACCTTGGCCGCTGGCCGGTCCCTTGTCACTGCCTGCGCCACGCCTTCCCGCTTTCGCTTAAACTCCGTGCGGACTGGGCGCAGATTTGAAAATTGCGGCGCTGAAATTAGGGAAAGAGCAATTAAAAGAAATGGTAAAAAAAAAGCCGAAAAAGGAAAACTAGGTGAGCAGCAGGGAGCCTGCCCAGTAAGGAGCGCCCCAGCGCCACCGGGCAGGGACGACGCCAGGACGCCAGCCTGCAGCAGCGACGCGCGACTAAGCTGTACTCCGTATTATTTTTTTTTCGCCTCCCCTTTATATATATATTTTTTGCGGCCGCTCCTCCTTGGCCGCCTTCTTCCCTCTCGCATCCCCCAAATCCAAAGATCACCATCCACAATCAAGCTTCACTGACACCTGTCGCTCCCCTTCCCGCCTCCCCCCCTTCTTCCCCCTCTGTATTCTAGGGCACCAAGCTACCCTGCTCGCTCCCCTTCGTCTCCAGAGTCCAACCACCCGGATCAATCAACCACCAGCCAACTTCAAAAACGTCACATCTCCATCGTTGTCCCGTTTCAACATCCTCCCACAACAGCCTCCCAGCTCTCAGATTGCTTTCCCCATCAATCCGATCATCAGCAACCCGCCCACCATGTCTGCCTCCGCTGAGACCAAAGTTACTGACGCTGCCGTTAACGACGTGACCGCCGCTCTGGCCAACACAACCATCGCTGGCAAGCCCGACGAAAAGGCCAACGACGCCTACCTTGCCAGCGCCGCCGAGGGCCGCCGACTGTACATCGGCAACCTCGCGTACGCTACCACCGAAGGGGAGCTTAAGGAATTCTTCAAGGGCTATCTTGTGTAAGTTTGCCTCCGCGGCGCGAACTCTGCCGAGCTTGCGTGCTTTCTGTCAGCAGCACTTCCCTCCATCGACAACTTTCTGCAATTTGATGCCTTTTTTTTTTTCTCTTTTTCTCTGCTTCTTCATCAATCTCGCACTTTTTTCTTCTTCTTTTTTTTCTCTTCTTCGCCTGCGGTTCTTCCGCAAGCTGGGGTCTCGGTCTTTTCGTCCCGAGAACGCGTTCGTCCTCTGCGCGTTTCGCTCCGTCTCCGGGACTTCCTCGTCGCACTGCCGCACCAAAAAGCATGCGCTAACCCGTCTCTCCCATGCAGTGAATCCGTCTCCATTCCCAAGAACCCTCGTACCGACCGCCCGGTTGGCTACGCCTTTGTCGACCTGTCGACCCCCAGCGAAGCTGATCGCGCCGTGACGGAGCTGTCCGGCAAGGAGGTCCTCGAGCGCAAGGTATCCGTTCAGCTTGCCCGGAAGCCCGAGGCTGCCGGCGAGAAGGAGGCCGCCAACGGCGAGGGTGCTGAGGGAACCCGCCGCCGCCAGTCTACCCGCGGCCGTGGCCGTGCCAGCCGCGGTCGCGGCGGTCGTGGCCGTGGTGGTCTTGCCAGCGTAAGTACAGCGTCTCCTAGCTAATCTCGTTCAATGGACATGGCATCTGACATCATTTCAGGAGGAGGGTGCACCTGCTGAGGGCGAGGTCGCCGCCGAGAGCGCTCCGGCTGCCGAGGCTCTTAAGGACGTGACCAACAAGGCTGCTCCCACCGACGAGGCCGGTAAGAAGGCCTCTCAGCCGCGCCAGCCCCGTGAGCCTCGCGAGCCCCGCGAGCCCCGCGAGCGTCGCGAGCGTGGCCCCCCGGCCGACGGCATTCCCTCCAAGACCAAGGTCATGGTGGCCAACCTGCCGTACGACCTGGACGAGGACAAGGTATGTTGTATTCCCTATGCGAGTATTGACCTAGAGCGGCCGCTAACAACCATTTTTCTGTAAACAGCTCAAGGAGCTTTTCATCGCCTACGAGCCGTCGACCGCCAAGATTGCTCTCCGCCCGATTCCCCGCTTTATGATCAAGAAGCTGCAGGCTCGTGGCGAGCCCCGCAAGGGCCGTGGTTTCGGCTTCGTGACCCTGGCCTCCGAGGAGCTGCAGCAGAAGGCCGTCACGGAGATGAACGGCAAGGAGATTGATGGTCGCGAGATTGCTGTCAAGGTCGCCATCGACAGCCCTGACAAGACCGACGAGGAGGCCAACGCCCCCGAGAGCGAGACCAACGGCGAGCACGCCGAGGCCGAGGCCCCGGCTGCCACCGCCTAAGTGCTCGTCCGCGCTCTCGATCAAGGCGGCCAGAAGCGCTCTTGCAATGTTATTTGTGGTGACCGGTGCCTAAAATTGTTATCTTTCTACGCTTTCTGTTCTCTGCCCGGGCCGGCACCACCCCAATGCGTCTTTCTGTGCCTGCCGCAAGCCAACGTTCTCGGCATGGTATTTTCTACAAACACAACTTCTTTCTCTCAGCAAGTTTGTCTTGTGGGTAAACATGTTTCGTGGAGGAGGATTCTAAAAAAAACCAAAAACAAAGGCTGGGGGATTAAAATAAACAAAAGGTAGTGAGTGGATTTTTGGTGACAACTAGTTCCTGGCGTCTTCTGAGATGGGTTTGCGTTCATGACTGGGAGACTCCGGGGGCAGCCTCAGCGCACCAAAAGCTATTTTCTGTCTTTCCTTTTTTCTGTCTGCTTCTCCAGCATGCTATTTTTAATTTTGCCATCTTAATCTCTGCCCGCTGGCTCGTATCTTAATTGACGGTTTTCTGGCCGGTTTCTTCGAAAGCTGGTTTTGCTATATCCGGATCATCGTCTAGAGAGTATGGCATGTGGGAGGCTGCGTTTTTCAGAAATGAAAATCTTATTTTACGAGTCAACAACCTAGACGTGTGTTTGACGCGGCTGTTCATCTGTTGATCGTACAGGAGGCCAGAATGCGATTGTATGTAATCTGCAGCGTCCGTCGTTCTTCAGCTGTTCTGTCTCACTCAGCTGGGGAATCCCCATTCGCATTCATGCATATGCACGTAGCGGCATTCTAGCGCGGGTGGGTCGCGGAGGACGCCCGTGTTAATAGCAACTGGTAGGCTGCGTTGGAAGACAGACAGCTGCCATTGGCATTTCCAGGTAGCGGCGATCTAGGCCTGGCCCTAACCCCCCTTGCTAGCAATGGGGAAATTGGGGAGCCTCCAGCATTCTGCCGGTGCGCGCCAACGTAATTTGTGTTTCCCAGGAGACAAACGACACTCGAGAGAGAGCGGGAGAAGCGACGACAACGCCGCTCTGTAAAGACAGCATTCGACAGCAACGTCGACGAGCAACAAGATATACAGCATAGAACAATTAGACGTCGGCGACTGAACGATTGAGCGAGCCGAATCCCCCACCGAGAGAGTCGAGAAGCGTCGAGATCGTTTTGATTCGTGATCAACAGTTCCCCCCCTCCTGCTTTTTCGACGCAATCGATAGACGCACGCCAGAACACAACCAGAGGGAACACCTGGAGACAGTGTCCTGTGCCGCCATGGCTTCGAAAGCGATGTGGGAGGTCGACCCGGAGACGCGGTCCAAGGTGTGTCTTTTTTCTCTGCACCGACGGATTTCGTCGTCTGCCTAACTGACGCTTCTCCTCTCCTCCCCCCCAGCTCCAAGCCATCCAGAAAGAGTCCAACAACAGCGTCTGCTGCGACTGCGGCGCCCCCTCCCCGCAGTGGGCGTCCCCCAAGTTCGGCATCTTCATCTGCCTCGTCTGCGCCGGCGTCCACCGCGGCCTCGGCGTCCACATCTCCTTCGTGCGCTCCATCTCCATGGACGCCTTCAAGGCCAGCGAGATCGAGCGCATGCGCCTCGGCGGCAACGCCGCCTGGCGCGCCTTCTTCGAGGGCCACGCCGACACCGCCGCGCGCGGCCTGTCGTGGGACGACACCTCCATCGCCGACCGGTACGGCGGCGACGTCGGCGACGAGTACAAGGAGCGGCTGAGCGCCAAGGTCGAGGGCCGCGAGTACGTGCCCAGCGAGAAGAAGCCCAAGGCGGCAGCACCAGGAAGCAACAACACGTCCTCCTTGGGGACCTCGGCGCGGTCGACGCCCCGGGGCGGCAGCCGGACGGCGAGCCCCAGCCTCGGTGGCGGCGCAGCAGCAGCAGGAGCTGGCGCCGGCAAGATCAAGGTCGACGAGAGGTACTTTGCGCGCCTCGGCGCCGAGAACGCCGCCCGGCCCGAGGGCCTCCCGCCCAGCCAGGGCGGCAAGTACACGGGCTTCGGCAGCTCGCCGCCGCCGTCTTCGGACGGCGGCGGCGGCGGCAACCTCCCCGGCTTCGACGACCTGCAGCGCGACCCCGTCGCCGCCCTCACCAAGGGCTTCGGCTGGTTCGCCAGCACCGTCACGAAGACGGCCAAGACGGTCAACGCCGACTACATCCAGCCCACGGCCAAGCAGATCGCCGACTCCGACCTGGCCGCGCAGGCGCGCGTCGTCAGCGGCAGCGTGGCGTCCACGGTGGCGCGGTCGGCGCAGCAGGGCGCGCGCACGGCGCAGGAGAGCATCAGCCGGCTGGTCGAGGGCGGGCCTGGAGCGCAGGGCGGCGGCGGCGGCGGCGGCCACAGCTACCGCCAGGTCTCCACGATGGACGACAGCAAGCGCGCGTTCTGGGACGACTTCTCGGCGATCGCGGACCAGCCGGGCGCCGGAAGCGCGGCGCCGCCGCGCAAGACGACGATCGGCACGACGGCGATGGGCAAGGGGAGCAGCAGCGGCCCTGGCGGCGACGCGGGCGCCGGCAAGGGCAAAGACGAGTGGGACTGGTGATCGTCTGCTCGGGGGGGCGCTCTTTTTCTCGCTCGCAGGGAATCCTCTTTACTGTTTTATGTTTTAGTTTTGCATATGCTCAGACTTGGTTATTTTTTTATTTTGTTTACTGTTACGTTCTTACGGTGTATCTTTTTTTGTCCTAATTGCTAGCGAGGAAATAAAAGATGCAGACGAAGCAGAGAGTGAGACAGAGAGAGAATCGACGTACAGATGTGTTAGATAGGCATGCTCGGTCGCCATTGCTGCTGGTTGCAAGAGAAAACTAGAATATTGTCGTGTCGGCCAAAGGGTACATCAGGGCCTCTTCTCGGACCTCCGATGACATCGAGAACGAATTATCTCTTGGTCGGAACCATGTCCGGAGCATAAAACGTTCCAGGGCAGAAATGAGCAAAGACAGCATTCCGCTTCATAGAAAGCCATGTGATCTGTGTCGGCGTGTTTCGAAGCCCCCCGTCCCCACACAGCTACGGCCCGGGAGCGACTGAGGGCGCATCCTTCCCTTGCGTGTCCTGATCTCTTTGTCGGCGCTTCTCCCGGCACCCGCGCTCCTCGACACAGGCCACGTCTCCGCCGCGCTCGCCCCGGGGCCGTCCCAGAGCCGCCTGCACGGCCGTGCGCGGCATCCATCGTGGCAAAGCGCGCGTGCCTGCCGTCCACGACCACGGCCGCCAGCGGACCGAGGCCGTCGACCGAGGGAAAGTGGCTTGACAAAGCGCCACGGAATCTTCACCACCGCCCGGTCGGAGACGGCATACACCAGCCCATCGCGGCCGCCGCCGATCCGGTCGGGGTGCCCAAACGGATTCCAGATGATGCGTCGCTGCGGTGCCGGCGCTGCTGGCATGGTTTAGTCTGCAGCGGCGCTTGCTTTGCGTCGTCGAAGTTGCGGAATATGCTTTCCGACGAACATGACGGGGACGTCGTGTCGGCATAATTTTAGGGAGCAGTGCGCTATGATTATGGGGCAACCTCTGACAGGTCTACCCGCTGTCCAGCGGCTTACACCGCACGTGACTCTCCGTTCTCGGCCGAGGTTAAGGGTACCGGTCCTAGCCGCGGTAGGTGCAGGGGCAGCTGGGTTTTAGCGAGAGGTCCGCATTCGAGCATCGGGAAATCCGCGAAAACCGCTTGATCGAAGCTCTTCGTCCGACGCAACCCACCTCTCCCCCCGCAACTCGCAACGTCGCCAATTCCTGCAATTGATCCAGGACGAAGCACCACTACGACGACCACGACCATGTCTGCGCTTCGGATTCTTGTGCCCGTGAAGCGGGTGATTGACTATGCGGTGGGTGCAGTCCGCGCGATGGCCGAGAGAGGGGGCATGCTGATGAAAGGAAAAGAGAGGAGAGGGTCTATATGCTAACGAGAAGAACAGGTCAAACCCCGCGTCAACAAGGCCCAGACGGGCGTCGAGCGCGCCGGCGTCAAGCACAGCATGAACCCCTTCGACGAACTGTCCGTCGAGGAGTCGGTGCGCATCCGCGAGAAGAAGCGCGCGCCCGGCGGCGTCGAGGACATCTGCGTCGTGTCGGCGGGACCCGCCAAGGCCCAGGACGTGCTGCGGACGGCCATGGCCATGGGCGCCGACCGGGCGATCCACGTGGACACGGCGGGCAAGTCCACGGACGAGAACGCGGCCGAGCTCGAGCCGCTGACGGTGGCCAAGCTGCTGCAGAAGATCGTGGCCGAGGAGCGCAGCAACCTGGTGATCCTGGGCAAGCAGAGCATCGACGACGACGCGCACCAGACGGGCCAGATGCTGGCGGGGCTCCTGGGGTGGCCGCAGGCGACGCAGGCGTCGGAGATCTCGTTCGCCAAGGACGGGGACGCGGTCCAGGTGGTGCGCGAGGTGGACGGCGGCGTGGAGACGGTGCGGGCGGCGCTGCCGCTGGTGGTCACGACGGACCTGCGGCTGAACGAGCCGCGGTACGCGACGCTGCCGAACATCATGAAGGCCAAGAAGAAGCCGCTGGCGAAGAAGACGCTGGCGGACTACGGGCTGCTGGAGGCGGCGGCGCAGAAGCGGGTGAACGTGCTGAAGGTGACGGGTGAGTTTTTCTTTTTCTTTTTTTCTTTTTTTTCGTTTTCTTTTCTTCTTCTTTTCTTTCCCTTGTTTCCGTCTTCTCGTCCCATTCAAAAAGCTAACTCTACAGAACCCCCACCGCGCAAGGGCGGCGGCAAGGTCGAGGACGTCGACGGCCTCATCTCGAAGCTCAAGGAGCTGGGCGCGTTATAAGGGACCGGGGGTGTACAACACGATCACGACATGGACGAGGACGGCGGGAAACAAAAGCACATCAGTTTGGGGACGGGTCCAAGGGCCAGCAAGATCAACGGCAACGAAAAGGATAAAAGAGATAAATGATAAAAAATAGAAAAGCCAAAAGCCATGCATCACTCTACGTGGTGGACAATTCCACACCCCATCTTGACCTGCCTCTGCATCTCGCCTTGTCTGGCTCTCCTGCCATTGGGCAATGCGTTTTCTGCTCATGTGAGAGAAAGATTTTCCATCCCGCTGCGCGCGTGCGCGTGCCTGTGATGCCATTCGGCCAAGGGCGGCAGACGGCAGAGCGTGAGGCTTTATTTTTAGCTGTCGTCCAGATCGGATAGCTGCATGTGTATGCACGTAACCCGGCTATGGCGTAGGCCGGCGTCGGCGGGTGAGGGGCGATCACCCAAAAAAAAACCTAAATTGAAAATTCGACCCCTCTAATGCCACAGGGCCTGGCCTGGCCGTCCAGGGAAGGCGCCGCAGAAAAAGACCGAAGAGAAAAATTCTGTGATTGGAAGGAGTCATTCGCATCCCGGAGAATTTTTTGCCTGCAGTTTTGCTGCCCGCGAGTTTCCCACGCTATTTTGCTTCCCTTTCTCTTTTTCTCTGTTTTCTCTTTTTCTCTCTCCTCCTCTCCACAACACCACCGCCGCCACACCAACAACAGAATTTTCGCTGACCAGATCCCATACTCTATTCCCCCCCAACGCCTCCCTCTTCTTTTGTCTCTTTCTGAGACGGCTTCCTAGCGAATCTGCCCTTATGAACGGGCGCCCGTCAATCTTCACCTGCCAGGTAAGCTCACCGTTTTTTCCTCCTTGTGTTTTCGTCCTTTCTTCTCCATTGCCGCTTGGCAATACCCTCTTGCTCCCTCTCCTGGCCTGTGCATGGCTGGGACGTGCAATTGACCTGTGACGACACGCTGCTGACACGCTCTCTCCCCAGGACTATCTCTCAGGTTCGTGATCTCGCCGCCTCGCTTGCGTCTTCCGCCTTTTTGGCTCTCCTCCTTTTCTGGGGGGCCAGTTGATCTCCCGTCCTCTGCTTGACTTCCTTCGTGCTCGTTCTAACTCTCTTGCCAGATCATCTGTGGAGGGCCCTGTTAGATTAAAATCTGCTCCCCCGCCCTAGATCTCGACTTCATCCAACTTTCTCTTCTCCAACTCACCACCAGCGTCTTCGCTACAACACCAACACCCACCACCTCCAGAAACAACCTCCTGAACCAGCAACCATGCTGTCTCGGCTGCCTCTGCGCTTTGCCCGCCAGGCCGGCTTTGCCGCCGCGGCACCCCGGGCTGTCTTCGTCATGCCCATGCGCATGAGCAGCACGGCCGCCGCCTCTGCGCCCGTCGACGGCAGCAAGGGCCGCAAGATGCCCGCCATGCCCAAGCGCTCGTTCGCGCCGGCCAACAAGATGGACGCCACCCTGACCATCCGGGACGGCCCCATCTTCCACGGCACCGCCTTCGGCGCCAACAACAACATCTCCGGCGAGGCCGTCTTCACCACCTCGCTCGTCGGCTACCCCGAGTCCATGACCGACCCGTCGTACCGGGGCCAGATCCTGGTCTTCACCCAGCCGCTCATCGGCAACTACGGCGTGCCCTCGAGCGAGCGCGACGAGTTCAACCTGCTCAAGTACTTTGAGAGCCCCCACATCCAGTGCGCCGGCGTCGTCGTCGCCGACGTCGCCGAGAAGTACAGCCACTGGACCGCCGTCGAGAGCCTGGGCGACTGGTGCGCGCGCGAGGGCGTGCCCGCCATCTCCGGCGTGGACACGCGCGCCATCGTCACCTACCTGCGCGAGCGGGGGTCCTCGCTGGCCCGCATCTCCGTCGGCGAGGAGTACGACGCCGACGAGGACGAGAGCTACGTCGACCCGGCCCAGATCAACCTGGTCAAGCGCGTCAGCACCAAGGCGCCCTTCGTCGTCGAGTCGCCCAACGCCGAGTTCCACGTGGCCCTGCTGGACTGCGGCGTCAAGGAGAACATCCTGCGCAGCCTGGTCAACCGCGGCGCCGCCGTGACCGTGTTCCCCTACAACTACCCGATCCACAAGGTGGCCGAGCACTTCGACGGCGTCTTCATCTCCAACGGGCCCGGCGACCCGACGCACTGCCACGACACCATCTACAACCTGCGCCGCCTCATGGCCGAGTCGTCGGTGCCCGTCATGGGCATCTGCCTGGGCCACCAGCTGCTGGCGCTGGCCGCCGGCGCCCGGACGATCAAGCTCAAGTACGGCAACCGGGCGCACAACATCCCGTCGCTCGACCTCACGACGGGCCAGTGCCACATCACGTCGCAGAACCACGGCTACGCCGTCGACGCCGACACGCTGCCGGCCGAGTTCAAGGAGTACTTTGTCAACCTCAACGACGGCAGCAACGAGGGCATGATCCACAAGACGCGGCCCATCTTCTCGACGCAGTTCCACCCCGAGGCCAAGGGCGGCCCCATGGACAGCGCCTTCCTGTTCGACCGCTACCTGGCCAACGTCAAGATGTACAAGGACAGCGCCCAGGTGTACAAGGACAACCGGCCCTCGCAGCTGCTGCTGGACATCCTCAGCAAGGAGCGCGTCGGCGTCGAGCCCACGCCGCTGGTGCAGGCCGTGCAGGGCTAGGGAGTGGTGCCTCTGAGCACTTTTGAGGGAGGGAGTAATATGACTTGGAATATAGTCATGCTCCCCTAAATTTGTTTTGGAGTAATACATCGTCACGATTTTGCCTTTTTTTCTTCTTTTCGTTTTTATTTTAGTTTGCACAAATTGCCTCTATGCAGCAAGAACCAGGGCCGTTATATGTTTGCCCATATCCGGTGAAACACGTTTTTATAAACCAGATTGTTTCAAAAAAGTAGTTTTAACTTTTTTTATTTTATTTTATTTTAATCTCGCAATATTTCCCCATGTTGCGCCGGTTTTGTGATATCTAATACCGTATGATCCTTTTTATGGCCGGCCCCCCCTTTTTTTGGTCCCCTATTTCCTATCAAATCCTGATCCTGACCTCATGCAACCATTTTTGTTATGCCGACCATCCCATGTGATTTCCCTTTTGCCTCTTGCTCCTTTCCCATTTCTTCATCGAGTAGACACGAGATTGCCATAATTCAAATAGCTCTCTCTGTCTCTCTGTGTTCACCACCGGTCGTTGTACCCCCCCAGCCGGCCCTCGCGCTCGTCCCGGCCGCCTCGACCACCCCGGTACTCCCGGTTGTCACCCCGGTTGTCCCACCCGCCTCGATCGTACCGGCCATAGCGGTCATTCCGATCGTCCCAGCTCTTTCGGCCGCCTCCCCGGTCGTCCCGGTCGTCACGATTGTCTCGGTCGTCCCGGCCGTCACGCCCCGGCCGATAGTCGTCGTACAGCCGTCCGCCGCCGCCGCCGCCGAATCCTCCCCGTCGTCGGTCGTCCCTCCGCTGCCGCCCGCGCCGCCGCCCACCACCTCCACCATCCCTCCCTCTCTCCCCTCCTCCTCTCCCCCCTCCTCCTCGCTGCTGCCGTCGCTCCCGCTCCCGGTGCGGCGGCCGGATCCCGTCAAACATCTCCGGGCCCCGGTCCACAAGCTCGTCGCCGTCCTCGAACGTGTACCGGTTGTGGGTCTTTGTGTAGTCGCTGGCGCCGCGGCGCGACGCGCGGGAGTCACGACTCCGACTCCGACTCCGACTTTCCGACCGCCGGCCACTTCCACCCCCTCGCGACATGTGCGACCAGAGGTTGTCCTGGCGGCGCCGCACGAGGTCCGGGTGCGCGGGCTGGTAGTCGAGCGGCGGCGAGGCGCGCGTCGTGCGGACGTCGTCGTCGAGCAGGAGCGGCGCGTCGCGGCCGCCTCTCTGCTGCCGCCGCTTCCCACCGCGCGGCGGCACATCGTCGTCGCCGCGGTCGCCGTAGCGGTGCTCGTCGGGCTGATCGTCGTTGTACCATGGGTCCCGCGACCGGGGATCGCCCTCCCGGCGGTCGTCGTCAAACCCGTCGTCTACTGTGCCGGCAGCAGCCGCGCTTCCTTTGGGCCCGCGCGGTGCACCAAACGGCAGAGGCGAGCGCGGCGGCGGCGGCAGAGAAGACGCTGCTACCCCCCCGGCATGGCCGTTGTCCGGCGCTGCAGCGGCGGCCGCAGTACCCGCCGAGCCATGACCGTGACCGTTCCCGTGACCGTTGGCGCTGGCGCCGCTGCCCGCTTCGCGCAGCGTCGTGGAGACATTTCCGTCCTCGTCTGCTTCGCCGTACACGACCTCCCACTTCTTGGCCGAGCTGCGGCTGCCGCCGCCTCTGCCACCGCCGCCGCCGGCCGACTGCTCCTCCTGCTCGATCCACGCCGGCACAGACGCGGCCGGCACAAAGTCCACCCAGAGCGGGCGCCGGTTGCGCTCGTCCGGCCACACCTGGCCGTGCAGCGCGGCCCGCGCCCGCGCGGCGGCGGCGACGGTGCGGAAGACGACAAGGGCGTGGGTCTTGATGGGGTCGAGGTAGGTGCTGAGCAGGACGGAGGTGTCCGGGTGGTCGTCCGCAGGCTGCTGCCGCCCCGGCGGCGCGGCCAGCTCGGCCAGGTGCGCCTCGAGCAGGGCCGGCCGCAGCGGGCGCATGAGGTGGTTGATGTAGAGGGCGGTCGTGGCGGGGTGGATGGCGGGGCTTACGCCGGTGTCGACAAAGCCGGCCGCGTCGTCCATGGAGACGTCGGTGTCGAAGTCGACGTCTGCTGGAGTGTTTGCCGCGGCAGCCGCGGCGCCCTCTTCTGTGGCAGCGGTCGTCTCTGGCCCGACAGACGGCAATTCTGACGGCCCTTCTGACGGCACTTCCGACCGCAGCTCGGACGGCCGAGGTGCCTCGCCCTCCACGCGCTGCCGCTTGCTGCGGCTGCTTTCGTCGTTGTGCAGCGACGGCGGCGGCGTCACGGACCGGCGCTTTCGCTTCTGCTCGTCAAGGACGACCTCGGACAACGGAACCGCCGACAGCGTTGGCGGTAGTGGTAGAGGTGGGGTTGGAGATGGCGGCAGTTTTGCGGCGGGCGCCGTCTCGGCTGCGGGTGCGGATTCAGGCTTGTCTTCGGAAACGGCCTCTGGGGCGGGCACATCGGCAGGCTTGCTCGCTGGATCTGGTGCCTCTTCTGCAGCGACTTCTGGAGCTGCTTCGGGGGCAACTTCGGCGGCCTGCTCCTCGTCTTTCGGTTCTTCGGGCTGCTCGCCTCCATTCACATCGCCGCTGCTGTCATCCTCGCCCGCCCCTGCTTCGTCTACCTCGTCGCCAACGCCATTCGCGGCCGTGCTCTCGTCGTCCACCAGGCGCTGCACCAGCTCGTCCTTGCGGCCGGCGACCGGCAGCCCGCGCTGCTTGAGCTCGGCCTTGAGGTCGACGACCTTGAGCTTGCTCCAGTCGGTCGCGGTCGACGCCATGGCGTTTGGTGGGGGGGAGGCGGTAAAAAAGTGTCGGGCTTTTTTTTCTAGAGCGGCATGGAAGCTTGCGAATGTAACTGTGACTCTGGTGCGAAAAAAACGGGCTAGATCTGAGGTGTGATTCAATCTGTGGCAGCCAGTCGCGCGTTGCGTTTCTTGCGTCTCCAAACAGTCGACTTGACAGTAGTTGAAGCTGCTTTTTTCGATTTCGTTAGTCGTTGGCAGGGGGCCGTGATTGTTTGCGCGCGCAAACGGGGGCAAAGAAGAGGCGCGTCGCGAACGGGTTGAAATAATGCGCGGCGCGGAAAGTGGGAAAGCTGTTTGCAAGAAGAAAGAAATTCCAAGCTTGGGAACAAAAGCGCGGCGCAATTGAGAAGGCGACCTGATGGTGCACTTGATTCCGCTTTCGGACTAGCGCCGTCCGGCTGCCGCTCCCTCCTTGTAAAGCAGTGACGCATGACAAAAAAGACAAAGAAAGGCAGGGCAGCACCGAAACCAGTGCAGTTTGCAGCGCGCCTCTTTTCGCGAACCATGTGTGGGCTTACATAACGCAACTACGCGTGTAAGTGACGGCGAAAGAGGAAACCGCCAGGCAGAGTCGGCGAGCATGCATCGTATCCTTGGCTTGAATATGTGCTTTCCTGTTCCGTCTGTTCTTTTCCCCCTGGCAGGAGACGCGGCAGAGGGGGGAGGCGCCAGGAACAAAACGAAACAAATGCGGCAGGAGCGAATCGTGTGTGTGGTGTCGAAGGTGGGGGTGGTTGCCTACTTTTGTTGTCGTCGTCCCCCCTTTGGTCAAGCTTGCGTCGAGTAATAAGATGCTCCCGTTAGAGAAGGGTCGCTGCTGCCCAACCAGCGTCTCTGCGGCGAAGTACTCCGTAATATGCAAAAGAGTCGAAAATAAAACAAAAGGCGAAAATAAATACAAAAAGAAATCCACAAATCGACGTCTCCAAATACCCAAAATACACAAATGCAACAAATTCACAAAAATGCGCGCGCGCAGACAATGAGAGCACACCGCCGAATGCGTCCACGTCGGCATCGCAGTCTTTCTCTTGTCGGCCGACGGTGAAAGAAAACAAAGGGGGGCGTTAAAATCCAACAGCCAAAAGCAGCCAAAAGCAGCGACAAGCAGCGACAAAGAGACCGGGTCGGCAGAAGCAGTCTTGTTTTCCTCCTTCATTTAGGAGACGGCATCCCAGGACCCAGTTGCAGTTCCGAGCTTAATTTAAAAAGGAGAGAGAATCACCGCGCGCAATTTCGTGGCCGGGTGAACTAGCGGAATAGAAAAAACAAGCACTGCGGCGATCTGCAGCAAACTCGCTTTATTGATTTCGGCTCCTTTTTTCTTTCTTTTCTCGACCTGGTTTCTATGGCGTCCATCTTTGGCCTCTTCCGCGGCTCGCGGGTGATTCCGTCCGTCGAGACGGCCGACGTTGACCCACCGGCAGCGGCAACGGCAGCAGAGGGGGCGCCCCGGGGGTCACCTTCCTCGGACTCCTCCTCCGCCATGTCGACGACGCCGTCGCCCCCGCCGCGGCCGCTGCTGCTGCTGTCCGGTGGTGGCGGCAGCCGTGCACCCCCGCCGCCGACCAAGAAGCGGCAGACGACGCCGCCGGCGAGCGGGCGGACGGCGGCCGTCGTCGCGCAGCGGTGGAAGACGCTCGGCGGGGGGGTAGAGGCTGGGAAGGGTCTGAGAGGAGAAGAAGGGGTGGCGGAGACGCGAAGGAGAGCCACGCCCTCGACCTGGATGGGCCGGTTTAACCGACTGCGCCTGGTCAAGTCGGAGTCGGTGGAGGTCAAGACAGAGGAGGTGGAGGAAGGAGACACGGCCATGGCCGCGGCCGAGGACGCCGAGAGCATCGTCGTTACCGGCTCCGATGCAAGCACGGCCAGCGGCGGCGAGGGCGACGGCACAGAGGACGAGCAAGACGAGCAAGAGCACGAGGAAGACGACGAATGCTACGACGACGACGACGACAGCGGGCTGTACGTGCCGGGCCGGAGCGCGACCTTCTACCCGCACCCCGGCCCGCCGCAGCGCGGCAGGGCGCTGGCGTCCTTCCACGGGAGCTCGCTCGACGCAGACGCCGAGGAGGAGAGCCAGGGCAGAGAAGATCCGAATCGGCCAGCTTCGGAGGACGACGACGAGGACGTCGGCGACTCCGACGCGGACCTGGAAGACGAGGACGACGGCGAGATCGACGACGAGGTCGACGAGAACTGGGACTGGCTCTTTGAGGACGACCCGCCGCCGCCGCCGCTACCCGCAAGCGAGGCACGCGACGCGGGCGACGACGACGACGACTGGCCCGTCGACGAGGACGAGCGCGCGGCCTACGAGCAGGGCGTGGCCGCCGTCGAGGGCTACGCCGCCTGGACGGCCGACGAGAAGCGGCTGCACCGCCTGCTCTCGCTGCGCGGGTTCCACCCGCTGCTGCCCGCCACCTGGGCGCGCGACTTCCTCGGCGTGCCCATGTACCCGTCGCTGTTTGCGCCGGGCGGCGAGAGCCGGAAGGAGACGGCCATCGCAAGCTACGGCAGCCAGTTCCGCGCGACCAAGGCGCTGCGCGCGCTCTTCGACCTGCAGGCCCGGGTCAGCGGCCTGCGCCAGACGGGCCACAACACCGGCGCGGCGTCGCGCGGCGCCGGCATCGGCGCCATCGTCGAGCGCGAGCTGCGGCGGTACATCGCGTGGGCGGCCGCGGACGCGGGGCTCGACCGGTGCGGGCCCCTGGCCGCCATGCCCAACATCGCCGCGAAGCAGTTCGTGGCGGGCGGGGGAGGAGGAGGAGGGGACGGCGGGGGGAGGGCGCCCAAGACGTCCAAGACGACAAAGCGCAGCCTCGCCCGCCAGGTGCAGGACTACTTTGGCGACTGGGTCGCGCGGTACCGGGCGTACTATGCGAGCCTGCCCGAGTATGAGGTGACCGGTTCTCCGCCGGCGTCTCCATCGGCGTCTCCATCGGCGTCTCCATCGGCGTCGCCGCCTCTACGTCGCCGCCTCCGCCCGCCGAGGCTGCTGTACGGCTTCGTGATCGTGCAGCACGCGGTCATGCTGCTGGTCGTGGACGCCGCCGCCGCCAAGGTCGGCAAGAGCCACAAGAGCAAGAGCAGCCGCCGCCGCCACCACCTGCGCCCGCGCTGCCTCGCCGACTTCAACCTGTCGCTAGGCGACCGGTGGCTGGACGCGAGCCTCAACGTGGCCATCCCCGTGCACGTCGCGCGGGCGGCGCAGCTGCGGTGCCACGCGGGCCTGGTGCTGCCGGCCACGCGCGTCGACGACGTGGACGAGGACGCATAGGGGGGGATTGGGGGGGAGGGGAGGGAAGAGCCAACGCTACCAAACTACGATATTGTTGGGGTTTTTCATTTGTCTATTCAAATTGTGCATTTTTCATTGTTGTCGATACCCATGTTGTCACGGTCACTATTTCACAGAGTTTAATGCCCTTGTTATGTTATCAAAATGTTGAGAGAATTGTTCACTGTCAACATTATTTTCAAATAATAAACATTATCGAATCCAAAAATTTTCATTCTTTATATAATCAGTCAATCCTAAATTTTTCATTCTTCGTATGAATTAAAAAAACCCAACACTGCGGTAGCAGATCTCTGAGACGAGGGCAGGTACTGGTCTTGAGTGACAGGAGTGCCTCACCGGAGATGCTTTACTCCGCCTTGGACACATCCTTGGGGATCCGGATGGACCGCGGCGCCGGGACATAGTCATAGGTGGCGCCCTGGGCAAGGAGGCCCATGTTCTGGTAGTGGCCGGGCGTGGACAGGTTGCCGGGCATGCCGCCGTTCAAGAAGTCGTGCGGGAAGCCGATGGCAAAGGGCACGGCAGCCTCGATCTCGGCAATATCGGCGTCGCTCAGCTCCAGGGACAGGGCCTCGATGTTGCCCTTGAGGTGGGCGACGGTGCGGCCGCCGACAATGGGGAACACGTACGGCGCCTTCTGCATGACGTAGGCCAGGGCCACGCTGGTGATGGCGGTGCCCTTGCTCTTGGCAATCTTCTCGAGCACGTTGCTGATGGCGATCTGCTCGGCGCTGGGCGGCCGCTGGCGGCCCTCCTGCGAGCGGCGCTGCTCCTCCGACTTGAAGGCGCCGCCGCCCAGAGCGCCCCAGGGAGCCAGGGCCATGCCCTCGTCGCGGGCCATGGGGATGATCTCGCGCTCGAAGTCGCGCTTGGCGGCGGACCAGAGGCCCTGGTAGACGCTGAACTGGCGGAGGCCGTGGTTGCGCGCGTACTCGTTGGCCTTGCTGGCGACCCAGGCAGGGGCGTCGGAGATGCCCAGGTACAGGACCTTGCCGGCGAGGACGAGCTGGTTGAGCGACTGCATCAGCTCGGGGATGTTGGTCGAGTAGTCCCACCAGTGGACGTAGAGCTGGGAGAGCTGTCAGCACAAGGCGTTGCGGCCACGGTCAAGAGAGGAGCGGCCGAATCGATGCTTACGAGGTCAATGTAGTCGGTCTGCAGCTTCTTGAGACTGGCATTGACGGAGACGTGCAGGCTCTTGGTGCTGTTGCCGGTCGCATTGGCCAAGATCTCGCCCGTGCGGCCGGCGCGGTAGCAGGTGGTGTACTTGGTGGCGATCACTGGAGAAGGGGGATGTCAGCATGTCGTGTAATACGAGCCAATCATGGGCAGGGCGGCGCGTGTAAGTGAGATCGTACCCATCTGGTCGCGGACGCCGCGCTTCTTCATCCACTCGCCAATCCACTGCTCGGATTCCTCTGTAGTCGTGGTCAGTAATTTGGCAATTCAGTAATTTGGCAATTGATTGCGATGCAGCGGGCGCGGAGGGACGGGGGGAGGCCGGACATACCCATCTGGTAGTTGTTGGAGGTGTCGACGAAGTTGCCGCCCTGCAAAACACCAATTAGCAATCTGGCTATTCCCGCCGCCGGGCTGGATAATCGGCTGCTGCTCGTCACTCACGTTCTCGTAGAAGAAGTCGAGGATCTCCTCGGTGGTCTTCTGGTCGCAAGCACCCATAAAGCCCTTCCTGGGACGTGGTGTTAGCAGGACAGACGCTGGCGATTGGCATTTCTTCACAGGGTAATACGCCGAACACACCAAGCATCGCCAAAGTTCATGGCACCCAGGCACAGAGGGCTGACGCGCACACTAGCCGTGGGCGAGAGCAGGCGGTAGCGGCTGAGGGCCGACTTGGGCGGCGGCGCCAAGCCGAACGCGACGGAAGTCATTTCGTTGGAAAAGAAGAGAGATGAGAAAACGAAGCTTGGTGAACAAGAGGACAAGAAGATGAGAATATGAGTAGCGTGAGAAGATCAGAAGATCAGAAGATCAGAAGATGAAGGGATGGGGAGATGAGAGACGAAGCAGATCAGGAAAATGGTCGAGGGAGACGAGCTATATATACTCGAGCCGAGACGCAGACAAAGCAGTGATTGATAATCGCGGAGAGCCAGGAAGCTGTTGGATCCTGTCCGCTGCGAACGTGTTGGTGTCGAGACTCCGGTCGTGTGTTCGGGCGGATACTGGGAGGCGCACGCTGGGAGGATGCTGGGGACAGGCGTTTAAAACAAAGGAAAGGGGCCCACGGCAATGTAGCCGAAGCTGCGAGCTGGAATCAAAACAGCCCTTAGTCCCAATCGGCAGAAGGAAGGGAAGGGGTGGGAGGAGAACCACAAGGTGGTGCGGTTGCCCTCTTTCTCCAACTCTGCCTGGCCTGGCCGTTGTAAGTGCGATACTTCCGGCAGCTGCGAATTGACGAAGCGGCCCCCCTCCTTCCCTCTTCCCTCACCCCACCCCGTCTCTATCGTGCCTTCCCCTGCCCTCGGCATCATGCATTTGGCCAACGGCGAAGTCACTCTGCTGCCCCCGTCAAGTAGAAAATGTACATTGCAGGGTCGGGGCCGCTATTTCATCCCGGGTAGCCGTTTTCCTCTACTCGTACTTGCTCTTTCCCATTTTATGCGGGGCATGGACGAACAAACCACCAGAAAGACCGCCTTGCTGGGGCAGAGCTCCTTCCCACTAAGAAGGAATCTTGGCAGCGTCGGTGACATCAAACAGGCCGCACAGAAGCTGTCTACCAGCGTTCCACCCGCTTTCCACCAGCCTTGCTTCTCGATTTTGCTGACGCCATGCAGTTGGGGATGGGAGATTTGCATACGTAGGGCAGGACAATCGCGCCGACTCTGCTCCAACGGAGCTCTGTGGCGGGCTCTCGACCATCCAATCCGTCTTGCCTCCTTGGTCTTTTCCCCAACGGCGCGGGCTCTTTCCTCGAGCAGAATGTGCAGTGTGTAATACACCAGCGCTCCTTCCCATTCCTGCTGGCGCCATAACTGAAAGCGGCAAGGTGCATATACGTACGAAGTATACAGTACGATACAATCAATGTACGAGTACGTGTGCTCCCCGGATATTCCATCCGTTCAGGGACCCCCTTCGCGATCTTCCCGCCCAGCCAAGCAGGCTCCACCCCAAAAGTCAGCCAGGCACATCAAGTCAGAAACTTAAATCCGTTCCCAATACTGCCTCCCATGGAGTTTTTCCCATGGCGCGCACGGGCCCAAGTGGAAAAAGATTAAGTCAGGCCCAGACACGCGGCGATATTAAACTCTTAATTCCGTGCTGCTGGGCAGCCAGGCCTGCATCAGTAGCGCGATTTTGTATGCGGTGCTTCCTTACTCATGCTCCGGACGCATGTCAGCCCTCCGCAACGCGCACGATCCATGTATTCTCCAGGTTGACAATCCTGACACCTCAAGTCCATTGGGCCACAAACTCCGCTCGCCGATGGTGTGTCGTTATCGTTTAACGTCCGGGTGGGGTCGCGGAGCTTTGAGTCGTATCTTACTTCGCTTGAGATTCCGGCAGCCCAGCAAGGCAGAACAAGTAGAACAAATGAAGCATCTCTGGACGTAAGAAAATCAACAAAACAACGGAACCTCCTCCCTGTGTAGGTTTTTTTTTTCTTTTCGTCCGTCTACTTTTCCACGATGATTTCAAAGCAATGGCAGGATGTTGTCTGCGGGCGCCAGGCGGCCTGTCTTTCTCACCGACTCTCCCATCCCTTCCCGGCATCGAGACGGACTCGCTTCTCGTCACTGCAGGCAGCACGCCTGTGCTTCTATTCTCTCGCTCTTCTCTGGCTCGCAATGTGGACGTGTCCCCTTCTCTTTGTATTGATATGGAAACAGATCTATGCAGAATGTATCTTATCGTACCTCACGACCTCTACTCAAACACGAAACGGCGTAGAACGGCAGCACACAAAAAGAGAAAAAGAACAGAAAACTATGAGGACAAATACACAGCGTGTAAAAAAAAAAACAGAATGCAGTGATCCTCTCCCAGCCCAGCCTCCCGACCGACCGACGACCGTTGTATTTTTTAATTTTTTTTTGGGTTTGGCTACCCGTGCCCTGTTTAGCACGTCCACACGCCGATCCGCCCGTCCCGCCGGCCCTCCACTAGGTAGCCGTCCCGTATCCGCACGTGCTCCACCGTGGCCGGCGCCGTGTTGCCGTCCTCGGCCGCCGTGATGCCCGCGCCGCAGTCCCACTGCCGGCCCTCCACCTTGTCGTACACCTTGACCACGTCCTCGCCCGCCGCGCTGACGATCCGCCGCGCGTCGAACATCATGCTCGTCACGGGGCTGTCGTACGCGTACGCGTCGTAGATGGCGCCGGTGCGCAGGTCCCAGATGCGGATGCTCCGGTCCGCGCTCCCCGTCACCAGGTGCACGTCGTCAAACTGCAGGCACGTCACCGGCCCCGTGTGCCCCACGAGGCTCCGGTGCACCTGGCCGCTGCGCAGGTCCCACAGCCGCACCATGCCGTCGGCCGTGCCGCACGCCAGCGCCGCGTCGAACACCTGCAGCGCGCCCACGAAGTCGGCCGCCTCCGTCTGCGCCCGCGACGTCTGCCGCCACGTGCTCTCCCCCGCGCTCGCGCTCGTGCTGACGCTCGCCGACGCCTGCGCCGCCGCCCACATCACGTCCAGCGTCTGCACGCACCGGCCCTTCTCCAGGTCCCACTGCCGCATCGTCTTGTCCGACGAGCCCGACACCAGCACGTCGCCCCGGAAGTGCAGCGCCGTGATCTCGCCCATGTGCGCCGACAGCGTGATCAGCGGGCAGTCCGCCATGCTGTCGGCCGGCGGCTCGACGGGCTCGTCGTCGGGGTTCTCAAAGGCGATGCCGCCGTCGTCGTCGTCCTCGACCGTCCCGCCGCCGCCGGAGCCGCCCCCGCCGTGGCCGCCGCCGCTCTTGCTGAACAGGCTGCCGTGCGGGTCGTACCGCGACCGGCTGAGGTCCCAGAGCCGCACCGTCGCGTCGGCCGAACCGGTCGCCAGGATGTTGTCCTCGACCTGCAGCGTGCGCACGGACGCCGTGTGGCCCTCGAGCAGGCCGATGCAGCGGCCCGCGTTGAGGTCCCAGACGCGCACCGTGTCGTCCATGCCCGCCGAGACGAGCGTGCCGAAGGGCGCGTCGAAGTCGATCGCCGAGATGGCGTCCTGGTGCGCGCGCAGCTCGCGCACGCTCGTTCCCGGGTGGAAGTGCTCGTGCAGGATGGGCATGGACTTCCGCCGCAGGCTCTTGGGCGCCCTGCGCCCCGCCGTGGATCGCGTCGGCGTGCTCCCTGCCGAGGAGGGCATCTTCTCGTAGATGGATTGTGACATGAACCCGCCCCCGCCCGCGTCGCCGTTGGCCGCCTCGGGGCTGTGGTCGTCGTTGTCTAATGCGAGGGCGACGTCTAATTCTGTCGGCGTCTGGATCGCGATCGATTCTGCCTCGTCTGCCAGCTCCTGCGCAATGTCTATTCGGCCCTCCATGTCCATAACTGAGGCTGTTAGTATGTGGCAAGGGGCTCGCAAGCTTTGCAGCTGAAGGGAAAACGTACTGTCGTGCTCCAGCATCGCCTCGTCCTGCTCCAGCGCCGCCAGCCGGTCCAGCAGGATCCTGCGCATGCCGCCCAGGTTAGCCACCTTGATGTCGATCTCCCGGATCTCGCTGCTGGCCATGTTCTTGCGGATGCCCAGCATCTCGAACTGGTGCATCATCGACGCCTTGTCCTTGCGCATCTTGTGCAGAGCGTGCGGGCCGTCGGGCGTCGCGGGCTTGTCGTCGAGCAGCTTGCGGCCCCGCGATCCGCGCCGGCGACGGCCGCTGCTGCTGCCGTTGCCGTGGTGCAGGTGCTTCTTGCCCTCCTCCGTCATCTCGGGGAAGGAGGCCTGGAAGCCCTGGAACAGCGAGTAGGCGTTCTCGTCTTCGGGGATGTTCTGCAGCATCTCCTCGGGGAGGTAGGACAGAGCGCGGTGGCGGATCTCGCTGGCCGACAGGCGCGACCGCACCATGTCGGTCGGGGTCGTGCGCGCCATGGCGAGGACGCCGCGCTGCATGTGGGGCCGCCGCAGCTGGCGGTGCACCTCGGTCATGGCGCTCGAGTAGTGGGCGGTGGCGCCCGGGTCGGCGGGGCCCATGAGGTGGGACGCCGTGGTGGTCACCTTGCGGCCGAACGCCTCGATGCCTGCGGTCTGTTACACAATGAGAGCACTCCGTCAGTTTGACCAGTCCCCCCTTGGAAAGCGTGCCAACCCTATTGTCCTCCCGTCTGTCTCTCCCTTACCGAGATGATGGACGTGTCCTCGTCGCCACCGAGGTCGTCGTGGAAGGCATCGTCGTTGGCCATGCGATCATGAGGTGTCTGGCCGTCTGGCCCGTCGGGGAGTCTGGGTCCGGTGGTCCGGCTGTCAAGCAGTCGCGCTGTCGTGCCGTCGAGCTGTCGAGTGGTCGAGCTGCCGAGGCTGCGTCGCTTCGTGACGTAGGTCGCGTGTCCCCGCGCGTCGCCTGCTGTAGCTGCTGGCGCGAACAAGCCGTTTGCCGCGTCCGATCAATGGCTTCCTGCGGCCAGACGACAAGCGCTTTCCTCTGTCGAAACGTTGCAAGCTCGCGCGAGAGATGCAGCCGGAGAAAAGCGGGTATCGATTCCGTCAAGCCCGGAGGGGGTCGCGATTCGATCGAAGCTGAGCCGCAAAAAAGAATAGGGAAATTAAAGAGCCGAGGGAAAAGGAGATTAGGAGGGACGGGACGAGCAGAAAGAAACCAGCCTCGCTCCCTTGGGCTTCGAGATAGACGTTCTCGTAGAGGTAGGAGACAGCAAACAAAAAAAAAGGAAGAAAGGAAACAAAAGGACGTGAAGATCCACCCCGGGTTTGCTTCTTGCCCTTGCTGCTTCCTGTTTTGGCGCCTTTTGATTTGCTCTCTGGGCAGAGCCGAACAAGGTTGATGCCTTTTGGGAAGGGGGGGCAGCGTAGTGCACGACCTGAGTCGTCGTTTCCCAACGCGGTTTAGCTGCCTGCGCAGGAGAGAAGGACGCGACCCAGCAAAATCTCGCATGGCGGCCGCTGATTGGCTGCCGCGCAAACCCACCTTCTTTCTCTGGCCCTCCTTGAGACTTCTGCTTGCAGGGTAGAGTACGTCACCGGCGAAAACAGAGCTGTAGCAGGGGGGAAGAAGCGTAAAATAGGGGAAGACGGCTTGGGGTCCTGCCCTCTGTATTCTACGGCTTTACCCCATAACGCGACCGGTTTTGTTTCTGGCGCTCTCATTCGCCAATGCACCTTCCTCTGCACAGCGCCGCACCTGGCCGCTACCATACGATAAGATACAGGGCTGCGGCAGTTGCAGGCGGGCAGTGTTTTTTTTTTTTTCAGCGGTGTGCCGTGCCAGGTTTAGCGGGTTTTTGGGAATTTGGGGGAACCACACGAAATGATTCCAGTGCAGCCTCCGGCCCCGGCGCAGATCCGAGAGACCTCCTTTTTGACTCACAGGTCCCCCGGCAATTCTCACTGCCGCTGCGTCCTTCGCTTCTCGAACCATATAAGACGCCGTTGGCATGCTCAAGAAGATTGCTTTCCATCCCAATCTGAGGCCACAGCCGCTTGCACCGCCCAACATGGACTCCTCGATCGACCTCTCTGATTCGTCCCTCTCCTTGGATCTCGGCCGCATCCGAGAGCAACTGATGTGCGTGCCGGCCTGTCGTGTGTGCGCGTGCTGTTTTGCTTGCTTCCCGTTGCTGACTACCCCCCTAGCCGCCTCGAGGACACCATCACCTTCCACCTCATCGAGCGCGCCCAGTTCCCGCTCAACAAGAGCATCTACGAGCCCGGCGCCGTGCCCATCCGCGATGCGTCGGCCGCCGGGCCCCTGTCGCTCCTCACCAAGGGCCGCCGCCGCCAGTACTCCTTCATGGACTGGTACCTGCGCCAGCAGGAGGCCCTGCAGTCGCGCATCCGCCGCTTCGAGTCGCCCGACGAGAACGCCTTCTTCCCCGACGCCGTCCAGCCGCCCATCCTGCGGCCCCTCGACTACCCGCCGATCCTGCACCCCAACGACGTCGTCGTCAACGACCGCATCAAGCAGTACTACGTCGACACGCTGCTGCCCGCCGTCTGCGCCGACTACGGCCACGGCGACCGCGGCGAGACCCAGGAGAACTACGGCTCGTCGGCCACGTGCGACATCGCCGTGCTGCAGGCGCTGTCGCGGCGCATCCACTTCGGCAAGTTCGTGGCCGAGGCCAAGTTCCGGTCCGAGACGGCGCGCTTCACGGCGCTGATCCAGGCCGAGGACCGCGAGGGGCTGGGCGACGCCATCGTCAACAAGAAGGTCGAGCAGATGATCCTGCAGCGCATGCGGCGCAAGGTGGAGACGTTCGGGCAGGAGATCTCGGCGGACGGGACGGCGGGCCCCCAGGGAAGCGGGGCCAACAAGCTCGACGCGGACGCCGTGGTCGCGCTCTACGAGAAGTTCATCATCCCCGTGACCAAGGACGTCGAGGTGGAGTACCTGATGCAGCGGCTGGACGCGGTGCCGCCGCCGAAGCCGTGGTACGCGGCGCCCCGGCAGGTGAGCGCATCGGAGACTTTGCTGTGGGGGCTCGGCGCGGGCGGCGGCGCGCTGCTGGTGGCCGCGGCCGCCCTGCGGTGGCTTCCCCGGAAGTGAGAGAAGCATGTGTGGGTTGTTTTATGATGATGAGCTGCGCGAAAAGCAAAACGGAGAGAAGAGAGAGACAAAAATTGCTGAAAGCTTTACATATATAGCACATGACCGAGGGGAAAAAAAAATTTCAAATATAAAATCGTGTGTATTTGAAAAAGTCATCAAAGCATTTCGTTTGTTTTTATCCCAGCCGTCTATCTAGTGTAATTTTTTTTCTTCTTTCCGTTCCTCCCCGCGCCGCCCTTACTGCGCCGATGTCACATAGTCGCTGATGGCCTGGACGGCGCCCGGCAGCTTGTCCGCCTCGATCAGGATCAGCAGCCCGTGCGACTTGATGCCCAGGTCCTGGAACGCCCGCTTGCTGTCGGCGACGGCCTCGTCGTCCTTGGTGAACGGGTACGTGCCCGAGGCCAGCGCGTGCTTCCGCAGCACCTCGTCCTCCGGGTGGAAGTAGTAGAGGTTGTCGGCAGACGAGGAGGAGGACTTGGACGTCTTGGCCTTCTTCCGCTTCTTGCCCTTCCCCTCACCGTCGTCGCCGTCGTCGTCGTCGTCGTCCACCACCATCGCCAGGTCCGACTGCACCTCCTGGTACGTCTTGGACAGGATCAGGTAGTGCGTGAACGCGTACGGCTCGCCGTCCTCGACGGCCGCCTCCACCTCGTCGATCAGCATCGAGTACAGCGGCGGCGCGATCTCGGCCGGCATGTTGACGAGGCGCTCGGACAGAACCAGACCGACGTGCGCGCCGGTGCCCGCAGACTGCTCCCGCAGCAGCGGGACGACGGGCGCCAGCTTTGCGTCCGTGGCCGCCTTGTCGGCCAGGTACTGCGTCAGCTGGGCCACGGCGGCGTGCCCCCGCAGCTCGCGCAGGCTCAGCGCCGTCAGCAGCGCGTAGGCGTCGTTGGCCTTGCCGTCGACCTTGACGGTGGACCCGATGGTGGGCTGGGCCAGGATGCGGTCGGCCAGCCCGGAGATGTCAAAGAGCGCGGCGTCGACGTCGAGCAGCTGGCGCAGCAGCGACTTGGTGCCGTGGAAGTCGACGTCGCCGTCAAAGTTGAACCACTCAAAGTCGACGTCGACGACGTCAAAGTCCTGGCGCGGGGGGTCAGTACGCAGCTCGGCATTCGAGAGCCTGGAGAAAGGGAACGCACCTCCTCGTCCGAGTCGTCCATCCGGTCCTCGTCGCGGGCCGCCGCCTTGCTGGCCGCCTCTCTTGTCCGCTTCCTGCCCATTGCGTGTGTGTGTGTTACAGGCGTTCGAGATGAAGGGAATGTGAGTTGCTGTAATTGTGCAAGGCAGGCCTTGTAAGAACGCTGGTCGTCGTCGTGGTCGTTGAAAATTTATGGCGTCGGCCTGTGATTGGCCCAGTTGAGGGTGTACTCGATTTTGCGACGGAAGCCCGCGTTGCAGGGTACTTTCCTATTAGAGGTGCAGTCACCGAAATCCAAGTACTTATAACTTTGTCGTGCTCACCACCGTCGTTGTTTCGTCTATTTTTCTTCTGCATCTCGTAAACCCATCGAGAGAATGTCTACAAAATCTCTCCCTGCTTTCCCTTTTCTTCTCTTCCAACCCCGCCCTTGCGGACTGTACCGTCACAGCCGACCTTCCAGGGTCCAACAACACGGCTGTTGTCCCAGATCAATAAAGTCACGTGCAAGCATCAGATCTATGCAATTATGCCGTTGCATTACTACGTAGCCCTTCCGGTCGTCTCGCATCGCGAGTGGACATTGCAGAAAGCGTCAGCAAGGAGTCAAATGCATCCGTCCTGGACGTGTATCTTACTGCGCACAGCGCTGGCCGGATGCAGCAGCCTGGCCTTACTCTTTGGAGTGGGCTCTTTAGCGCAGATGTCTGCACTGACATAAGCACATTTTTGGGGCATTTTCCTGGCTTGTTGTGTTTTCGGACCGGGCGGCTCAGCAGGAGCTCCCAGCAGCTCCAGCACAAGTCTTTCTCCGCTTTTACGACGAGCGCAGCCACAATGTCAATTTGCCTTGGCACAGAGTGGAGAAGGTACATTGCATACATCATCCTTTTTCTCGTGTCGCCGCGCGACAGCCCACAGGGGGGGAAGGTGCGTTGCGCCGGCCCAGGTTCCCTCCCCACTGGGCCCCCTAAAAGGGTAGGAATAGATCAATACGGAGTACGTTCTGGCATAGCTCTGACTTTCTGGCCCTTATTCTTTCGTCCCTCCTCTCCTTTCCGTGCTTCCTTCGATCCATCTCCGCTAATTCTGCTGCCTTGCTGTCCACGTCTGCACAGCGCCCATCCACCATCCAACCAAAAAAAGCAAACGTCTTTTTCTTACTCTCTCTCGACCTTCCAAAGAGACACCCCGTTCCAAACACAAACAACAACAACCCCCCCAGCTCAGCTCGATTCGATCGCATTCGTCGCCAAACAGATCAACACACCACCGCAGCCATGGACTTCTCCAACATCTTGTGAGCTTGCGCCAGCTATGAAATATGGAAACTATGGATGGAGGAAAAGAGAGGCGAGAAGGAAGACCGTTTGCTAACCACTCTGTTCAGCCGCATCGTCAACCTGGGCGTTGGCGTCATCATGGTGCTCGGCGGCATCTCGCAGTTCTTCCCGATAAGCTTGTGCGTATTTCTGTTGCTTTGCCTCCCTGCCTCGCGGGTTCCCAGACTCTCCGTCGACCCTCGTTTCGCTAACCTCCCATCTGCCAGCCAATCCGTTGTCATCGGCGTCTACGTGATCCTCTTTGGTCTCGGTACGTCGCCACCCCTGCAGCGCATCCTCTCGTCTGTTAGCTGGACACTGCTGACCATTGCCAAAAACAGCCACCGCTCTGCTCGAGTTCCAGATCCCCCCCCAGATCGCCCGCTACGCCTCGTTCCTGTTCTCCTTTATCGGCCGCGGCATCTGTGAGTTCCTCATGCCCGCGCTCCCTCGAGTTGGTTTCCGGGACTCCTCCTAACAAACCAGTCTACACCTTCATCGGCTCCATCCTCCTCCACGACCACCCCCTGCGCATCGTCGCCGGCTCCATCGTCGGCGTCATCGGCCTCATCTACATCGTCCTCGAGTTCGTCCCGTCCATTGAGCCGCCGGCCAACATGCGCGAGGCCGACGCCGGCTGGGGCGCCGAGCAGGTGTAAGGGGGAAGGCGATGCTCTCTGCTCTGCGGACGCGACCGCCCCCAAAGGACGAACTAGAAGGTCCTTGTCTGCCTGCAACAATGCGTCCGCAATCGGCTCGATTCGGGCGAGGCCTGGAAATGTCTTTGTAGGGCCTTTCCTCCGGCAGACCACTTTCCTGTGAACGGCTGGCTGAGATGAAGAAAACGACTCGTTTGCGCCTCCTTGCGACGGTGTACAGTTTTTTTGGGTGTATGTGTTTGTTTAAAAACTTTCCCTGGGGAATGGGGGGAGGAAACGGGATGGCATTTGTGCGCATGGGGAGAGAAGACCGGGTCTTACAGAGCAAGGGGGGGTAAAGTTTGAGCTCAAACGGGACGACGAGGGTGCCCTTGTACTGTTCATCTGTTCATTCGTTGCGCCTGGGAGGGGGGGGAGGGGCATTTTGTTGGATTTTGATCTGTTTCTTATTTTTCTTTTTTTTTTGTGTCTACTCGTGTACTTGGCTGTACTCTTGCACTTTGTTTGATTGCTATAGACTGGGTTTTGACTTCCTTCCTCCCTTCTCTGCTGGATCCTGGCCTTGAGAAGAACAGGAGAGACAGGCAGATGAGGGTGACAGTAGGAGTGTCGTGTTTTTGTTTTCTTTCATTACGGCGATGGCGGCAGCTGATCTGCATTGTTTCGTTTGCTTTTGCTTGTTCTATTTTCCCACCCGCCCCCAACCTTGTTGTATGATAAAAATAACCTCGATAATAGCACAATTCCATATACCAAGCTCACTGCTCGCAGGAACCGAACAGCTCGCCGCCTCGATATGGACGATGCTCGCCTCGAGCAGCTGGTTTACCAAGCATCTCAGTGTCGTCGAGCATACGCTGCATTTGCTCCCCTTCTGGCTCGTCTGACTTCAAGAGGAACAGGGGCGGTACCAGAAGGTTAGCTTTCGAGCATAGTCTTCGTGACAAGTTATTTATCTTTAATTTCTCCCCTTTTTTTTTTGGCTCATCCAACTGAGAATATCTGCAGCTATTAGAAAAGGCAAATATATATATGTAAATATATATAGAGAGAGAGAGAGAGAGAGAGAGAGACAGAGAGGTTGCGGCTTGGACCGGTCGGCGTTCCTCTAGTTAAAACACTCCGCCGTATCAAACACAAGAATCGACAATCATAGGAAGAAGATAGACGTCTCCAATAAACTCGCACATTCACGGCGCCGTCATGTAGCTACCGGCTTTTCGCCCTCCTTATTTTCAAAACTCCTGACCCGCTGTTCCTGTAGTTTACCCAACCCAACCCGGCCCGACCCAACCCGTTGAAACATCCAAGATAAAAACGCCAGTTTGTGCTGTCGTTAAAATAAAAAGTAGATATAAAAAAAGAAAGCTCTTTTTCTTTTTTCTTTCCCCCCCTAGGGGCCATGACGCTGAACCTTCCCTTTTTGTTTTGCTGCTGTACTCCAGGTATCAAAAAATGTAGACCGTCATAGACCATCAAAAGAACAAACCGGCAAAAAAAAGGAACGTATATCAGTCGAGCTCGGCCAGCTCACGCTCCTTCGCCGCAAGCATCTCTCGCATGCGCTCGGCTTCGCGCTGGAGCGCCGCCCGCTTCTCTTCCCTCGCTGGGCGTGCGCTGCCCCGATCGCCGCCCCGGCTCGTCAGGCCTCCGCCGATGCCCGGATACGGGCCGGCCATGCTGCCGAGGGAGTTGGCGGTGTCGTCGTCGGGCGGCGCGTTGAGGATCGACTTGATCGAGGACATGCGCTTGGTCATGGCATCGTGGCTCGTGCCGCCGCTACCGCCACTGCCGCTGCCTCCTGCTCCACTCGCACCGATACCGCCGTAGACGGATTTCCCGTCGCCGTGAGACGACGGAACCCGCCGCGTATAATCGTTTTCGCTCGACGAGAAGGATCGCTTGCGGGACAGCGACAGAAACGACGCGGGCGACAGCGACGTCTGGCGCTCGACGGTGGCCATACTGGGAAAGCCTGTCAATGGCGGTAGTCGGTTGTCGTCGTGCAGGGAGTCGGACATGTCCATGCGCTGGCCCGAGGGATGCTGCGAGGACGAAGACGAGTGGTACTGCGTCAGGTCGCCGCCGCCGAGCCCCGGTGATGCCTGCTGCTGCTGGCTTTGGCGTAAGACCGGCTCTGGGACAAGTGACAGAGCGTGGTCGGCTCGTCTCCGAAGACCGAGATTGATAGACCCGTCCGAGTTGACAGTGCCTCGTTCCATATCGACGTCGACCTCGGATTGCGTCGCCGACTGGGAAGCAAGCGTGGCTGGGGCGCCCGGCGGAGGAGACACGCCTTGCTCGCCAGACGACGAGTAATCGTCGCCTTGCCCGTCCTGTGTTGTCGGAATGACCCGCTTTCTCCGCTTGATTACAGACTTCTTCATAAACGTCGGCCGGTGCACGCCGTGGAGTTTATAGTACAGGCCTAAGAAGAGGGTCAGCGTACAAATGACAAAATAAAGCGGCATGCGTAAAAAAAGGATCCTGAAAAAACATCAATACGATTATATCAACATACCACAAGCGTTGCAGATCGTGCGACCGTTCTCGTCTCTTCTCCACAGCGGCGTGATCGTGGTGCCACAGTTTTGGCAAGCAATGATGACGGTGGAAACCTGGGTTTGCAGAGTCGTCATGTCAATGGGAGCGGCGGGGTCGTAAGACGCCGCTCTGCCCGACGAGTCTGCCGAGGATGCCGCTTCCGCCGCAGGACCGCAGCCTGTGTGTTGTGAGGAAGCCGAGAGCGTGTTGTCGGCCTGGAGGACGCTGATGTTGGCGCTCTTCGACATCCGGTTGTTATAGGCCGGACACCCGCTGCATCCCTCGGCACCGCCAGTGCCATTGCAGTGCCCGCCACCGGGGCACGTTCCAGTGCTCGACTGGTCGGCGGCGACATACGTGGCGCCTGGGGTGGCGGACAGCAGCTGAGACGTAGGCTGCGGAGAAGTTGAGCCCGCGTCGGGGGTTTTCCGCACTCGCGAGCTTCCGCCACCGCCGCCTGGAGCATTGGTGGTAGGGGGGCGCTTCAGGTAACTGGGCCGCGCAGTGTTCCTCGCTTTTTGATACAGGCCACAAGCATTGCAGATAATAGCGCCTTGAGGAGACCGTCTCCACAGTGGTGTCCGTGTGATACCACAGTTGCTAAATCAAACCAGAGTCAGATACCCAGATAATGCCCGAAAACTGGCCGAGACCTGAAACGCGCCGTGGCGCTCTGCACCAAAATCGGGAACGAAATCAAATCAAAGCTTACCTGCAGACTTGTCCGCTCAGGCCCTGGACAACACTCAAGCCGGCATCCGACTGCGCATCAGCATCCTGATGCGAGGCTGACGCAGAAGCAGCACCGCCCGAGGCTGCACCGTGGGTGGAGGCGGTTTCGGCAGCCACAGATGTGGGACTCAGCGGCTGCTGGGAAAAGGACGCTGGCGACTTTGACTTTGGACTGCGGTGGCGGTTGATGTTGCTGCTGCCGTGGTCATGAAACGCTTTCGGTGACTGCGCAACGGACGATCGGTTGCTGCCGTCGCCGTCTTCTGACGGTGGCGAGCGTATACGTGTCCGGGAGGGGTTGCCGTCGGCGTCGGTTTTTGAGGCCATCGGCCGGGAGGGAAGGGCGGAGCGCATACTGGCGGAGGAGGAAGAGAAAAAGGGAGCCGAGGGAGTTGCCTCGGGGTGGCGCCGGTCGGATTTCTGGAACCCCTTCAGACCCTGGCGGAACGCTTCCAACCCTTGAAACTCTTGATGCTCGTGGCTCTCGTCGTGGTGATGGTGGTGACCCTGAAAGTCCTGGGGTTGATGGAACGGTGCCACTGAGGATGTCTGGCAGACTTCGCCCAGGGCCATCGCCGAAAACCTAGGGTAGACAGAAAGAAGGACGAAGGAATAGAGAACCAGAGCAACAGAAAAAGGGGGTGATTCCAAAGCGAAGCGGTTCGCGAGAAAAATCAAGCCCGAGGCGAAAAACGAAAAAAAAAACGCCTGGGCGATGGGTTGCGTGAGATCGGAGAGACCAGTCAGACTCCCGAGGGCGGCCGTCACCGAGAGCGTTGCACGAGACGACGAAGAACCCGGACGGCAGACAGGCTGAAGAGAGGTCGTTTTGAGGAGATCGGAGGACGAGAGATTCTGTTTGCCGTCGAGCGAGATGCCGTCGAGACACAAGAACGAGGAGGAGAGGACGAGGGGGAAAGAAACCAGATGACCAATAGGGCGGAGGTGGCGGAGTATCTGATGATTACGGAGGAACCAGGCGAGAGAGATCTTCGGTGATCACGGTACCGGCGAGGGCAGCGAGAAGGCCAAGGCTGCTGCTGGTCGGAAGGCCCTCGAGGGGGCAATGAGGCGACCAGATACACAACGAGTCCGGGGTCGAGACAGAAAGAGTGCAGGACGAAGCCTCGAGTCGATCTGAATGCGACGACAGACGTGCGGCTGCCAAGAGATGAAGAAGGCGTTGCAGAGCGCGGCAGCGTGGACGAGGCAGCGAGAGGAGAGGTGCGGGAAGCAGAGGGGAATGTCACCAGACGTCTGCGGGCTGCGAGATGGAAGCGTGGTGGTGGTCGGCGACGGTGGAGTGGTGGTGGTGAGGATGGCGGTCGAGGCAAGACGCAGCGATCCAAGAGGGTGGTGTCGTCTAGCGGTGGTGTCTGCACAAGGGGATAGACGGGCTCCACTCACGTCTCCTCTATTACACGCAGCCTGGAGTTCGGTAGGGCCTGCGGTCGCCTGTTATGGGATTAGGCCAAGGGGGGAGAAGAGGAATAAAGGAGGGGAGGCGCAGGCCGAGAACGACAGAGGAAGGAAAGAGCGACGAGAGAGGTGGGGGGTTGACGGGGGACAGGCAGGTGTAATCATGCTAATCTGGGCCCTCCAGCGCAGTTTTATCTGATGAGGAAGGGCCGACCAACGACGGGCAGCAGCGCACTTGCCCAGAACGCATGGGGCAGCAGCTTCTTCTGAAATACAGCGGATCAACAGCGAGCATTACGGTTTGCGTTGCGGTCTACCAGACGGGAGGAAATGTCGGTGCCTTGGCCCCATTACGTCGTCGCTCTGGTGCGCGCCTTCCCCGGAGCCCGGTGAGACACGATTCTTTGATCCCTTCCTCTTTCAGCCCCAGCGCGCGTTGAGAAACCCACCGGCCTGCCCAGCGACTGGGTGTCTGCTTTGGCAACTAACTGCTGCATGCCCTGCTGAGCCCTATCTGGTGTCCTCTTTTGTGATTCGTATTTGGCATCCCTTCCCCATGTACCGCCTTTTTCGCAATGGCGTCTTGCCTCCTCGCCGCGGTTCCCCGACTTCTAGGTTCTCCGTTGTCGGGTCGCATTCCTGGCCAATCAGATTGGCCACAAATGTAATCCGCCATGCTAAACACGGCGGCCCCGTTTGTTGCCATCGCTCCTTCCCTTTGTTGGGTGGCTTCGCTCGGCCTAGCAGCGCATGCCGCCCCTTGTACCCAACACTTCCCACGCCCCTATTTTCGATGGCGGTACTCCGTGAGATGCTATCTTAGTCCGCTGGAAACTTGCGCGCTTTATTCCTGCGAGAGCCGAGAGCGGTCAGGTATTAATTATAGTGAGAGACACGCTTGGCGGCTTACGGGGGGGACAGCAGTTCGTTCCGGGCAGCGACGCTACGGAGCACGCACTTCTTGGCTCTTTTGGTGCGCATGCAGCCAGACTCTAGGGAGCAATTAAGTATGTGTCGAATCTTACGTACTCGACGGAGTACGTGTCGACTGCGCAGGCTACATGATTACATCGCTCGCAACCCGTGCAGCGGAAAACGAGAAAAAGGGCCTGCGCTAGCGGAGGAGACCACCGAATCTGCTACCGCTAGCAAGGAGCCGCGCGCTGAAAAGGGCAAAGATCGAGCGAAGCCTGAAAAGGGCATGGGCATGCAGGAGAGCGAACTGCAGAAGAGCCAACTGCAGGAGAGCCAACTGCAGGAGAGCAAACTGCAGAAGAGCACACTGCAGGAGAAGCAATACGCTGCAGGAGGCGAGCACGCTAACACGAGAACGAGGACGCAGCGCGGCCAGAAGAGGGAAACGCCTTCGCGGGGGAACGGGCGTGTGTCGTTTCCCCACGGCGCAATACGACGTACGACGCATGCGAAGCCCGTATTATCTTATCTTACGGATGCAGCAGCCATGCTCGTCGTGGTGGCTTTTTCCTCGTCGTATTTACGAGCGTTGGAAGGTGTGGGTTGGAATAAACGACCCGCCTACGGAGTACGGAGCAATTAACACGCCTGTCTTCTTGTTTGCTTTCCACCTTTCTGCACGAAGAGATGAAAACGAGCCAGACTCGGATGGACCCAGCCAGAAAGCTAGGCCAGGCCCACCGCGTCGGGGCTCGGTGGAGCCAAGAGAAAAAAGTATAATGCGACTTGGGGGTCGAGAAACGGTGAACACCCTCGAAAACCCTCACAGCATAATCTGCGCAGAAACAGTCTTTTGGAAGGTGCTTCCAGTGCCGTGAGCGTCCCACTACAAGGCCACATGATCTGCAATAAAAAAAAACAAGGCAGAATAAGAGAAAAAAGGAAGAAAAGGTAGCTATTCCATGGGGACAATGTCTCGCTCACTGCCCGCATCTCGTCCTGGTGTCGGTTTAATCTTTTTAGGGGCAAGCCGCAACCCGCCCTGCATCGACCATTCACAAGGCGCGCATTGACAATAGAGGCCATCGTCAATGGTGTCATGGCGTTTGGGTCGAGGTTCATTGGACGGCGCTCTGCGAACGAACTTGCGAGTATAATCACCTCAGATCATGTTTCGTTTCTGGCAGCATCTTTGCGGAGTGCTGTTCCCTACGATTCCCATTTTGTTGACCACCAATGGCGTTGCACAAACGGACAAATCTCGACGCACATAGCAGATGACAGTTTTTTCGACAGCACCCAAGACAGCTTGTTGCCACAGGTTTTGCCCGTACTCCGTATTACAAACCCCCCAGCTTCCCAACAGTCTTGGAGCGATGGCGTCAAACAAACCCGCTACGACGAACGCCCCTTGGGATGTGTAAGAAAGAACAGAATAGGGCGCGTGGGGTGGGTTTTGTAAGATACTCGCATCTCTCCCTGTTTTTCAGCCGCCCAACTGGGTAGGCGAAGCTCGACAGAGAGCGAACAGATTCCGTTGCCAAATCTGTTGTGAGAGCGAGAATCCTGCCCCCTTGCAATTCTAAACGTAACAGAGAGGCGAATGTGGACTCGCCCTGGATGTATCTCGCGCACTCCGATTTTGTCTTTTCGCCCTTGCCCAGGTCGACAGAACTTGCCATTGAGCGGCTACTAATTTTCTTGTTTTCCTCTCTCTTCTTCCTGGTGAAATGCTCGGCCATGTTTCTCTGCAGGTGTCTGCTGGGACAGCCCTTGTTAATTAATACGTAAGATACGATCTCCCAACACATTCTCATCCAATCCCATAAACTGTGCCACACGGGCATGCTTATCGACCAGCGGGCCTTGCAAATGTACTTGGTGTCCACCAAACCTGGTACGGGTAGGTGTGCCTTGAGAAAGAATCTGCGGCCATCTCCTGGATAGGCTCGGTCCAGGTCTTCCTTCTCATGGCTGGCGGCTTCTTCTTCAGCCTGGGGGGCTTCCGTCTATTAATTTACCCCCTAGTTTTCGAGAGTCTCCAACCAGAAAAAAAAAGGGGGCTCTTCTTGGACCTTCGCGCCAACAGCCTTCTCGGTCTCGTTCCGTGTTTGTTGTGCCACTGTCGTCGCGCAGCCTCGTCCAAGGCATAAAACAGAGCAATATGCGCCCCGAACCTACCCATTGATAATTCCCTTCTTATCATGATGACCGAAGTGATGGTTTATTTTCTCATCCCATTTTTGTCGCATTTTTGTCCCCTCCGTCCTGCTAATACCATCCGCAGTCTGCGTCTTGCAATTCAAATGAACTGGACGCCCGTCTTGTAGCCAACAAATTGTATGTACGCTGTGGTAAACTGTTTGCTTGGCGCCATCTAGTGTTCAGTTTGTCGGGATGAAGTCACCAAGACAGAGACAGCGCGTTGCAAGGGCGCCTTGGAGAGTACTCACACATCCCGATTTGACCGTTGGAGAATCCAAGGTCGACCATCCAGCCGCAGCTGCTATCTTCATAGACTACATATTACAGCGAGAAAGCGCTGTTCCGGCCGCCGCTTGTAGTCTCGTACAATTAAATTCCCTATTGGTCCAATCATGCTTGCATCCCTTGTTATGCTTGCGTTACTTCCCATAGGCAAGTTTTACCTGGGATATGTACTCCGCAAGGCTACAATGCAAAGAGCTGCTGCCTGACTGGAACGGTTGATGCCTGAAGGAACACCCGACTTTCTTTGATCATGAGAGGCTCGGACCGTCCGTTCTAATCAGCTTTTCAGCCTGAAGAGTTCTCCATTCTGCCGCATTCTATCTACAAAGTTGTCTCGCGATATCCGACTGCTAGCTTTAGATACAAAGGACATATCTTCTTGATTCTAAGCAGGAGACCAGCATATCTAGTAGTTGGCGCGCTTCAAAACTGAATAGCATGATGGCAATACCTTTGAAGACGTTCGAGCATGAAGTTTTCAAGCAGAGACATCATAGCATTCGCCTTCTCTATCTCCTACCTGGCCAATTCAGCGATCCCATACGGGGCTTCATAGAACCGGTGGATTTCGAAAGCCCGGTTGATTACCACGCACTCTCCTACTGTTGCAGAAAGACAAGCAGGAGCGCAGCGCACAGGTGCAGATGATGGGCAAAATATACGCTAAAGCCTCTCAGGTTGTTGTATGGCTAGGCGAACTAGGCGAGAATGGGGCACATGAGAATCCAATATCGTTGGATTCCAATATCTGCGGTGCCTGAAAGAAAGAATGGCTCTGGCCGGATTCTCATGGAATGCTGCCCTTGACAGCCCAACTGACCTTCCAACTGCGGCTCAACCACCCTTCTACGGGACACCCTTCGTGGGTTTCGGAGTGGAACACAATTTGTGAACCCTCCTTGGATCCAAACGACATGTTCAGAGGAGGTACACAAACATTACAATCATACCGACTACTAAAGTCCTTCGCACAAAGGCAGTGGTCCTTGGCAGAGTTGTTGGTTTATACCCCATCGACAGCACCAGCGAGAGCGAGTACAAAGACGCATTGGACGGCATCGTGAAACGGCTTCAGCAATTTCCCAAAGTTCGAGAGCGATACGGCGATGCAGGGAATGCATTGGAAATCCTAAAACATCCTCTTCCAGAATGGTCTCTAAGGTTGCCTCTTGGCCAAGAGTCTTTTATCGAGAAGCCCAAAGTCTTCACGAGTAAAGCTAGACAAAGACAATTGTCGGCGACCAGTCTGGCGGATTACCACATACACACATCCATCTTTGTCCTCGATTCTGGGGCTGTAGGTTCTCCCATAGGCTGGAGAGGATACCAAAATCCAGTAGACGGTGATAGTGTCTATTTGTTTCCTGGCTGTGGACAACCGCATTTACTTCGAAAATGTGGGCAGGATTTCCGCGTTGATTGTCACTGTACGATAGGTGGCTGTGGGGGCGCAGATGTAAAGGAGCATCTCTCAATATTAGACAAAGGACCCTGGGAAGATTTATCTCTCATTTGAGAGTCCTGCGCAGCAGATACACGGCGTTGTTTCATGTTTCTTCATGGGCACCAACAGTTCTAAGCAAGAGTTGCTCATTTGCAATAGTTACTAAAGATTCAAACTTGTCGCTCCGTTATGCCTGTGTACAATGTGATTCTTTCCGTGTTTTTGACGCTTCCTAATCTAACAAATTCCCCAAATAATATACATCTATTCTATAAACATGTCACAGGCAGATCTACGCCTAGGTATTTTTCTTCTCTAATTGCATCATGGCAGCAGCCTCTTAGGTGTGCGAGGATAATACGCCGCGAGGTGGACGCTTGGCAGTGCCAGAAACCAAGCGACCACGCGATCAAGACCAATGCCGCCTCCGCCATGCGGCGGCACACCGACCTGCCGAAACGTCGTAATGTACTCCTTGATGCCGGCACTTTCCGGGTCGACACCCTTGTCGCGGATGCGCCCCTCGAGCTCAATCGGGTCGTGGATTCGCTGACCGCCGGAGAGCACCTCCTGCCCACGGATGAAGAAATCGAAGGCATTTGTGACACGAACGCCGTCTCCTACCGTAGCAGCAGCTTCGTCAACCTTGGCGTAAAACGGCCGCGCCGTCTCGGGGAACTTGTCGATGACGTAAAAGTCCGTCTTGTACTTGGTGCGGACGACTTCGCCAAGGGCCTTCTCCTGGGGGGTGCTCATATCTTCGTCGTCCCGCACGTTGGCAAACTCTGCGGGACCTTCCTCTCGTAAGAGTTTTTGTGCCTCCGCAAAAGTCAAGCGGACTTCTTTGCCTGGCTCGGGAAGGAGGAGCGGCTCCGAATGGTAGACAGATCGGACTGTCTCAATTTCGTCCGCACATCGCTCTGTATTGGCGGGCAAAATCCGGTTAGAACATTGTACACACAGAGGGAGTCTTTCTGAAAGAAATCTCGGGAACTGCACTGGGTGGATGAAACACTGACCTTGGAGTCCACGGAAGATGGACAACAGCACGCCCTCCAGTACGGCAAGAACTTCGGTGTAGGAGTCCTTGATTTCCATCTCGACATCAAGCCCCGTAAACTCAGTCATGTGCCTCGGCGTGTTGGAGTTTTCGGCCCTGAAGACGGGGCCTATGCTGAACACGCGCTCCCTGCCTCCTGCAATCTCGATCTGCTTGTAGAACTGGGGCGACTGGGCGAGAAAAGCCTCCTCGCCGAAATATGCGAGCCGAAAGACGTTTGCGCCACCCTCGGACGCCGCGCCGATGAGGCAGGGCGGTTCAAACTCCCTGAAATGGCGGGCTTCGAGGTATGAGCGGAAGAGCCTCTTCACTTCGATGCGGATATCCTGTGTGCCGTGTCAGTGAGAGTTCTGATCATACATGGTCCATCACCAACAACTGACGTACTGCAATGGCCTGCTGAACAGGAGCGCGCTTGTGCATGGCAATGTTGTCGAGGTGCGTGAGCATGCTCGCGGCTGGCGCTGTCGTCGTCTCGGCAGCGGCCTCGGCAGCTTTCCCGGCGTCAGCATCTCCCATCTGGGCACTCGAGTCGCTGAAATTGACGATGGGCTGGCTTGCGGCCCCCAAGGTCATGCCGAGCATGGCGGGCGCCGGCGCGAGCACGAAGCACTTTGTGATGTGGAGCTCGAGTCCCGAGACCCGGCAGCTCTTGATGGGCTCGAGCGGTTGCTTCACCGTGGCCTCGACCGCCACGAAGCTCTCGGGGTTGATGCTGGTGACCCATTTGACCATGCGCCGGCTGACAACAGGCTCCTCGTCCGAGGCCACTATGACGCCCTGGATGTCCCAGCTGCCCCCCTTGCGGAGCTCGACGAAGCCCATCTTGGCGCTCTGCACGCGAGACTTTTGAAGCCACGCGCGCACGACGACCGTCTTGCCATTGTAGGACTCGTCGAGGGAGCGTATTTCGACTTCTTCGGCGCCCTGACTAAAGGCCGAGGTCGTGGTCTGCCTGTTCCCGTAGTTGTCTTTGGCGGGGTCGTCCTCGAGACTGACGGCAGCGGTGGCGGCGGCGAGCTCTGCAGCACGCTGGGCTTTCAGAGCCTCCTTCTTCGCCTTGGCCTCGGCCTTCTTCGCGCCCTTCTTTGACGTCGGAGCGCTCGACTCTTCCATGATGCCGGTGTTTGTCGCGGTTGGTGATTGACGGCAAAACACAGAGAGTCATGGGGAGGAGGGCAGGGTGGAAGGATTTTAAGGTACAAGAGCTATGGGCGCCAGGGCCATATGCACCCCGACGAGGGTCACGTGGGTGGGGCAGCATGCTGTGGTATGACAGTCCACTCCACCCGTTCCTGACGCTACTCGTAGGCTGTCATGGTTAGGATGACGCTACTGTACGACAGGCGCCGTGTGGGATGCGGATCATGTCTAATTAAGTCGTAAACCGCAACAGGTCGCATTGATGCATGCCTTTATTGCAATTCGTATGCGCCTTGAAAATCCCGCTCTCCCATTTCTGGACCACAAAGCAGTCTATCCCGCATCAAGCCGTCCGGCCGTCCACGCTTCCCATGTCGCCAAGAGGAATCGGTGCCTCTCGTTCCCTTTAGCATAGCTGTTGCGGTCTCTTCAAAAGGGAACCCGATATCGATCGAACAGTCTATCGTCACGGCTTGACATCCCCCCTGGAAAGCGCTCCCTAGAGTCTGATGCCACCTGAGGGATCATTTCTGCCCTCCACCAAGCACACAACAAAAAGCGCAAAGAATCCAATGCCGGTGCAAAAGTATGCCACATGTGTGTCAATCGAGCCGTAAAACGAGCCGAAGCATTCAATGAAGCGCCCGACTGGCCAGAAATCTCCCGGCCTTATCCACATAATGCCTCTCCAGTCCCGCAGAGCCTGCGCAGCGGCGAGTAGAACAAAGGCAGCCGCCTGCATCGGAACGGACACGAGACTCAGCGCGCCATGCGAGTGCAGTGCTCGGACGGTCTTGATCTGGTACACGAATTGCAAGACAAGAAAGGCGTTATTGGCGGAAAGAAGGAGCAGGCCCCAGATGCCGAAGCCAAGTCTGTACACAAGGACATAATTGCCCAACTTTGTCATGTCGTCGGGATCGAATGCCTCATTTTGGCTGAACCACAGAAAGGCAAACGATACCGACAAAACAACCGTAGCAACAGTGCTGATGGCGGCTTGGAGGGTCCGCGAGGGGATGCCTGCCGCAGGCTGCTCGACAAGGCGGTCTGGGAACTGTTGTTCGTCGCTGCGATAACTGATGTAGAGGCCGAGACTGAAAGCAGCCTAACGTCAATAATATGTTCAAAAGAAAACGAAACGTGGAGGACAGGGAACCGAAAGTTACAGGGTCATAGCAGCCGCAAACTGCACAGCGGCCTGGATCAGGCCCAGCAGGGACGAATACGCCTTCCAGCCCGTGTACGGCCCGCCATTCACGCAGTTGAAGGCGTCGTAGAACATGGGGTGGGCGACCCGCAGCGCCAGTGTCAGAATCGAGAACAGGCTGTGAAAGAGGATGTAGCGCGAGGAAATGCCACAGGTGCCTTGCGATGCGATGGCGAGGTACTGAGGGACATATGCGGCGATGATAAACAGGCATAAGATTCTGGGATACCATCATCCGTCACAGTCAGTCATGCCATCCTAAGCAGCAACGCGAATGGGGGAAGAGTTCTCTCTTACGTTTCCAAGATGGCGCGCGGAATGGACTGATACGTGATGTGGTACACATTGCACCAGTCTGGCTCGCCCATCGTGCCGGATTCGTTGGGTGTTTCCTTCTTTGCGTTCAGTCAGGAAAGATGGGCATGCGTCGACGATCTTAAGCCGCCTCTGTGCTATCACTTTTTGCCTGTTGATTTTGAGTGTTGAGCTTTTATGCGTTTGTGCTGGCGGATGTGCGGGTACGTGAGTACGTGTAAAAGAGCAAGAGGAGCTGAGTTAAAAGTGACTTTCCGGGCTATTAAAAACAGAAGAAGAAGACAGAGACTCGGGCGTGCTGCTTGGCCAGGAAAGGGGGCATTGCAGTAGTATTGGAAAACGACCACGCTGTTACTGCGCCGCTTTCGCCAAGTCTCCCGCCCCATTGTCTTCACTGGGTCGAACCAACATGATGGCACCCGGATTAATATATGAAAGCGCTCGCGCAGAAGCGACTGGCCGTGCGAAATATAGCCTTCTATAGGTATTTGCAACGCCGCTCGCTTGTCGCGTTTGCTGCCATTTTGCTTTGTATCTTACGGCGGCGGGAAACACTGGTCTATATCTACTCGCCCAATGTAAATGGAAGCCACGCAGTACGTCGTATTCGCTTTTACGGGTCAGGTCCGGGAAAGGGGGCTCTTCGTTTATCGGCGCCTACTTAAGACATTACATGTGCAGTATATCGTACAGTGTATTACCTCTACATATCGAGATTGACAAAACCATCTCTACTCCCAAAACGACAGCTGTTTCTCGTACGCATCCATCAGGCTTGCCGCTTTCGACGAGAGCGCGCGGCACTCGTCTCCAACCGTGTCACTGTCGCTGTAGCTGTCCTTACCCGCGCCGACGTCGGCAAAGCCCTGCTTCCAGAAGCGCCAGCGGTCGAGGCCGAGCTCAGTGGTGGACTCCCAGTCCGGCCGCGCTGCCTTGTACAGGCCGCCGAAATTTAAGCTCCTGTTGCCGGGATCAGGATGAAGCCAGGTGCTCGCATGCAGCATGTCTTGGAAAAACGACTGACCATGCCACAGGATCCACTGCGCCGCGGCCATGATAACGCACTCTCTCTCCCCAGCTTTCCACGGCTCCGTCTCCCAGGCGTCGCGCATCGCCCAGACGGCGAATGTTGGGCGCCCATAAAATACGCCTATGCTCTCGAGATGGGATAGAAAGGCGTGGTAGCTGACCCAGCACATGGGATCTTCGTCATCGCACGGTCCTGCGTGGTATTAGGACTGGCCGAGTTTATGTGTGACTTTTTGAAAATGTTATAATAAAAACGAGAGAAAAAAACTTACCGTCGAAATTATCTCTCGTGGTTTCTCCCAGGGCCTGGAGAAAATGCGCCATTATCCCTCTCTTTCCCTTAAAACATCGGGGTACTTGGTAAACAAAAAAAACACGCCTTTGAACACACGATACTCAAAATAAGGCCACGTACCGACGATGTCTTCTCCATGAAGGCGTAGGTACGGCAGAGATACCGACACAGGAATGCGAGCTTTCGCTGAGATGGATGGCTGTACGGAATCTGCTCGGCAGCCTCGAGGCAGAGGCCTCGATCGCAAAGGCGCAGTACCGGTATCTGGCCTGGTTTGCGGGAAGCGAGGCCAGGATCAGCTCCGCTGCCTCCTCAAACGACGACGTCTTTCCACCTGGCTGAAGGCAGTCGCGCAGGATTGTGGCCGCATTTGTTTCAAAGGCTACCCTCTCGGTGATGGTCCAAGAACCGCCTCGCGCACCCACCAGCGATCTGAGCCACGAAGACAGCCCCGCAAGCCGTTTCGTCGAAGGGGATCTGAGTTTCTACTCGACGTAGAAGGCCTCTTCTGGATGTTCAACGATGTCGAACTTGAGCTTGAGGGAGGCCATTGCGAATAATTCCTGGGGGGGAATTCCTAGCGATGAAAGAGGATGAAGTGGGAGATGCCACCTTCTCTGAGTCACTGCCCGTTTTAATCGGGCGCGTAATAGCACACGGGCCAAAGCAAGCACTGCATTGTGTATGGGTGGTATTATTGCAGTCCTCTATTTTGTCGGCGCTTATTTCGTGTTGCAATACGCTACACCTCCATGTGACTTTGCGCCTCACTGTCAAGGCCGCAGAAACGGTGGCCTGTTGCACCAGATTTGCGGCCGCAACAGCGCATCCTCGCATGTATACACCTTCGCACCCTCGTTTCAAAATTTCATATAGCTTAATCATGGTCCGCCTACCAAAAGATTCACCTGCTGACATCGACTTCAACTCCATACAAAGTTACATCCATATCCGACGAGAGCGGAGCGGATCACCTAGACCCGATTTTGCCTGTCCCGTGAGCAAGACTGGCCGGGATGGACGACGGCGGCCGACTCAAAATCGGATGATGCAACTTTCCTTGGACCTCTCGCTGGCGCCGAGGGCTGCGAGATGGTCTGCCAGGGCGAGACAGACAAGGCTCCCACCTTGTCAAAGCCGTCTGCTGCTCTTCGAGCCTCTCGCAAGCGGCCCGCCGCCAACTCTACTAACAGTAAACGCACCCGCGACGAGCTGGCTCCCTCTTCTCTACCGTCTCCGCGACCGACCTCGTAGCGCCCAGTCAAAGCCTCTAAGAGGACACGTACTGCCGATACGAGGAAGAGGGCTCTCTGAAGAAAGGATAGCTAAGGGTCCCAGCAAGGCAGGTTGACTACGAAACGAGTACCCTTTTGCTTCCATTGCGGATTTCATTACCGAATTGCAGCAATGGTATATACGTATGTCTATAGTACTCGTACGCTGCCCGCCCGCTCTCTGGATTGAAAAATGCTTCTTCTTTCGTTCTTTACCGTGTGTGTGCGGAGAACCTTTAGGAGATTTGCACTAAGGCGGAACTGGTTTACATCGCGATCAATATCAATAAGATTTTTGTTGCCAAGACGGGAGTGGTAGGCCAAGAGCGGGTTGGCGCGGTTGATCGTACCGGCCAGAAGGTTCCGCCCCGTTAGCAACAAAACTGCATACGACGTAGGTAGTGCAGAGGCTGCCAATAAAGGAGAAAAGTCTGGTGCTTGCGTGTCAACGGTACGAGGAATACTGACCTAGCTGAAGTTGGCTTCGCTTCTGCTGGTAAAATTGCGCGCAGAGTGCACTATTGATGTGCGCGACCCTCGAATTTTCCTAATACGGAGTAGTGGAGCAGCTGAATATGGAAGTAAGTTTCTCTCCTCTCCACTCTCCGTCTTCCGTCTTCCATCGCGTCGCGGATTTATTTTTGTATCAATATCACATAGCTCTTCTTTCTCGAGTATTTTCTCCTTTGTTATTTTCTCTTTTCTTGTGCTGTTATTTTTATTTTTTTTCTTCTTCTTCTTCTTCTTCTTCTTATTCTTCTTCTTCTTCTTCTCCTTCTTCTCTTACGATCGTCATACCATTTTCACACTGAGAACATGAGCAACATGCTGCGAAAGGTGGTGCTTGGGGGGGTTTTACTCTCTAGCGGCCTAATCAACCACGCTCAGGCAACGGAGACATGCAGCACCGTGGTCGAGAACGCGTACGAAAACCCTTCCTTCGAAACTGGCGACTTGACCGACTGGACTGCGCAGTTGGCAGGCGGCGCCGCGTCGGGCGGTAGTGTGGTGTCTGGTGATGCTTCCGATGGCACATACTACTAGTGGGTTTGCCAATCTTGGTTCATTCTGCTCTTGGCATTTGCGATGTGCTAATCTTCTTTCGATTCCACCATCACAGCACCATCGACACCACCACCACTTGGACGTATCTCGAACAATCCCTCAGCGGACTGGATACCTCGACGTCCTATTCAGTCTCGGTCGACTACCGCTACGTATATACTGAAGATGTCTCGGGAAGTACAGACTACTGCTATGTAGGGTTCTCGGTCGGCTCATGGGCAAGCTTTATCGATCGATCGGAGGTTTTCCCTACAGCATATGGCTCTAGCCCGGCATGGACTACCTACTCCATTACCTGGACACCGCCAGCAACAACCGAGAGCATCTATTTTATGTTTGGATGCACAGGCAACTGGGCTAGGCTGGACGTTGACAACTTTGTACTCCCGTTGGCTACAAGTCAAGTCTGTTCCAGTTCGGCCGTCTCCAGCTCATCTACGTCTATCTCGTCTGCTTCTAGCTCGGCCGTCCCCAGCTCGTCCGCCTCCAGCTCGTCTGCTTCCAGCTCAGCATCGGCCTCGAGCTCGAGTTACTCGAGCTCCAGTGCTTCTTCCACGAGTGCTTCGCCAAGCTCTGCTTCCGCCTCTTCCTCTTCCTCGTCCCCTGCTGCGTCGCCTTCGAAAGTCAGTCCCTGCAAAGCGAAACTTGCAGACAAGCCGTAAGGAGAGCTAGGGCAGACACTGGTGCTGTATTACTATATCTTTTTGTCCTTCAAAATTCTAGCTTCTGAGACGGTGGATTGAGGGGTCTCGTGTCGTTCTAGCACCTGGTGCCTGTTGTATTTCTAGTCTTCTTAGTTCTTAATTTTTCATCGGAAATGCAATATAGAATTGTCTTCACCCGCAATGCCACGACCGTACTTTGCGAGGTGTGGTTTTGACCCGCAACCGATGACGCCTGGCAGTGCAATACGCTATTTCTACTAGACTGTGGGTCACTGATTCCACGTACGGCCATAGATACTGGAAAGCACGGGATCCCGTCCGCTCTCCCCTAGTTAAACCAGTAATCGGCGGATTAGTAGTTGGGTCGGTGACGACCAGCGAATACCCGCTGCTGTACGTTTTTTTCTTTTTTCTTTAGCAGTTTTTTTTGCTTCCATAATTTTTTTCCCGACTGTTTTATTATTTCTAGGTCTAATATTCTAATCACAATTGGAAGAAAAAGAGAAACGGGAAAATAAGAAAAGACGCCAGTGACAAATCATAATATCGACTGTTTTGAATTATAATGTCTGACTGACTTGTATAGTTAACTCTTGCCACAGAGGGTTAGCCCAGCCCGTCCAACCAGCGCAGATGCTTGGTATTAGGACTGGTGCGTATCTCAGAAGTGTCGACTATGGGAATTGCTTGTCGTAGTCCGTCAGAGTGAACCGATAGTGGACGTCGTTGTTGTGCAGTCTCGTCACTAATAAACGAGGGAAGTCATTAGACATTGTTTAGGGGCTTTCGAAGGCGGGTTTTGGATCACTTACAAGCACGCCCGCATCCTTCTTCTCCCACTGGTATCGTCTCGACCCAGCTCTTAATGTTGGCTTTGGCCGCAAGCGCAAGCATGTCGAGAGTCTCTCTGCGGCTGCCGAGATGGCTGCTGCCGATGAGACAGCCGTTCGAGAGCAGGCTCTGCGGCCAGACGAGCCAGCCTTCACCCTCGGGCAGACCAACGGCAATAAACCGTCCGTGGACCTTGAGCAGAGAGAGGTAGGGGCTCAGATCAAACCCGTCGTTGGAGCTGGCCGTGGACAGGATCATGTCGAAGGTCATCTTGTGCGACTCGTTCCAGCCCGGCGACTGCGTTGCCAGATACCCGTCGGCACCGAGCTGAAGCGCATCTTCCTTCTTGCGATCGCTGCGGGAGATGGCCCACGTTTCAGCACCTAGCGCCTTGCTGAAGAGGACACCGAAATGACCAATGCCGCCTCTGTTCACAGACATTGTTAGCTCCGAGCTTCAACTGGAAACATGTGAGTTTCTGCAGGCAATCCAACTTACAGGCCCACAATGCCAATCTTCTTTCCCGGGCCAGCACCGTTGCGGACGAGAGGAGAGTATGCTGTCAGCCCGGCGCACAGCATCGGTGCTGCCAGGTCTGTCTCCAGAGCGTCCGGGATGGGGAAAACCCTTTGAAGGCGTATGAGCGTCAGTTATGGTTCTTGGCGATAGAATGATAGAATATCACGAGAGGACGGACCAGTGTTCGTGTGCTCGCACGTGCGATGAGTATCCTCCGTGGGCCAATGTGCCATCGGGATAGACGGAGCCATATGTGTCCATCTGGTCTTTGCAGTACGTCTCGTTGTCATGGCTGCACTGGTCGCAGTTCAAGCAGGAGTAGATCTGTGCTCCGATGCCGACACGCTGGCCGACTTTGGCGTTTGTGACCTTGGAGCCAATTCGAACGACAATGCCGATGATTTCTGTTTCGATTAGTCGCTGCTTCGCACGCATTTCTCTTTTGGCCGCAGAACATACCGTGTCCCGGGACCAGGGGCCAATTCTTGTTTCCCCAGCCGCCGGTTGCCGTGTGCACGTCCGAGCCGCAGACGCCACATGCGGTTATCTTGACATCGATGTCATGGTCACCGAACGGCTTCGGTTTGAACTATGCCGGCAGCAGCACGTATTAGTCCGCGGTACGCAAGATCGACATGCGGTGAGATGCTCATACCTCTATTCTCTTGGGCTGGTTCCACTCCTCCGCCGACGGGATTGCGAATCCTTCAAACGTGTCCGGATACATTTTGATTTTGGTGACGTGCTGCACGTTGACTCTCGCCTGACATAATCCAAAAGAGCAATTGGCTCTCCATTTTGCGTGCGCATTGAACTTATATATGGAATCAGGATGTGACCAGATGCGATATCGCTGTGAGTACTGAGGCCAGCGCGTCGAGCCTCCCATCACGTGTCGGGATCTATTTCGATTTCGACTCCGCAGCCGACGACTCCTCGAGAGGATTGCGGAGTAGGGGGAGGCGTGGAACAAACTTGGAAAGCTTCTCCGACAAGAGAATGCTGCCGCCTCCCCCCGCCGGTCTGCCGACCTCCATGCAGCCTTCTGCCCGTGTTTTGGGGCCTGGAACTAGTCCCCTAGTCGTGACCTAGTCGCGTGGCAAAGGAACGATAGCGCGTGGCGGAGAGGGGAAATACGGAGACTGGTGGTTTTTTTCTTTCTTCCCCTCTGCCAACAAATTGGAGCAAAGCTTGGTGGTTCTCCTTGGCGGTTCTTAGCTTCACTTTTGGCGACGGCCGGTGCGGAGCAGCTCCTGCACAAGAACTTTGTGACGTCGTAAGATGCGGAACAAGATTACACAGAAAGGTGTCTTATGGCTTATGTTGATTCAAATTTGGTTTTCTTCTGCAGAAGCTGCAGCAGCTATATCCGCGTTTCCTCAACGAAATTAAACTTCCATATTGACTACTGAACCCAGTCGATGCCATTAGGCCACTGTCGCGTTCTTCTCCATCTCTTTCGCTTGCTTGACAAGATCGGCTACGGTGTCCCGGAATGCCTTGTAGTGAAGCCCAAGCTCTGCCGCCGCGGTCTCCCCGTCTACGCCGTAGGACTCGTCTATCTTCTGCTCCTCAACCACCACGGACCCCTTGGCCCATGGGAATTCGTCGGAGATGATCTTGGCGGCAAGGCCATACGAGAACCTCTCCGGCGAGGCAGGAATGTATCGCCGCCCGCTCACTTCGGGCCGGAGCAGCGCCTCCACGTGTGCCTCTGCGAGATCCCGGACATCAATCCAGAACGGCACACGCGCAGCCGGAAGAGGCTGGATGCCAGACGCGACCTTCCACAGCATGGCGTTGGACTCGTTGAGCTCTTCTGTTTTTGAAATCGGGTGCGCCACCGGCCCGAATGTCATGGGTGGGCAGAGAGTCACGATGTCAAACTGAGGCTTCTGCTCCTTGACAAAGTCCCATGCCGCAAGCTCGGCAAATTTCTTGCTGCCGCGATACGCAATCACCGCGTTCGTTGCAGGATCGGCCGCCTCCTCGTACGTCAGCGGGTTCCAGTCCGCTCCCGTGTAGGCGAAATAGGACGTTGCGACGCGGCTGATGTCGAGGACGGAGGCGAACGAGGACGTGATGACGACGCGCGAGATGGAGCTCGCATTGGCGGACGCGTCCAGGATCGCACGCACCCCGTTGATGGCGGGAATGATCAGCTCCTTTTCGTTGTTCGTTGTGTCGTATGTAAACGGCTGCCAACAATCAAAATATTAGTTCCCTGTATAGAATTTTCGTTTGCTCTGGACACCCTTTCTTAGTTAAAAGACATACACTGGCTACATGGATGACGGCGTCCACGCCCTTCACCGCGTCGGCAAAAACGCCAAGCTGCTCAAAGTCGTTGATCTGGACGAAGTCGAGGCTGTCCTTGTACTGCGGCCTTGCCCGGATCATAGCCTCGCCCTTGCGCAGCGACCTCGTCGCCCCGCGGACTTTCAGTCCCTTGGCGAGCAGGCAATCGACGACATGGGCGCCGATGAAGCCCGTGGCTCCTGTCACCAGGACGTATTTTCTTTGGCAACGTCAGTACAGGGACCGCGGGTTGGGGTTTCTTGGGAGGAGGAAAATAGCAACGCGGCTACTAACGGGGAAGATGACATGGTAACTAAAACAGACCCGGATCGAATGAGCCTCGCTATGGGCTTCCTAGGCAGGTGATCGGATGGCGGCTCTTTTTGAGCTTTTATGCGTTCTTAGCTCTGACGACGGCTAGCGAAGTCGTATCTCACGTCGCCCCGGGTGGGGAAGCGGTACAGAGGGCGTCCTTAGACGAGACGGAAAGCCGATGGCGGCGGCACTTGCGGCTTGCCTCTGCCGCCCACACCCGTGCGCTAGAGAACAATATGGCATTGGCGCGAAATATTGTTTCCACCCCAGAGAACTGTTAATACCCCATGCACGTCGTATGTCGTGGGAGCATACCCCAGTTCCCCCCGTCCCCTCTCCATTTCTCCAGTTTTCCCCAGTCTCGCGGATGGCTGATTCCCAACCATTGGAGAACCACGCGCTGTGCCCACCACACCACCGGGTTTGTTTCGAAACAAGGTGATGGGCTTGGAAGTGCCTACGCGGTCGGGCTTATACCCGAGGTGGTGATCGTATTTTCGAACCGGTGTGCTGGTCGGGGCAGCAGCCTCGAGGAATTGCACCTCCTGACAAACTTCGGTCAGAGCCGGGCTGTCTCTCCTCTTCTCTCGTTTACCACTCGGCATTTCTGTCTTTATTTGCCTGGCGCATGCGAATCCGTCACCCGCCTCCAACTTAGGTCTAGTCGTTCCCAAGCAGGCTGGCCAAGCGAAACTATCTGGCATGCTGGATATGGATGCCGCTGCATACTCCCCTTCCGTCTATATATGAAGCCTCACACTCCTTCATTTCGCCGAAACGACTCTCGCTTGGATCTTACCACTTGTCTCCCATATACCATCGCTTGCATTAGCAAAAGCGGCATTCTTTGATTCTTGTGCTCTTTTCATTTTACTGCCTCTCTTTGCCTTCCCTTCTGTCTGCGGCCCGGCCTGTGTCCTGCACCCGGCATCCGTCATGGCGCCTCTAAACTCCCTCCTCAGCGGCACATGGCTGATCGTCGTGATCACGGTGGTGAACGCGGTCAGCATGGCGTGGTTTGGATACGACCAGGGTGTCTTTTCTGGCGTGTTGGTCGCCGCCGACTTCAAGAAGCACTTTCCCCAGACCAGCAATTCCAACATCTCCGGGATCACGTCGAGTTGTTTCTCGGTGAGTCTATCCCGCCGCCCATTTCGGGTTGATCAAGAACTGGTATACTAATTACTCCCTGGGGTGTGTAGCTCGGCGCGTTCTTCGGTGCGATCACCGCGTTTACGTTTGGTGACAAGCTCGGGCGCAGAAAGTCCATCGCCATCGGCCTCTCCTTCAACATCGTCGGTGCCATCCTTCAGATCTCCTCGTTCCACCTGCCGCAGATGATCGTCGGCCGCGTCATCAACGGATACGGCATGGGCCTCACGTCGTCCGTCTGCCCCGTCTTCCAGGCCGAGTGCTCCAAGTCCGCCATCCGCGGCAAGCTGGTGGCGCTCGGGTCGTGGTCCAACACCGCGGCCTTTTGCTTGGTCAACTGGATCAGCTTTGCCCTCTATTTCCAGGGGGGCCCTCTGCAGTGGCGCTTCCCCATGGGCTTCCAGCTGATCTTCCCGATCATCGTGGCGTCCGGCCTGCCGTTCGTGCCCGAGTCGCCTCGGTGGCTGGTACTGAAAGACCGCCACGAGGAGGCCCTGGCGGTCATTGCTCGGCTGCAGGGCAGAAATGTCAGCATCCACGATCCTGCTGTCACGTCCGAGTTTCTCTCCATCACGCAGACCCTCCAAGAAGAGCGCAAGGACCGGGTCCCTGCGGCCGACGTGCTTCGCTTCCGCGACAAGAAGCAGACGTTCCGCCGCCTGCTGCTCAGCTGCGGCACTCAATTGATGCAACAATTCAGCGGAGTCAATGCCCTCGGTGAGTAGAATTGTAGTGCTGTGCTCTTGTGTAATGTTGTCGATGGTGATTTGTCGTTTTTACTAACAGCGAACTGCAGGATACTACCTCCCTACGCTCCTGATCGAGAGTGTCGGCTTCGACGAAGAGAAAGCCCGTCTCTTTACTGCCGTGAACAGCACAATCTATCTGCTCTCCGCGTGCATCTGCCTCTTGCTCATCGACAGTTTTGGACGTCGCAAGTAAGTACTTTTGGCCGAACTGGCACGCACTCTACTTGGGATGTCTCTTTTCTCTAACCGGGCCTAGGTTGATGCTGTACGGTTCGAGCACCATGGGCGCTTGCTACCTCATTGCCGCCCTCACGCTGAAGGCCGCCGCAGACGACCCGTCGCGCAAGAAAATTGTAAGACCTTTTGACACTCCAAGCCTGAGGACCAGCGAGGAAAAAAAAAAACAGCTTATGTTAACTCCCTTTTCCTCTAGTTGGGCAATGCCACGACGGCCATGTTCTTCCTCTACTACTTCTTTTACGGGACCAGCTTTGCCAAGGTGCCCTGGGTCTTCAACTCGGAAATTAACTCTCTTGGCTGGCGGACGCGAGGCGCTGCCGCGGCGACAGCCACAAACTGGATCGGCGGATTTGCAGTGACCCAGTTCACGGCAACCGGCGTGAGGCATCTCGGTTGGGCATTCTACCTGAGTGAGTTACCTTTCCCTCCTTCTCTGGTCGTGGCGCTGTTCCATTTTGCTGACTGCTTGCCGCGCCTTCTAGTTTTCGCGATTCTCTGCTGGGCCTACTTTCCCATCGTCTTCTGCATCTATCCCGAGACGTCCCAGCGCACGTTGGAGGACATGGACCAGATCTTCATCAGCAACCCGTCCGTCTTCGTGTTCGGAAAGAGTGCTATGACGCAGCGCAAGCGGCCCCAGGCCTTTATCGACGCCGAGGCGGATCGCGTTGCGGCGGCAGAGACCTCTGCGCTGGGAAAAGAAGTTCTTGACACCAAGGCCCAGATCGGCAGCAATCATGTCGAGGACGCCTAGAGCATGGCAATATTCGAAAATGTAGTTCAGTCAGCACGGAGCAGCGCAAGGGCAATTACAGTCACAGCAGCTGCAGACATGGGTCGAAGCTGCATGGTGCATGTTTCATGGTTCTTCGTGCCTCTCAGCTGCCTCTGAGGACAGCATTTCAGTCATAGATCAAAGCCACTCTAGAATAGTCAGATCAATAAAGAAACCCAACACTGGCGGTGTTGGAAAAGAATTGGTTCTGAGACTGTGTGTCTGCATCCGTGGGGCATGTGAAATCAATTCTGATGCCAGCATCTCACCTACGACACGCAGGCGGTAACCGTTGTACTCTCGCTGTTCCGTTTAGTAAGACACAGGGCAGACAAGAGATTGACCCTAGAAGACAATGTGGGAGCGCACATGACCGCCGTTCCATGAGGAGCGAGCTCCATAGTGACAAAAACCCTATTTTCACTAGTTCCGTGTCCTCGGCAATTTCTGTCCGGGGCGAGAGGCGACCTTGTTTTCTGTGACGACTACTGCGTACTAGCGGGAGTTGCTTTCCCTATAATAACAATCGGCTGCGGGCGCACATCGCTGGCGCCTCTCCCCGACCTACACATCACACCGGACCACACCGTTCCACATTGCTGCCCACCGTGCATACAGGAGACGATGAGCTTCAGCCGGAAGAGAGTGGCATTGGCATGCACGTATTGCCGCCACAGGTGAGCGCCCCTGTCCCGACGAGCGTTCCAGCTAGCACGCGCCCTTCCCCGTTCCCCGCTCGGCCTCCCCATATCCATTCCCCTGCCTTGGTTTTGGAACGACCAGCTTCTGACCCTCGATAGAAAACGTCGATGCAATGCCGCTAAGCCGGCGTGCCAAAACTGCGTCGAAGCGCGGGTAGAATGCGAATACGACGATTCGCCATCACAGAGGTAAACACGCGTTGTGACTGCCTGCCCCTAATCCGTCCCCCCCCCCCCCCCCCAGGAGGGCGGGAGGAGGCTGTAGCCGTCCTCGAGAGTCTTGTTATTTTTGGTGTGCCCGGTGTTATTTTTACTTATCAAAATTCTCCGAGTGTCCAGAATCGACACATCCGGCGGCAGCCGCGAAATCTTGAGCCGGCTGAGAGAGATCGAGGCGATCCTCGAGAGCCAGGCGGACAGCCTCGTGGCCCTCTCATCCGGCGCCAACAGTGCTCGCTCAGCCCAAGAGGGAAACTCCCTCGCGAGCCAGCATGCTGCGTCGCCAGCCGGCCACATCGGTGTTCCTCTGACACCGTTTCCGCTCACAAATTTCGATGTCCACGAGGACATGGCAGGGGTGCCGCCCCTGACGATCCCCGTACAACACAAGACCTCGTCCAGCTACCTCCTCAGCCTGCCCGCCATGAAAGCCCTGATTGGCGAATACCCGACCGATCTGTTCTTCTTGCTCGAGTCGCGAAGCCCCCTGCCGCCGGAGTTGTCTTTTGAGACGTGGCCCGCGACGAGATCCGTGCCGCCGATGCGCCGCGAGGTCACCGACTACCTGGTGTCGGCATTTTTCTCGACGGCGCACGAGAGCCACCCGGTCTTGGACGAAGCAGACTTCCGGCAGCTGTATTCCCGATTTCTGGAAACAGGCGTGGACGCGAGCATCGAGTCGGCTCTGTGCATGGTTGTGCTCGCAATTGGCTCGGTTGCCATGTCGTCGCCCGGGTCCGGGGATTTCGGCACCAACGCGCCCGGCATGGAATATATGCAGCACGCCCTCCCGACGCTCATCTCCCTCTCGTCTTGGTCGTTTTCGTACAGCATCATCCTGCCGCAGGCGCTGGTGCTGGCCAGCATTTACTTCGCGTACCTCGTGCGGCCGCTGCAGAGCTGGCGGCTCATCTACTCGGCCTCCACCATTCTGCAGTTCAAGCTGTCCGGGCTGGACCGGCAAGAGGGCGTGCAGTCGTACGAGAGCCTCCTGCGGCTGTTTTGGTCCTGCTTTCTCATCGAGTGCGACCGCCTGGCCGAGCTCGAGCTTCCGCGCAGCAGCCTGCAGCAGCTGACCGACGAGACCAGCCTGCCCACCTGCGACAACCTCAGCCCCCTGCAGTCGACGTGCTATCTCGCGGAGATCTCCATCCGGCGGCTCCTGAATCGGATCCACAACTGCCTGTACCCGAGAAAGCAGCACGTGTTCAGCCTGTCCTCGACGGCGCTCATGACCACGGACGAATTTACGACGGAGGAGATCACGGCGATGCAGACCGTCTGCGACGAGCTGCGCCGGCAGCTGGATCTCTGGCACGCGTCCATCCCGGGCACCTATCGCCCTTCCCTGGGGACGGATTCCATCGGCAACGACCGCCAGCTCGTGCTCCGCATTCGGTATTTTGCGGCGCGGCACATCATTTACCGGCCGTTTGTGCTGTATATCGTCGGCCACGGAACCGGTCGGGTGGCCGACTCGATCTTGGAGAAGGCAGCCATCTGCATCGACAGCTGCCGGTCATACTTGCACAACGTGACGCACATTATAGAGAGGCCTAGCCAGTACACTTGGACCTTTTCTTTATCGTAAGATATTTCATTCTTTTTTTATCCCTTTTCTATTTCTAAGGTTCTAAGGTTCTAACAAAAAAAAAAAACAGATCTCTTGCCGCCGTCGTCGTCTTGACTTTATCGTCTATCTCCCCCAGTCTCAAACACCTCGTCCCCGACATCGATGAGCTTCAGACCGTAGCCATCGAAAACATTCGGCTGTGGGCCATGTCTAGTCTAGAAGCGGTGGTGTCCATCCTCGAAGACATGCAGCGAAAGCAACGCATCTTGTCTAGGGTGTAGTATAGAAGAAGAAAGCAAAAGCAATTTTACAGCTCTCCGCCTGTTGGTTGTGCCATGATCTCCAGGCCAATGTCGCTCTTCCAGAAGCTGCCATCCGGGTAGGTGTACTTCTCCAATGCTTCCTCGGTGTATCCGGTGGAGTAGCCAGGAGACAGCGGCGTCACGTAGTGCGCATTGACGATCTTGGACGGGTGCCGCAGGTTCTCGCGATGGCTGTCCGCGTTTTCCAGCATCGACTTGCGTCCGCTCACGGCAACGTAGTCGATGGTGCTCAAGTGCGAGGTGAGCTCGGTGAGGCCCATGGCGCCGTTGTGGGGGATGCAGGGGACATTGAACTTGTACGCCATGAGCATGACAGCCTGTTTGTTTGAAGAAGCGAAAGGTTAGCCAACTTGTCAAAATGAAAGCTGTTCGGTGGAAGTGAAGAAAAGAGTTAGACCGGCTTACCAGGCATTCATTGACACTGCCGAGGCGGACGGCATCGATCTGGCAGACGTCGGTGGCCTCAGCCTGCAGAAGCTGCTTGAACGTGATGCGGTTTTGCGCCGCCTCGCCCGTTGCGACACCAACGCCATACGGCTTCAGCGCCTTGCGGATGGCGGCGTGGCCGAGGACGTCGTCCGGGTTGGTCGGCTCCTCGATGAAGACGGGCTTGAATTCGACCAGCTGCTTCATGTATTCGATGGCTTCCGGGACGCTCCAGACCTGGTTCGCGTCGATCATGATCTGGTAGCCCTTGTCGTAGCCCAGCACGTCGCGCACGGCGGCCAGCTTTGTCCTGTCCGCCTCCACGCTCGTGCCGACTTTGAACTTGAACACGGTATACCCCTCGTCGATGGTTTCTTGCAGCACCTCCTTCATGCGCTCGCCCGTGAAGGCCATCCACCCCGGCGATGTGGTGTAGGCGGGAACGGCCGTATTATCGAGAGCCTCCTTCATTCGCCCCGCCTTGCCCTTCTGGGTCTCCTTCAAGATGGCCACGCTCTCCTCGGGCGTGATGACGTCGGTGATGTACCGGAAGTCGATGCAGCCGACAAGCTCTTCCGGCGTCATGTCGCACACAATCTGCCACACCGGCTTGCCGAGGATCTTGCCCCAGAGATCCCACACCGCGTTCAGCACGCCCGCCACGGCGAGGTGCGTCACGCTCTTTTCCGGCCCGATCCAGCGGTACTGGCTGTCCGCGACCATGTACCGCCAGGTGCGGCCCATGTTGCGCGTCAGCTCATGCATGGTCTTTCCGACAACCCGCTTGGCAAAGATGTCGAGGGCCATGCAGATCAATTCGCTGCCGCGGCCATTGCTGAAAGCCTGGATTCGCGAAGCAGTGTCAGCATACGCTTCACCCAGATTAAAATGGAAGCAAAAGAACCAGAGCAGAACGCACAATGCCTTCGCCAATGAGGCCGCCGTGGTTTGTCTTCAACTGAATGTATGGGTGGGAACCATTCGTGCCGACGTGCATCGCATCGGACCCCACGCCGTCCAGACTCGTTGGGAAACGAATGTCCGTCACGGTGAATCCGACGATCTGGACATCGGCCGCTGTCAGGCCAGACAGAGGAACCGTGCTCGAAGCATCGCCGCCTGTTGTGATCGTGGTGGTAGACATCTTGTTTTCTTGTTCTTGTTCTTGCTCTCCCGAGGAACTAAACGGCAAGTGAGGAACTGATTCAAGACAATATTTTGTTTACTGAAAATAAATACATGGTCAGGTTTCCACGGGCACAGGCGCACCGACGGAGGAAACCCCAACTTTTGCTCCGAAACCTGGCCGATCTCTGCAACCCCAACATGCGAACCGCGTGATCTCACTCCGAAGTGGGCGAGCGCGCCGGTCATTGCGATGTGGGCCGTGGGCGAAAGCTTCACGACGTCAGTAGTGTGTATGGGCAGTTTGCATGTATGGGCAGATTGTGGTGCAGGTGCTGCGGAGATCTAACCCGCGTGCAGTATTCTGGGGATCCCAGTCCGCAGTTGTCGCCCTTAGCTCGGCGCGCCGCCCTCCCCCGTGCCGCCTACACACGCCGCAAACTTTCGTTCCCACTTCCCCCACATGCCTTCCCGGCCATGCCCAGCGCCGGTGGGTCCATGACAAAACAAGGAAACCAAACAGACAAAGAAGCGCGAGTCAGACGACAATATGGGCCGTGTAGGCTGCGCGCCGCTGGGCCGCAGAACATGACCGTAGCTCGGAAGGCAAGCGTCTCCGAATCCGGCGAAGTTTGGAGATGGAAAAGCATCGGCGTCGGTTGTCCGTCTACGGAGCACAGCACAGTAGTAGTAAATTGCGACTGCTGATCGCTCTCGTAAAATAAAATCAGAATGGCTCGTACCTTAGCAATACAAAGCTCCCGTGCCGGAACGTCACCGCAAATATCTCACAAGAAACGGCCGGTGGACACCCGCTCACAGCTTCTTCCTGGATTTATCACCCGTATCACCAGCACCAGCACATCACCCATCAATCATTAACGATGGTGCGCCAACTAGTCCCGGGCATCTACGCCCCGACGCAGACATTCTTCCTGCCCCCTGCAACAGCCTCAAAACAGCAGCCCGAAGCACTCGACGCCGAGACGATAGGCAAGCATGCCGTACGACTGGTCCGCGCCGGCGTAACTGGTCTGGTCGTGAACGGTTCGAATGGCGAGGCGTCCTTACTGGACGCGCGAGAACGGGCGAGCATAGCAAAGATCACGCGTGACGCTCTTGATGCGGCTGGCTTTGGGGCCGTACCCGTCGTGGCAGGGTCGTCGGCGAATTCGGTGAGCGGCACGCTCGAGCTCTGCCGGGAGGCGAGCCAGGCCGGCGCAGATGCGGTTCTCCTCTTGTCGCCGGCCTTTGTGGGCGGTGGGATGGGCGCTGCGGGAATCGAGCGGTATTTCCGACTCGTGGCGGACGAGAGTCCTCTGCCCGTGATCCTCTACAACTATCCCGCGGCGGCAGGGGGTGTCGATCTCGACTCCGACACTCTGGTCCGACTGGCAGAACACCCGAACATCGTCGGGACGAAGTTCACCTGCGGCAGCGTCGGCAAGATGGCGCGGGTCGTGGGGGAAATCGGAGACCGCGTCGTCAGTGAAACAAAGCCGACAGAAGCTGGACACGGAGCAGAGCAGTCTGCGCCATACTTCGCCCTTGCCGGTGTGGCCGACTTCATTCTGCCAGCAGTCCTGGTGGGCGGAACTGGTGCCATCGTCGGCGCGGCGAATGTGTTTCCGCGTGCGTGTGTCCAGGTGTACAACTTGGCGGTCGAGGGGCGGCTGCAGGAGGCAAAGAAAGCCCAGCAGGCCCTCGCCAAGGCCGACTGGAGCCTCACAAAGCGGGCCGTTCCAGGATTCAAGGCCATTCTGGAACGCTTCAACGGTTACGGCGGTATTCCGAGACCACCCATGGCTGCTCTGCCGGACGAAGATGCAAAGGAGCTCTGCGAGGAGATTGCGGAGTACATGAAGTTTGAGCAGTCGCTGCCAGATATTTCAGGGCATTAGGGCGAGTCTCCTATATTCAAGTCGAGGGTCTCGAACGTCGAATCTGTATAGAGTAGATAGAGCATTAGCATCGAATGGATTCTGTCCTCTGAAGGCCAAAATTGTCCACAGTCCAAATTATGCGCCAGTGGTGATCAGGTTTCTGGCCTGATGAAGCAGTATATGCCATCTTACTTTAATATCAACTCGGTGTCTGCTGATGTTCTCATCCTTACGGTCACAAATCGTCTCTAAACTTTCTCGAAGTGCCCGCATCAAAGATCGCGTCGTCAATGCAGCCTATGCCCACCAGACACCAATTTTATTTGGGCATTAAAAACTCAGTGATAAAGGATGGGAATGGTCGTGATGAACTGGCGAGTCGAGGCTAGAACAGCCCGATATACCACACAAATCTAGTCATCACATGCGGCATCCAAAGTCGACGGACGAGCGCCCTTCAGCAAGTCAACCAACCATCCGAACGCCCATAATGACAATTTACGCGTCTTCTCCACAGCGTGTGCTGCAGCGTTCTCTGTTGCTGATACGCGGTGAAAGAAGACAAGACCAGGCGCACGTTGCACGAGCCAGCCATCGTCAATAATCCCATCCCTTCCTGGTATATATAATCAGCCCAATTGGGAGAATGTTGGCTTCGTCGTACACGACCGTCTCAGAATACTCGGTAGCTCCGCCTTCCGTCTTCGTGGCTGCCATAACAGAATGGCATCCTCGTGCGGGGGATGTCTTGTAATGATCTGCTTCGGTCAGCTTCTCATATTTTCCGACAAACACGGCACACAAGAGCATGGCATGCAGGCGCGAGCGGATGTGGTGATTCATCGCATAGTTGTCGGCTTTCGAAGAGACGCTGCTTGCATAAATTCCTCTGCCGAACATCAGCCCCGAACCTGAGACGTCATATTAGCATCTAAGCACTCGTTACCCAAGAAGACATAGATATACCACGAACCAGCATTGCCGAGCTTGAACCCTTCCTTTAGAATTCCGCACACAGAGCATTCGTCGTCGTTGCATGTCGTCAACGCATCGTCCCAGTCCCCGATGTAGCAGGCCCGCCTAGTTCCATGGAAAAGACGACGCCATCCATACGGCGTGCCATTGACGGTGTGGCTGTATCTTCTGTCAAGATAGATCTCTTGGATTTCACCATCTTTATCTGGGTGACACCAATTCGCATCAAATCTTTGTTCGATGTTCTTATAGATCTTGCCTGACTGATCCAGTCTCACCATCCAAGATGCTCTGTCGCTGTCCCAATGCCCGACAGATGTCATGTGCTGGTCCGTTGCGGCCCGCGCGCGAAACGTCCGGTCACAAGTCTCGCAGCTGAAGGATGAACCCCAATGACCCTCCTCATCCATATGATCGGCTGCCTCGTCCAGGCTGTCGTAAGCATCGTCACAAGTTTCGCATTCGAATACCCAATGATCCATGTCAGTCATGTGCTCAGCCGCTTCTTCCCGAGAGGGAAATACTTGGTCACACCATTCACAATCGAAGGTTGGCTCCCAATGATCTTTGGCATCCATGTGCTGGTTGGCGGCCCTGCGAGAGGCAAACTCCCTATCGCATGTTTCGCAGGGGAACATATTGCCCATAGATCCGGATTGTATGTGCTGACCAAATGGTCAGGTATATCAGGGGGTCAAAGGTTTGTAGATAACAGGCCCGAAATATGCATCAAACCACTGTCGTGAGATGCTAGTTTGGCAATTGCTTGGTGTTTATAAGTCTTGTGAGGCTCACTGAGCTTTGTTATTGTATGGGTGACATTGGCGTTGTTGCTGTCCAGAATGTTATCAGGTTATGTTTTTGAAGGGGAGAAGGAAAGAAGATGGCATGTGTGTGGATGTCCAGCGCTGAGCTTTATGACCGGTTGGGCTTCTTCTCTTGACAAGGCTGTAAACACAGCTGCGTCCAAAATATGGCTCTGCAGTAATAGGACAGGCAGCTAATGCACGTCGCGGTCACCAATGCCATTCAATAATTCCGGACTCAGCCCGTCTATGCCACACACGACTCCTTCCACCTCCCCCTGTTTCTCCTTATCATTCATTGGAAGTACAAGTATGCAGGACCTAACCTTGCTGTGGCAATATTGAGTAGTAGAAACCAATGAAAGAGCAACACGCAGAATCTAACCTTTTTCGTGTCCATATTTAGCTTCCAGTATCCCATGCAGGGGTATGCAGGTTCTAGCCTTGTCGTGTCCATACTTGAGTGTATATGTACTGCCACTCCGTCATACATAGAAAAAAAACATGAACCAACACAACGATCAGTCGCAGTGTATCAAAATATGGGCTTTTCGGAGGTGCAGAGAGTCCAAAATAGCGCAAGACAAAATAATGCAGTCGATTAAAGATGTGGGAGAGTGGTTAACAAAGCTTAATTTGACACCGGTGGGAAGAGCGGCTAATATTATGGCGGAGTATTGAAAGAAGGTGCTGGGAATTGAAAATAGGGGGTGCTGAATTCTCAGGGCGGGGGCGGAAGCTGAATCGGGGCGGCCTATCATGTCACGAAACGGGAAAAAAGACATGGCAGGGCGCCTCTAGCCGCTGGCCCATAAGCAAAGCTGTTAGTTCGTAGTGATCACAAAAGGTCGAGCTCGTCGCCGGCCCGACCGATCATCGTCAGGGCCTGGAACTCCTACAGATCAGGGATACCAACGAACCTTTGTGAAATGGCTTGACATTAACAATATGCTCGATTTTAGAAGCTACGAAGCGCAAGCCAACAAACACTATGCCGAGCTATTTTATGTTTCCGGCCGTACAAATGCCATTATAGCGTAAGTAGCGCAGGCACCGCAGGTAAATGCAGGCAGCACATGCAGAAGTGTTACGATTATGGTCCCAACCTGGCCTCGATATGGGTCGGGCCGCCTTGGACGGTCAGCCAAGGCAGAAAATGGGTTGCACACCTGTGGCTAGGAACACACCTGTGGCTGGTATGAATATGTCAAATACATGCAGTATACTGGGCCAATCAAGGGCAACCTCAGTGAACCTCAGTCACGTGGGGGCTGAAGGGGTTGAGTGCGACTGAGGTTTGAGAAGAAACATCAGCCAACATCAGTCAGCATCGGGCAAACGGAAAGAGAAAGTCTGACGAAAGATGGTGTTCATTTAGTATACAGGACTGAGGTCGCTACTGAGTCAAACTGGATAGCAAACCTACATGAACTTGTTATCCTGTGGCCCTCATTGCCTACCAGCACTCGGCGATTCTATTGATAGACGGCTCGTTGTTCCTCAGAACACAAACTCCCCAAAGACTGACGACCTTTCGGAGATTCTCCTGCCCTAGGAAGTGCATCTGTAACAGTTAGCGCCGGCTCTGAGGTGTACAATGCCGGTGCTTGGCCCTTAAACACGGCTCATGATATGTAGGGGAGTGGATGAGTTGATCCGGGTGGCATAGCAGCATTATACCAGGTCGTTGAGCGGATATACGGACTTAATTATTTCGGTTCGGAGGTTGTGGCGTGTGCAGGTTGCCTCGTTCTAGTGGTATTATGCCGCAATTGGTGCCCTGGCGGCTAGAAGCTCAAAATTCGTCGTTGTTCGGAAATAGATATATCCGACTTACACACTCAGGGGCAAGAAGCATGTCAAACACTGTCAAACACAGGTATTTGGGATCACATTGTCTTTTACTTCTGGTCATATTACGGGCTGAATCGGAGCATCTGTGGATCGTATATCCGATCTCCACCGCAATTCGCGGACATCTTCTCGGAGACAACAGCCACCGTTCTATATAACAAACGCGTGCTTGACGAAGTTTGGTTTTCACAATGCTGGCAGTAATTGAAAAGACGCGGCAGCTTTTTTTTTTCTTCGGAAATCATTCACACTCCTTTGAAATACTCCTTTGAAATTCGGTGCTGAAGCAACCTGTCCTCCCCGTTGACGAGAACCTCAAACAGTAAGTCCCCCAGAACTTGCCCGTCTATGTAATATCTTGTATGGAAAACTAATGTCACTTCTTGTTCTTGAATAGTAATTTACAACTCGAACCCGTCGGGATCTCAAAGCAGCGGCGGTACAAATAACCAAGACTTCCCCTGACAAAGATGACAGCAACAAAGGAGCATCTCGCGGCCCCGGCTGCCGAGGGGCATTCGCGCCAGAGGCTGCTTCACCCATATTGGCATGGCCGCCGGAAGGCATTCATCATTCCGAAAATCATGATGGGTATCATTATCATCATTGCTTTTCTCTTCATCATGTCCAACTTCTTCGGCAGCGCTTTCCGTCAGACCCACCGCGTCAAGGCTCTGAAGATCTTGGCTGTTGACTACGACGACGACGTTGTCGGTACCTCGTTCGCAAGCGCTTACGCCGGGCTTCAGAGCGACGAGTTTCCCACCGTTGAGTTTCGGTCTGCCTCCGATTTCCCGACCGCCAAGTCCGTCCGCGACGCTGTCTGTCGCGGTGACTATTGGGCGGGCACATACATCCCCTCCGGGGCCTCGTCGAAACTCTCGGCAGCACTCCAGGGTGGTGCTTCTGCGGCAACATATGATGCGTCAGCCGCCTTTACCTACATCTACAACCAGGCGCGCTACCCGACCGTTGGAGACGGTATCATCCTAGAAAGTCTGACGGGTTGGGTTGCGGCAGCACGAGCAGTCTACTATGCATCGGGGGGCATGACGGCGTTCGCTACACTCAACCAGACCGATGCAGACGCGATCGCAGCATACGTCGACCCGATCAGCTCGACCGCCGACCTCATTCAGCCCACGACGCAAGGTGCCCGCGTCTACTACAATACGGCGTACATGGTGCCGCCGATCCTGGCTCCGTTCTTCCTGATTCTCGCCATGAATGGCATCAGCGGACAGCACGACGTCTTTGCGCGCGCCTACGTGCGCGACGTGTGGCTTTTGCGTTTTGCCGTCGGGAAAATCTACACGTTCATGGCCGCGCTCGCGTTTGCCGGCTACCTCTGGGGCTTCCGCGAGGCCTGGGACATCGGCGGTCGCGAGTTTGTGCTGACGTGGATGGTCATGTGGCTCAACCTCGAAGTCAACTGGGTGATTATGGAATCCCTGGTCGCCAGCTTCATCCCGCTGGCCTTTGTCTCCGTCTTTGTGGTCAGCTGGGTGATGGTGAATGTCGCCAGCACCGTGTTTCCGTTCGCACTGAGCGCCGGCTGGTACCGCTGGGGCTATCTGCTCCCCGCACACGAGACATACGTCACCCTGATTTATGTGTGGTCAGGATGCGCAAGTCCCCTTAGATACTCCCTCCCGATCATGTTCTCGTGGTGGGTTCTTGGCCACATTGTGGCCTGGTTCTCTGTCCACAAACGCTGCAATGATGCTGAAAAAGAGTTCAAGGCAATCCTAGCCAGCAGGGGGGGTAGTACAACGGAATAGAAAAGCCAAGCGACGGGAGATTAAAATGGGATTTGATTTTACTTTTTTCATAGAGCTTCATAAATCAAGAAACCATATGTCCGAATAGCTCCGTTGTTTTTAAGCTAACACCGCTTTTTTTTTCTTTTCTTTTTCTCCCTTGATGCGGTCGCCGATATGGTCTGCTCCAATGTAAATGCTTCTGTCTTAGCAATAAGTTTTGTGCCCATCATAACAAATAATTAATAAAAGAGATCATTGCGGTATTGTGCATTTCTACGTTTAAACCCAGAAAGACAGGATAGAATAAGAAAAATACATAACCATAGCCCTATTAGGAAACCCGACTGACAGTACACTTTCCTAGCGCAGGTTTTCCTTGACCATCTCTTCCGGGTTCTTCTAGCCCCCCAAAAAGACAACACCTTACTTTAACCGGTCTGTCATATCTGTATCATGTCTCTAGTCGAGTAGCAGCTGGCCTATCTTCTCGTGGCCTCCCGTTGATGCTGCCTGCTAATGTTGGCTATCTCATCGAGCATCTTCTCTGCTTGCCGAGAGTTTTCGTGAATGCCTTGTGCGTTGAGGTTGCACCCCTGTCGAGTAAACCGGTAGACTCTCTTGTAGCCTCTCGCTCTTCCTGCTTGTAGAGCGTTTCCGAGAAAGTTGTGCTGTGCGTTGACGCTGGCGCCCCTATCGAGTAATAGTTGGACTATCTTCTTGTGGCCTCCCACTGATGCTGCTTTTAGAGCACTTCCGTAGTGACCACCTTGTGCGTTGACATTGGCGCCGTTGTCAAGTAACAGCTGGACTACCTTATCGCGGCCTCTCCTTGATGCTGCCTGTAGAGCGTTTCCGTAAAACCCACATTGTGCGTTGACGTCAACGCCTTTGTCGAGTAACAGCTGGATTATCTTCCCGTGGCCCCGCTCTGATGCCTCCTGCAGAGCTAATCCGTACTGAGCACCTTGTGCGTCAATGTTGGTGCCTTTGTCGAGTAACAGCTGGGCTACCTTATCGTGGCCTCTTCTTGATGCTGCATGTATAGCGCTTCCGTGGTAACCACCTTTTATGTTGGTGTTAGCGCCCTGGTCGAGTAACAGGTGGACGATCTTCTCGTGGCCTCTCGCTGATGCTGCCTGCAGAGCGTTTCCGTAAAACCCGGATTGCACGTTAACCAAATCAGAGTTTCGCCCTGAGAAAAAGCCACTGGAAGGCTTTTTACAGAGCAGATCGGAGACGAGGGAATCGAGCCCAAGGAGTGACGCATAATAAATAGGCGATGGCTTTTTGTCAATTTGCCCGTAGTACTCGTCGGCATCACATAGCCATACCCACGTCTGAAATTCGCCCCTAGCACTATGAAAGAGTCGGGTCGCTTGATGCTGGACTCGATATAGGTCCTGGTCTCCGTCGCGATAATGCTTGTACCAGCTGTTTGCGGCGTAGCGCGCAAGGGGATATTCAGATCTCGATGTTGGTGATGCAAGGCCCAACAAATACGTCAGGCAAATGCAGGCTATCTCGGCATGAGCTTCTGGCTTTCTCACACCGAAGGCTGCGATTGGCCGCTGGCGTATCCGTTCAGATTCTAGGTATTCCTGAACTGAAAAGTGCGCGATGCGAATAGTGGAGGGCTCACCACGAGGATGGTAGTCGACTTCGATAAGGCCGGGGCATATCCGATGAATGTCGTCTGCATCATCCAGTCTAGCATCGATGTTAAGCTGAGGATTATCCCCAAGTTCTACCGCGATACCCTCGATGATCTCTGGTACGGTCAGCGGTCTCTTGGCGCAGCAGAGGAACGTCAAGATCCGTCTTGCATCCTTTATGGACTCATTGCTAATATTTGACAGCATCCGCTCGTACGTTTTGTCTAGCGATTGGGGCAAAGATGCCAGCAGCGTATCAAGTCGACTCTTGCTCCTGGCACAAGAATCTAATGCTGTAAATTGGCACTCGACCCAGCGAAACCTAGTTGGATCAGTAGTGTCTCTAAATAGGAAAATCGAGACAGAACGTACACGCCCTTGGCACGCTCGGTGAGCGCCTCCTTGATTTGATCATGATACTTTTCCCACTTTCGAAGTCGACGGTCGTTTTGTAGGGAGCCGGATATAAAGGACGCAATATCACTATCGACGGAATCGTTCTTCATAGAGATCGTCTCATCTTGCAAGGCACCAAGCTCATCAAGAAGCGCGTCGCGAATGTCCGGTTCTTCACGACTAGTGACCAGGAGATGAAGGCCAGGCTCCGACCACGCCCGCAGATCGACCAGGGCTTGCAACACGTCACTTCGGTTCCTGTCTCGAGGACTCTCATCTAAGGCATCCAAAATGATATATGCATCCTTAAATGCCCGCACGAGTTGACACAAACAGCCCATAAGAGCCTGGTCGGGCGGCACGACGTCGCGGTAGCTATCATGTAACCGTGAAAGGAGCTCGTGACCGTCACCAAGCTGACCTGACAGCTGCAAAACCAGTGCGCGGAGCATGGCGGAGCTGTCTTGCTTGCCGTTGTCATTGAAGGTGAAGAAGAAAAATGCGATGCCGATGCGTGGATTGGACCTTCGATGCCGAAAGGCGTGCTGTATCGCCGTGGAACACAGAACGGACTTGCCGCATCCCGCAAAGCCGTTGAGCCACAAAAAGGAGTTGGGATTTGCAAGCCAAGCAGAGAATGCGGCGCTCCTGACCAGCCAGAGCCCGGTGCCGCCGTGTCTCTTCTTGCAAGCCTCGTAGTAGTTGACGGCGACATCAGGGGCCTTCAACCAATCGCGGATAGCCGATGAGATCTGGCTGGCTCTGACAAGTTCGAGTAGTGTCTTGGTATCCTCGACGTCATTCTGAACTTTGCAAATGTCCTTCTGTTGCAGTGCCTGCAGCGCCAGGGAGAGATGAGACACGATCTCGTCAACATCCTCGTCAAGCGTCTGCAATGTGCTCTGGCGGAAAGGGTACGCTAATCGACGGGCAGCAGTGCGGGCGGTGGCTCGGATGCCGGCGGCGGAATTGTCCTTGAATTTGTCGCACTCGCTCTGGAGCTCGGTGATGCACTCCTCGCAGTCTTGAATCGAGCCTTCGATGTTCCTGAGCAGACCTTGCTCGTCGGCGAGGAATGTGTGGTCCGCCAATTGGCCACGCAGAATTTCAAGCAGGTCGAAAAGATGTTCCAGCTTCTTGATGGTGTGTGCGACATCGGATTTCTGGCTCTTGTAGGCCGAATAGAAATCAACAAGGGACTGCGTGACTTGGATGCCCAGCGAAACAATGCCGGCTACACTTGCGGCCACGGATAGTCCGTCCATCATGGGGTATCGACATTGATGATTTGGAACAGATCTCGGTTGTGAGGGAGAAAATTCACCTCGAGGGGACGGACGGAGGGGAGTTCAGCTTTAACATCCCCCAAGCTCAAAAATGCATATTCTCAGAGAACAGGGGCTAGCATTGGTTGGATTTCCCCTCGATGCCCGACATGGACCTGGTTTGTCCAGGCAGCAATGGTCTGCTGTCCAATTACGGGCTGCGTTTCGCTTCCCGTCCTTGCGCTCAGCCTTCCCGAGGCGTTCTGGCGGAGCAGGTGTTGCCAATTGCGCAACGCTGTGACGGAGCGACCGGAGCTGGAAAGGAAAGGAATGAGATGTGCGGGAGACTGGCGGAGAATAATTGGTCGTATGAACTGGTTTTACTGTTAAGGTACATTCTGCCAGGCAAGCGATTCGGGTGAGCCATATTTAAGAGCCGTTGTAGTGCACATAGGCCAAGTATTGCAGTTACAATTACTGCAAATAACCACTACAGCTGGGCTCAAATAGAGGGCCCAAGATGCTCTCATTTCTTCCCTATTCCAACGAGTGCCGTGCCGACCAGCCGACCAGGCGCCACTGGATGCCTCGATTTGATGTCCTCCACCATGAGATCACGCGTCTTCTCGAGCTCTTCGCGGGTCATATCACTGGTCAAGCGCTTCATCCCGGGGAACTCGGTCAGGATGTACCGTGCGATCTCGTCGTAGTCCTCGAAAGGCATGTACGTCTCGACCGGATAGACCTCGACCGCCCGAAAGCCCGTCGCTTCGAGCTCTCCGCGAATGCCCTCGACCGTGCGCCAGGTCGGCCCGAACTGCGGCATGACCTTGTCCGGGCGCACTTTGCCCACGAATCCCATGAGGTCGATCCACTCGGTGGCCTGCCACGAGCTCAGGGCGAAGAAGCCGCCGCCGTTCTGGTCGGCCAGGACGCGGCGGATCTCCGTCAAGGCGACGCGCGCCCGCGGCACCATGAACAGCACGAAGCTGGCAAAGGCGTGGCTGACCGAGTTGTCGCTGAATGCAGAGAGGTCCGTGGCGTCGCAGATCTTGGTCTCGAGCTTCGCCCAGAGGGGGTTGCCGCTCTCGATGTTTTGTTTCTTGCGCCGCTCGAGCTCGTCAATGATGCCCGCCGAGAAGTCGGACGCGACGAGGTGCGAGGACGGAGAGAGTGCTTCGCCGTACATCTCAAGGATCGCGCCGGGGACCTGCCCAGGCCCTGTGCCGATGTCGAGGACCGTCGACGCCAAGGAGAAGGGATAGGCGGTGTTGGCGGCTGCGGCCATGCTGTGGGCTGGAATTATTCCAGGGCCATTGGTGGCGAGCTTCATAAAGGACGGGGCGAATTTGGACCAGTCGTCCGCGCCGATGCCTGGCGAATCAATGGTTAGCAGCCGTGAACGGACGGCATGAAAGGGGTCAGACCATACCGGAGTTTTGGGCCATGGTAAAGAGGCGGTTCCGTCAAGCTGGTTGACCTTCTGGGAATGAGAGAAACGGCGATGATGCGTATTCTAGCTGCAAATACTTCGTAAGCAGTTGTCCAATAGACACGAGCCAATCTCAAAACTACGGATAGTGGCGGCTACTTATCCCACCTCCTTGTTACTTAACCTCTTCAGGAGTTGTGAATCAATACGCTTACTCCGTAGGTGTTTGCTCGTCGTTATTGCGTTCGCGGATTTGTTAAGCTCTCCACACACACGACGATGTAGGAGCGAAATCCCTGGGCTTGGCTCAGGTCGTGGACACACGCTCTTGGCTCCGACGTATTTCTTTATGTGGTAAGATTTTAGCTTTATGCACAGGGCAGAAGATCATTCCGTTCGTCTCGTTCATTTTCTAATTTGGCTAGGTGAAAACAAGCTTCTAGAGCACTCGCAGTGGACCCCGCCTGGGTTTCCATGCGTTCTAAGGAACTCCTCATTAAGACACGAGAGTCAGACGTCTTGTCGTGTCCCCGGCCGTGGCACTCTCGGTCGTTTTTTACTGCTGCGTTGTATGATTTACTGCGCCTCTATGCATATGTTCGACTGCGAGGCTAATTCCTTGTGACGTTAGAAGTGGCTTGCGCATTTATTTTGGCCGCATGTGCATGGGGCTGACGCCAGTCTGACCGGACTGATGATGAGCCGTATTTCGAGCAATTAGTTCCGTCACACTAAGTCGTCAATTCACCACTGCTTTTTGTCCTTACTACGTGTCTCACCTGTGAGTTAACATAGAAGCTCCTGTAAGATAGCATCTACAAGAAGAAACGTGGAGCGGAAATGGGTGGGATGCATCGAGTGGAAATATCAGACAGGCGAAGGAAGCTTGTGTGAGAAATAGAACTCTGTCTCTTCCAGGGCGTTGGGGATGTTAGATTACCCGAAAACTCCGCATAGATCTACAGTCCTTTTTCTGACAGCCTGTCATCCAGGAAGAAACGCGGAGATAGGAAGTAAGAACACGTGAGGTCCTATTCAATGTTTCCGAGCATTTATTTCTAAAAGGAGTTGACCATTGATCCTTTCGGTTGTCCACGCATGAGCCTCTTCTGGTTGCGTGCTTAGTCTTTCTATTCTTGTTCAGCTTTGTACTAAAATGTTGCACGTTTCACGGCCATTTAATAAATCATATAAATGTAAAAATATAAAATTGTAGCTGAAAGCGGTTACGCGGAAGCATTGTAGACTAGAATATGGAGAGTACCTCCCTGCTACGTTCCCGTAAACGGTACAAAGCATAGGGCTGATCCCGCAGTGTCTTGAGCAAGCTCACTAGAAAAAAACACGAATGAGACCCAATTCGCCTTTCACTGTAATTACTCCGTAGTTGAAAGCAAATAAAAAGCGAGAGCCGAGCACAAAGTATCACTGGTATAGTTAACTCTCCCCATGAGTAGTGGGGAATAGTTTCATCCGAACTCCGTAGATACTCCGGAGAAAAGTTCTTGCAAGTGTGGCGGCCTTTTCTTCCTGTCCGCCCAGTGCGGTAGTTGAGACTCTGGATGTCGTTTTCCAAAGCTATGAAAGTTTAGTGGGCTAATGAATGGCTATGGATAGCCGTTGTACCGTAGTGGCACGTTGTTGGAGAAGCACGCTTAGCAATGGGTTTAGCGAGCATATAGATATGATATGAAGGAAAGAACATTGAAGCTCTGTTGCTTCTTTGATTTTTTGTGCGGCAAACCATAATACTACGAAATCACTTTACCGAGCAATAAGTCATGCCTGTCGGAGAATTCCCCCTGGACGGCAAGATCGCCGTGGTGACGGGCGCCGGTTCCGGGATCAACCTCGCGTTTGCCAAGTCGGCCGAGGCAAAGGGTGCACGAATTGTGATCGCAGACCTAAAACTGACCGAGGACGCAAAGAGCTTCCTGAGTCGCTCGGAAGCCAAGAAGACGGCGATTTTTGTCCAGTGCGACGTGACAAAACGAGCCGACCTCGAAAATCTTGTCGTGCAGTCAGAAAAGCAATTCGGAGACGTCCCAGACGTTTATATTGCCGGCGCGGGCGCGTTTGAACCTGTTCGTTGGCCCCCTCCGCCGTTCCCGAGGTTGTCGGGCCGCATGCAGTTAGCTGAGATACATGTTGCTAACCGCATCTGCAGGACTGGTCGAGCTTCTGGGACGACACGGAGGACGACGGCTACAAGCAGGTGGAGATCAACGTCAACCATCCTATGAAGCTGTCGAGGATCGCCATCAAGTCTCTGGTGAAAAAGAACAAGCCGGGCGTGATCCTTGTGGTCGCGTCGCTCGCAGGCTACCAAGGCGCTCTTGCGAGCCCTCTCTACTGCGCTACGAAGCATGCGTGTGTCGGCTTCGTGCGGTCTGTTGCGGATCTCGACGAAATACAGAACATCAAAGTTGTCCTAGTTGCACCAGGGCAAGTTGAACCGTCTCCATCCCATACAGCCTGTGTCGTTATGGTTATTGCGGACTAACATTGGCCAGCTTTGTCCACACACCCATGTGGACCGACTATCCGGAGAAGATGAAGCAGTATGGCTTTTCCGTCGAGAAGGCGGTCACTCCCGAAGCCGTTGCGGCTGGGATGGTTGATTTGGTGACCAGCGCCGAATACGGGGGCGGCAGCTGCTTGCAGGTTGCCGCGGGCGAAAGACGGCTCCTGGGCGTCTGGAACATTCCCGAGCCAGGTGGTAATGGGGCGACGGTGGATGCAGCTGATCTGGAGGCCAACTACAAGCCCGTCATTGAAAAGATGCGAGCCGTTTAGCATTTAAAAGCAGCCTCGTGGGTTTCTAATATAAAATTCTAACTCTCTATTGGCCTCAGACATTGCTCAATTACAACATGGTCATAAGCATATGAATATGTTTCTATGATGATCCAACATGCAGAATTCACATCTGTGCACCCCGCGTCATACCCCGCGATAGTTGCCTAGTTCGTCTTCTTTCAATACATGCATTGCGGCTCTGCTTTTCCTATGTTCGTTCCTGTCGCGGTAGTATAAGTACATATAAGATACCACCATGGATTTGCTGTGCAGCTACTGCAGTAGCATGACACTGCGCCGGCTGGTCGATTTGGCAAAGAAGGATTTTCGAGCCGGCTTCTTTCCAACCGAGGACTTCTATCGACACCACCCGTCGTTCGCAGACTTGGAGCAGTGCGCTGCACAAAAAGATCACGGTTGTCCATTGTGCCGGCTTATTCTGCGTTCTTTTCAAGACGTCCAACATGATGCCTCCAATCCCACTTGGCCCTCGAGGAGCGCTGGGGCTGCTGAAACTGCCGCACCGCATTCGGCGAAAACGACAATGTATGCAGCCGCTTTGAAACTTCAGAAATCGGACGTGCGAATCGCGCTCCGGGCCAGGCATGTTGTTATCGGAGCTGAAATAAAGCACGTGCGCATGTTCGACATCCTGGCCATCCGTTTGGGTGAAAGGCTCGAGTACGGCGACCCTTTGCGCGTCCCGGATCTGCTCCTCGTATTGAGAGTTCCGAGAGTTTCTGAACCCCATGGCGGACTCCTCCAACCTGTGCAGAGCGCACCCTTGCTTGATGGGTTTCAAATTGGCTGCCCCGAAGTCGACGACGACCTGGGGTCGGCTGTAAACCTTCATCTCGCTCGCAGCTGGCTTGACGAATGCCAGAACACACACTGCAATTGTGGCACTGGCAGCGGCCGTACCGTCAACACCGGCGCCCGTGTTCGTCAACCACCGAGGCTTCCCACCCGCGTCATAGACGTTCTTGCAGTGCCCCCGCGGATTGTGCATGCGCGAGACGTCAACAGCGGCGGCCCTAACCACGGCTGCGCGGAGTACGTGGCCCTGAGCCATTGCTGGGGCGGCCCCATCTCGACGCTGCTAAAAACCACAACCGCCGCCGCCTTTGCTCAAGCTCTCCCCTCGCCCAGTCTTCTCCCGGCCAACTTCCGCGATGCCATGACTGTGACGCGTGCTCTGGGAGTCCGCTACCTGTGGATCGACTCCCTCTGCATCATCCAGGACTCGGTCCAAGACTGGCGAGATGAGTCACGCACGATGGGCGACGTGTACAGCCGTGCGACCGTCTCGCTCCTGGCGATGGCCGCCGAGGCAAGCAACATCGGCATCCTGTTTGCTGGCGATCCGCGGTCCGATCATTCTGAACATGTCACTGTCCAGCTCGCCTATGGCGAATCAGGGACGTCGTCGCCCGAGGGCTCCGCCGTTCCTTTCAAGGTCAGCGCAATATTTCAGGACGAGGAGAATCTCCGTCTATTATGCGAGGAGGCGCCCCTCAGCGGCCGCGGCTGGTGCTTGCAGGAATTGGTGTTTTCCACGCGGATCTTGTTCTACGGCAAGCGCCAGATCTACTGGTACTGCCCGTCGGGGGGCTACAAGTCTGCGGAGGGCATGCCGGACGGGAATCTGTATCCCCACAACAAGTACCCGCGCATGGACCCCGACCTTTACTCCCTCGGCGATGAAGCGAGCCTCGGTGGCGAGCACGAGAGCAGCAGCAGCAGCCATGGCCGCGATCCAGGCGAGAGCGCCGAAGCCATTCTGAAAAACTACTACGAGTTTATCATGGCGTATGCTCGGCGACGCCTGACCTTTGGCACTGACAAATTTCCGGCAGTAGGAAGTTTTGCTCAGCAGGTCCACCGTGCTCTGGAGAAAGCGCGACGCCGAGACACGTCTCTGGCAAATCACGAGTATTTAGCAGGCGTCTGGAGCGGCGACTTTCGCCGCGGCCTCCTCTTTTACCCGGAGCGAATGCACTGCGCCCATGCATCACCGAAGAAGGAAAGCGACTACCGGGCTCCGTCGTGGTCCTGGGCTATCACGGATGCACCGATCACGTTTTTATCGCCACACACGCCAGCGGGCCAGCGGCCGAGCACGTTAAATCTAGAACTGCTCTCGTGGCTGACCGTGCCTCAAGACCCCAAAAATGCTTACGGTGCTCTGGATCATGCGCAGCTCATTGTTCGGGGCCGCGTCAGTCCTCTTCGCCGCTGCTCGAAGCCCTTCGTCGGGGCATATACCTGGAAAAAGGAAGAAGAAGAAGGGATGGCCTGGTTCGACGATCCTCCCATGTGGGCCGATCCTGTCCCCCCGGGGATGGCCGACAGCAACTGTCCCCTATTCTGCCGACAAACAAAAGGTCTAGTAGGGACGGACGAGGATGTGTTTTTGTCGACGTATTTTTATTCGGAGCCTGATACACAGCATAAAGTAACGGCGGATCCTAGTCTAAGCGACTGTGACGACCAGCAGTACACGGTCCTCCTAGTTGATTTAGGCCAAGACGATCCGGAGCGAGCAACGACCAAGGATGGCGAATACGATAGTGCCGACAGCGACAGCGACGACAGCATGGGAGAAGATGATGACGACGATTGGGAGCTAGAAGAGAGGCTCATTCATTGTTTGATTTTGCGACAAGTCCAGGACCGCGGCAAAACTGGGGCTGTTGATAAGGTAGATGGCGTGTTTGAGAGAGTTGGCTGCCTCGTTCTCGACTGGAGAAACCGAAGCCGCGTTCAGAATTGGCGTGTGCAGACAATGAAGCTCATCTAGTGCAATTGCATATCATCGTTTTAACGCCCTCTTGCATGTGCCGGCTCGGTGTATTTTAGTAATTCTATGAATTGGACCATCTTTACGCGTATTTCTCCATGTACTGCTCGATGATGTCAAAGGAAATATTGCTGCCACCGCAGATGACGAGCACAACCACACTCTCGCGGCTTAGGTCTGGCACCAGCCCCGCCAGCTGCCCGTTGTAGCAGAGCGCCACACAGACGCCGCAGGCAGCCTCGACGAGGAATCGCTCTTCATTCGCGAATCTCCGGCACGCCTTGGCCGCCTCGGCATCCGAGAGCACCACAGTGGACACCGTATCCCGCAAGCCGTACTCCAGCGCCTTTTTGCACACCGTCCTCGCGCCGAGGCTCGTAGCGATGCTAGTGATAGCCGGCAGCGTGACGAGCTCCCTCTTTGCCACCGCCTGGGCCAGGGAATCAGCGCCCTGCGTCTCCACGGCGACGACTCTCGTGCGGCCGAGGCCGGTCTCGTCGAGGCCCTGCATCACGCCGCAGAACAGCCCGCCGCCACCGACGCTGCAGACGACAGCATCGAGCCGCCCAGAGACGGCGGCCTGTCCATCGTCCGCTGCCGTGGTGCCGACGGAGACGGGATAGTGCTGGCGCACTCCGCCCAGCTGTCGGGCAATCTCGCGCGTGATGTTTGCGTTGCCGTCCCACACCCTGGGGTCGTCGAACGGGGGGACGTAGACGGCGACCTCGCCGCGCGCGCGCGCCTCGGCCATGACGGTCCCCGTCAGGTAGTCATCCGCCTCCTGCCATGATGCGCCGCGCTGGATGACGTCGGCAGCGCCCGCTTCTCGGAGCTTCGCGATCATGTACTCGGTCGTCGACATGGGCACGACGACGGTGGCCGCGCACCCGAGCGTCACGGCGGCGTGAACGCATCCCAGGCCGGCATTGCCGCCAGAGGAGATGTAGAAGTGCGCGCGGCTGGCGTCGCCGCCCGCCTTGTCGGAGCGAAGGTCACTGAGCGTGGAAACGAGAAAGTTCCCGATGCCGCGCGACTTAAAAGAGCCAGAGGGCTGCAGATTCTCGAGCTTGAGGTATATATTGCTGCCGTCAAAATTTAGCGGCATGTTGCCTCTCAAGATCGGTACGTCTCTGACCCGCCTTCACTTACCAGCCTGCGGCCTTGGAGAGCGAGGTCGATCGGACCAGGGGGGTCTCGATCCACGGGATTTTACTGGCGTTCTGCATCCTGCCGTTGGTGGTTTTGCCCAGGAAAACGTGGACAAGAAGAAAGAGTGCGGTTAAGCCGGCATTTTCTTGGAGCGAAAGCAGGCGACCGTGATGCCTTTTGAAGCAGTCTGAAATCTGTTAGGCGAATAAACTGCAACTGTCACCAGAAGGGCGTGGGTGGGTGGGGGGCCCAAATTAGAGCCCGAACACCTCGCACCTTTTAACAGGGGAGCCTCAGGAGGACCCCAAAGCAGAGGTATAATTGGCCGGCATGCTTACGAGTCCGAACAAGACAACCCACCCTCGCGTTTGTTGCTCTCTGTCGGTCATCCCAGCCTGCCGCCTAGCAGAACGTAGGCTGAGTGCGTATAGAAAAAGTGCTTGCAGTATGGTGCGCGCGAAGACACTCCCACAACCTCTACACTCAGGACCGGGACTTTCGCTCCTATAGTGACGAACGCTGCTGGCGGACTTGCCGCCTTAGTGCGCTCGTGGGACACTTTCACGGCGCCTCTAATAAGGACAGATGATTTACTTTATTTTCCTTTCCTATCTCGACCTGACGAAGGCGAAGTTAATCTGAGATACCGTATGGTCCGATGAATCGCTCTTCCTTGCCGGGTGCCCCGTGCCAGCAAACGGCTTACGACCGGGCCCAGACACTCTCGGCCAGCCTCGCAAGCCGGGCAACATCTATCACAATATCCCGCTCCCCTTGCGCCGGGTCTGCCGGCCGAAGAAACACCAGGGGGGACTCCAAAACTAAAGGCCCGCCCACCACATCGTATGTGACCGGATTGCTGCCGGGATGCGGCGCGATGGTAATGACCTGCCGTAGTTGCAGCGCCAGGCCCGGCGTGCTGCGCGTGTAGGTGGCCCCAACCCGCGTCTGTGGTACATCCTTGATGTACTTCTCCAAGAGGAGGGTCCGCGAGGCTCCTGTCACTTTGACCAGCACGACGATTTTAACGGTGTGGTCGGAGGCCGCGAACCACCAGCGCATTTTGGTGCGCAGGCTCTGCAGCGACTGCGTGACGCCGGTCTCAAGCACCAGTGTGGGCCACCCGTTTGGATCCGAACGGCGGACCGGTGGCATAAAGCAAGCGTCGGGCTCGCCACTGCCATTGCTACCGCCGCCAAACCTGGTTGCGCCGCAAGGCTCTAGATCGTCTTCTGACAGGCCCATGTTGTCGAGGTCGCGGTAAAGGGCAGGGCTCAGCCTGCTACCGACCATCTCATGTTGAAATATGGGGATCGTGACCAGGAGTCGCTGCTCCGTCGGGTAGAAGTGGAAGCGGATCTTGCGTCCGCGCCGCTCCCGTTCCGCCTCTACCTTCTGGAACGCCTCCGTGTTCACGCCTCCTACCTGTTAGAACGATTTCCGTCTGCTTTATACGTCTCCTCGGATCATACCTTGAACAATGTGGAAGTCGCCATCCTGCGCCTCGATGGTGCGGAACAGTCCTGCTATGCCAGAAAAGATCGTCGTAACATCGTCTTCGCCTGCATCAACGCTGGTTGCTTGCTTCACCAACGAAGCGTTCGTGGGCGGCGTCTCGACGCCGCCTAGAGAGGAAGCGGAACTCATCGCGGCATCCACATTGAACTTGTCGTTCCGGAGAGCAGGGCGGAAAATGGAAAGGTGGACGACTGTGAGCTCGCCATGGAGTAATCACGCACTAAAGGCTGTAAGTGGGAAGCAATCGACGATAGTTGCATTGTGGGCGCGGAGCTCTTTGCGCGCTGGGGCCATAACGAAAAAGAGTGCAAGGGAGAGGTGGGGCATAACGCTGTCTCCCCTAATAGCACGTGACTAAGGACACGGAGGAGAAAAGCGCCCGAATGTGGTGAAATCAGGCGTGGCAAAGATTCTTGAATGCGGAAAAGAAGACGCATTGGACGTCATTGGACGTGCGTAATGAGAAACCACCGAACCAATGCACCTAGAGTGCGCATTTACAAGTTGTATACGTGCCAAAGTATGGTACACAGCTATCTCGGGCCAATGGCATTCAACAATATCCTCAATTTGGAGATGCCTTCGAAAAACCCGTGATAGCTCCGACACTAGAAGGAAGGATGAGGCCGTGGAGTAGTAAGCCTGTAATAGCAGCCTCCGAATATGTTCCGTGTCGTTTAAGACGCCGAGATGAATCCGATGTCTGCCCAGGTTATTTTTATGGGGCTAAAAACCGTACTGCTGTACGGAGTAGTAAGCACCGAACTCCGCCTGGGCCCGGATACATCCGCAGAGTTTCTTTGAAGGGGGCTTCGCTATAATTTTAAGGTTTAGTGAATGAACTTCAGTATTTTATACCGACCACTTGGAAATACCCCGAACGCCGACCCTTACCGCTGTAGCTATGTCTCTCTACCCTCTGGCCTTTTCCTAGCATCGTCTCCTGAGGCACATAAATCCACCGGTCTAGCGAGACTAACAAAGGCTGTTAAGGTCGGATTTTGTCTCTTTTACAAAGAAGGAGAGCCGCTTGTTTCAGCCATAGTATTTGCTGAGTTTGGCGACTGTTTGTGATGCTGTCGAATTCGTTTGTCAAAATCGGGACTGGACATACGTGATGTACCAGTTGGCTTAGCGCTCTCAAGATTCTGTGGATGTATCCGGACCCACTCCGCCCTAGCTGTCCTTCACTGGACCAATCACAAGACACAACATCTCCGAGGAAACTCCTTACGACGTCTACAGCTTTTGCGGAGCACTGCTGCTCGGTGACGTAGCTTTAGCTTCGGCTTCACCGCGCATACGGAGTACAGAATTTCGAAACATCTAGCCCGACATTTTGGCATGCGGTGCTTGAAATGACGTTTTGCCCTATGGACCTCGCTTCATACCGCAGCACCTGTCCAAAGGCGGAATGGCTACTCAAAAGGTTGTTTCTTGCGACAAGCTGTCCAGACGTTGCGTGGAATCGGGGATAGCTCGCATTGGGCTTGACGATAGAAGATGACTTCATGAACATAAACATAGTATTTATATCTCCATGCCTCTCGTCTCTCGTCTCTCGTTTATTTCTGCTCTTACTATCAACAGCTTCCGCAATACTCCAATATCTTTGCCTATCTTTGCCTATCTACAACTTCCGCAACACTCCAATAACCTTGAACATCTTCGCCCCAATCTCTTTACATTTAACTCATACCACCTCGGCGGAACTCGACAAGCACAATGGCTTTCGTTGCTACCGGTAATGCGTACCATTTCATCGTTGTCGGTGGCGGTACTGCAGGGAATGCCATTGCTGGCCGTCTCGCCGAGAACCCCAAGGTCCGAGTCCTCGTCATTGAGGCCGGCGCCCCCAACCCCGACCAGCTTGCTGAGATCACGACCCCATCGAACGCCTTCAACCTCCGCGGCAGCAAGCATGACTGGGCCTATAAGTCAACGATGATCAAACGCGATGATTACGAGCGCATTGAGAAGCCCAACACTCGCGGCAAGGTTCTTGGTGGTAGCTCTTGCGCCAATTACTTCACCTGGATACCCGGCTCGAAGCCTACCTTTGATGACTGGGAGCAATTTGGCGGCTCTGAGTGGACATGGAATGGCTGCGTTGACTACCTCCGCAAGTGTGCCACATACCATGACGAGGAGAATCTGTATCCGAGCAATCTTAAGAAGATCGGTACTGGAGGCCCCATTCAGATCGCCCACGCCGACCTCGTCCCAGAAATGAAAGGTTTCCGCGACGCCCTCACCGAGGCCTGGGTCTCCAAGGGCGAGCGCCTGACCGAAGACATCTACGAGGGCGAAATGCGTGGGCTGACCCACTGCGTCGACACCATCCACGATGGCTCGCGCTCAGGCAGCTTCCTTTATCTCAAGAACAAGCCCAATGTCAGCATTCTCTACGGTGTACAGTCAAAGGAGCTTATTATCGACCCCGCCACCAATACCTGCAGCGGCGTCACTGTGGTCAATCCCGAGACCAAGGCTGAGCTTAGTGTCTATGCCACTCGCGAAGTCATCCTGTCTCAGGGCGTCTACGAGACGCCCAAGCTGCTGATGCTTAGCGGCATCGGCCCCAAGGCCGAGCTTGAGAACAAGGGCATCGAGGTCAAAGTCGAGTCCCCCCACGTGGGCCAGCACCTCCTTGACCATCCCATTGTTCCCTTCGTCCTGCAAGTCAAGGATGGGTACGGGCTTGATGATTATATCCTTCGCCCCGGTCCGAAAAAGGACAGCGCCGTCGCGCAATATGCCCAGACTAAGACTGGCCCGGCTAGCTCTGGGTTCCTTGAGCTTGTAGGCTTCCCCCGCATCGACGAACGGCTTGAGAAGCACGCCGAGTACCGTGCCGCAAAGGCTGCCAACGGCGGTCTCGATCCCTTTGGCCCTGCTGGCCAGCCTCACTTCGAGCTTGACTTTGTCGGCCTCTTCAGCAGCGCTTTCCAGTGGCATTATCCCGTCCCCGAGTCGGGCAACTACATGACTGTCATCGTCGACTTGCTTCGCCCCCTGTCCGAGGGAGAGGTTACTCTGAACAGCGCCGACCCTCTGGTCCAGCCGAACATCAACCTCAACTTTTTCGGCAACGACCTGGACATCCTCGCCATGCGCGAAGGTGTCCGCTGGACCTACGACCTGCTTACCACCGGTGCAGGATTCAAGGACATTATTGTTGGCGAGTACCCATGGAAGATGCCTCTCAACGACGATGATCAGATGAAGCGTGTTGTTCTTGATCGCAGCCAAACTGGTTTCCGTAAGTGCACTGTTCCCAAATGGTTTTTGCAGAATACAAACTGACTCGCTTCCCAGACCCTTGCGGTACAGCTCGCCTGTCCCAGAACATCTCTCAGGGGGTTGTTGACCCAGAGCTTCGTGTCCACGGTGTGAAGAACCTCCGGATCGCAGACGCCTCTGTCATTCCCGTCATCCCCGATTGCCGTATTCAGAACTCGGTCTATATGATTGGCGAGAAGGGGGCCGACTTCATCAAGGCCAGCCACAAGGACTTATTCGAGTCCCAAAATATTCCCTACTTCAACAGCCGTTTGTAAGCACGGCTGAGGATGGATGATACTACCCTAATATATAAGGCTGAGGACTCTACCCAGTCAACAGTAGATAGAGACTTCGACGTTACCGCTTGTGTGAAATATAAACCTAATTGAACCAGTACTCCTGTGGTCCTCATTGCCTGCACTAGCATTCAGAAGAATTTATTAATACACGCCTCGTTGCTCTTTAGAACACAAACCCTCAAAGACTTATCACCTTACCTTTGCAGAGACTATCCTACCTAAGGAAGTGCATCTGTAACACTACGCAAACCAACTCAAAATAATGAAGTCTAAAGATGAAGTCTATGTTTGAGCGGAAGCCGACCGAGGAGGAAACAGGGTGTAAAAATGATATCCTTTTTTTCCGCTTCTCGTACCTAAGACGTGGAGGTCTAACGAGGTGAAAAATGAAGGGTGTAGAAGTGATATCGACAACAAGTAGGGTCCAATTCCGTCATATCAGTTGGATGCGGGTAGTTTTTAATGCCTTCAATATAAATGCGCGGTCTTCCATGCAGAGTCACGAATCAGAGCTTCCACGTCCGGCGTACCCTTCACTGGCAATGCCTCGATGCGTAGCACAATCAAACTATACAAAACCAACAGTTTATTGCACTTTTGCCGCAACACGTTGGAAGATGGCGTCTTATATCTCCCTTGATAGGAGAATATCTTGTTAATATGGAAGGACGGATAAGGCCACCGGTTGTTTCGATATCGGTACTAGCGAAAGACGGCGGCGGAGGCGCCGTTATTCTCATGTCATGGAGTCTAGAACCAATTTCATCTTGACTGAGAAAGCGCAATGGATATCGACCTTATGCGCAGCTGGAATGGACATCGAACGAGATGCTGCAGCTGCAAAGGTTGGCCAATGAAGGGCTCGGATTAGGCACATGGTCGGGCGCAGCCGATGCAATACCATTGACAGAGCCTGGAGAGCTTCTAGGCGTGCTTGACATAATCGATGCGAATCATGCCTAAGCTGCGGGAACCCACGAGCATTAGAAGCGTTGTCGACTTGGATATCAAAGGGCATGTCGATATTCGAGTTGATGAGCCCAAGGCACTTGATGATAATTAGGACTTCAACTATTGCTGAGTTGTCTATGCTTTTAAGCGTTTTATTAAGTTCGTGTAGATGGAAGGAGGATATCGTGTTTCTGCGTTGCGTGGACGGCAAGACATAGACTTAAGCTGAGCTACTCATAGATATCGTTGCTCATGAAATCTGGCTTACTCTCGAATTCGATAAGATCGGTTGTGAAGGAAACATAATTATTGCGAATCTGCCGAGCGCTTATACGACATTTCCAACAACCAACAAATCGATATACGGGTAATTTAGATAATTTAAAGCTACATATGTGAGACCCCCCAGAGATTTTAACCGTACCTCACCAGAAGGGCGGACTCAAGCTGCATATATTTACAGTTCTTCGCCTACTAGTCCTCCAGCGACAATTGTGACTGATAAATATTACATTAGCCCAATATAACGCATTACACACACAGTAACTGAAACAAGACGACCATGAGACGCCCTCGACACATTCATAGCATGGCATCTTCTCACCTTCGGTCCCCGGAGGAGCTCGTGAAATTTCTCCTCTTCGATGAGAGGTATTCTGACGCTGCTCACAACTTAGCCTCCATTACGCACCGCCAGAACCTCGTCAAACTCTGGGGAATTCCACGCGGCGCCACGGTGCTCGAAATCGGCTGCGGCCAAGGCGATTTTACGGTTCCGGTGGCGGACGCCGTCGGCCCCTCTGGGCACGTCCTGGCCATCGACCCCGGTCCTCCCGACTACGGGACGCCGCCCATAGGCCCGGCGCAGGCGCACATCAAGGCGTCTCCTGTTGGCCAGCAAGTCGACTTCGTGCGGGCTGACGGGGCATCCTATCTCGCCACCGCCCAAGCAGACTCCTTCGACTACATCGTCATCGCCCATGCCCTGTGGTACTTTGCCGACCCCACGGTGCTCCGGAGCATCGCCCAGCTGGCCGTTGGGAAGGCGAAGACGCTCCTCGTCGCTGAGTATTCGCTCGGACGGGCTTCTCGCCCCGCGGCCGTCCCGCACGTGCTCACCGCGCTGGCGACCAACGCGCTCGAGAGCTTCCGCGACGCAAGCTCCAGGCGTAACCTTCGCTGTGCTCTGAGTCCCTCGCAAATCGTCGCGGCTGTGACGACTAGCGAATGGGTGCTCCGCGACAGCAAGGACGGGATTCTGACGCCGAAGAACGAGCGCTATGGGTGGAGGGAGACGCAGAGCATTCTGCGCCCGCAGTGGCACTTCGAGGACGATGTGGAGGCTTTAGACGTCAGCGAAAAGGTCAAGACGATGCTGCTTGGCATGAAGGACGCCATGGCCGCGAGCGTCGAGACGCTGGAGGGAGGCGCGGACGACATTGTGAACATGGATGTTTGGGCCGGGCGTTTTGAAACCGGTCTTTGACGGAAGGGTACAACTGTACTTACAGTAAATAGACCACAATAGTAGTGATACACTGGTACGCCTGACTACACATGTGACAACTTGGTGAAGTTCCAACACTTAACGTCAAGAGCCAATCAAAGGGTACGCAATTGTTGGATTGCCTCCCTGATGTGAGCGGACTGAGGAGCAAAAAGTCGGCTTGGCCAGAGCCTAAGCCGTGGCGTGGGTGCCCCGAACAACATGGTTGGCAAGACGGCTGGCGCCCTACTTGTGGTCGTTGTTGGGCGCTTCGGGAGTCCTGTTGATCACCCCAATCTCTACGCCCTGGAATCATAATTGGAATCTGGCCTGTGTGCCCGGAAGTAGGATTGAACAGAACTTGGTTACATTCGGGGTTGAATACCCCGTGGGGAATAGAAGAGGCTTGGGGGACTGACTGTGGGGTACAACATGGATGGTTTACAAATGCAAGGCGGTTGATCGTATCCCGCGATCGGCATTCCTTCATAGAGGGGAAAGAAAGTGGGAGACAAAAAAATCAAGAAACTAAAATGATTTCTCCTCGGCAGGAACAAAGTCACTGGTTGAGATCCCGAGATGGTTGACAGTCAACCCCCTCCCCTCATACGGCGAGCTGCAGGGTGTAAAACCACGGACCTACGTAGTCCTCAACGCCGCGGAGAATTACATGCCGTCTATTCTTCGCTTTTCTATTTCGCTTTTCCGTCTCCACTTGACTGGCAGAGATACAAAGGTGCCGTCTTCTCCGGAACGTGTAGTTGGCCGTATGGATTGGCAAACACTACCAATTTCGAACCAAGCAAATCAAAAAAATAAGCCGGCGAGCAACATCTCGTCGACGATACCTATCTCAGTATGGCAGAAGGAAATGGGCTACGGGGCCGGAAGCTCAACATCACAATGAGCGTTCTTGCCGCTCTCGTGTTTATGATGCAAGGCTATGACCAAGCTCTTGTGAATGGCCTCCTGACGCTGGATACGTGGGTGAAGACGTTTCCTGGGATCGACACCGTCAACACGACGGGGACGACAAAAGACCATAATTCCAAGATTCAAGGTAAGCAGCTGTGCCAGTAGCTCTAAGTACTAGATGGGGGCTGTCCCCGTATGTCTGATTGACAAATCTAATCTTCTTCGCGGAACATCTCTCTAGGCCTGGTGGTAGGCATCTTTGAAATTGGATGCGCCTTTGGAGCTGTGACACTCGGCTTCCTCGGCAATCGGCTTGGCCGCCGAAAGAACATCTTTATCGGGACGATCATTACAATGTTGGGCATCGTCCTGCAGGCTACATCGTTCTCCGTGGCGCAACTCATTGTTTCTCGCTTTATCAATGGTACATAGAACCTAACTCCCGCTCCCTAATGACGGACTCGCCAACGTCTGTCTGCTAGCTTCACTAACACTTGTGATGCAAAATAAAGGCTTTGGAATCGGCGGTATCACGGCTACGGTACCCATGTGGGTGTCCGAGTGCACGAAGGCGTCTGAGCGCGGTCGCTTTGTGATGCTCCAGGGATGGTTCGCCATCGGCGGCTTGGTGATTGTCCTCTGGATCGAGTTTGGCCTGTACTATGTCAAGTCCAGCTCCGTCAACTTCCGGTTCCCCATCTCCTTCCAGGGCATCTTTGCGGTGGTCATCGTCTCGTGCATCTACTTCATGCCCGAGTCGCCGCGCTGGCTGATCTCGCAGGACCGGCTCGACGAGGCCCGGCAGACTCTGGGCCGCCTGGGCGACGTGGACCCGAGCGGCCCGGCCGTCACAGACGAGATTGCCATTATGCGGCACACGCTGGTCGAGGAAGTGCAGGCGCACGACTCGCCCTCACCGTTTGCGCGCACCCACAACCGCCACCTGCACCGCACGCTGCTCGCCGTCGCCGTGAACATGTTCGCGCAGATGTCGGGCGTCAGCGTCGTCACCTTCTACTCGACCACCATATTCGAGCAGGACCTCGGCTTCAGCGGCAGCGTCTCGCGCGCCGTGACGGGCTGCCTGGAGACGTGGCAGTTCGTCGCGGCGGGGCTGTCTGTGCTCCTCATCGACCGCTTTGGCCGGCGGCCGCTGCTGCTCTTAGCCGCGACCGGCATGTGCATCTCCCAGTTCTGCCTCGCGGGGCTCTCGTCCGATCTTGCAAACAAGAGTGTGGGCGCCGCGTCGGTCTTCTTCTTCTTCTTTGCGCTGTTTTTCTTCCCCATCGGCTACTTCATGGTGCCGTTCATGTATGCTGCCGAGATCGCGCCGCTGCGGACCCGCGCCGCCGTTGCGGGCATGGCGACGGCCACCAACTGGCTCTTTTCCTTCGCCGTTGCCGAGATCACGCCGGTTGCGTTTACGAGCATCCGCTGGAAGTACTACCTCGTGTACGGGTGCATCGACGCTGTGGCCATCGTCGTGCTCTACCTCCTGTATCCGGAGACCAAGGGGCGCACATTGGAGGACATTGATGAGATTTTTATTCAGTCGAAGAGCATCTTCGACACGGTCCAGGTGGCCCGCGATATGCCAATCGGGGATGTGATCACCATGGGAAAACTCTCTGAGGGCCGGGATAAGGTGGAAGCGGCGCATCATGTTGAGGACGCCGCTTAAACGGTCGAGGCGGCTGACATCCCTGTGAGCCTTGTGGTTTCATATCATCAAATCAGATGATATATCCGTATTTGTATATTTGGCCTTTTCTGGATATTGTTTTGCAGATATTTAGGCTTGCCGCTTTTGAAAACACCAACAATTACCATGAGAGACTTAGCAAATTTTCATTGTATTGATCTATTTTGTCGTATCGGATCCTTGTGCCACGCGTGTCCGATGATGGTGTCTTAGTAGATACTTGGCTTGTCCACAGTCAACTGTGAAAACGAAGCTGGGGTAGATGCTGCAGAACAAGGCTGTCTGTAAGCTTTCTAGAGTTTACGTTGCCAGCTTGTGACTTAACGTAACGCCACTTCTGGCTAGACTACTTTGCTTGTTTTTCGATGATGGGTATTTACGAATGCATGTGAAGGGGCTGCCTGGGCAGGAATGCCCAAACCATTTCATGACGAATATACTTCTCGCTCTATTCTACCTCTCCTACAAGTACCATCTCAACATGATCTTTGGTTGATTGGCTTCTAGGAACCCACATAGAGTACGCGTACAATACCCACGAAGGGTGTTTTACTACCACAGCAACAATCAACCCTAAAACAAGGAACGCTCTGTCATATTTAAGATTTACGACTCATCGTTACGGCAAAGACGTTGTGAAGCGTTATAAGTATGTAGGGGCAAATAGAGGATACGGTCTGCTAAAAAAGGCGGTTGCTTTGTCTTCGGTAAAGCCACATCACAAATGGCCAAGCAAGGCGTTTGAGAAAAAGATTGAACACATTGGGTCGTCGTGGGGGGCAACCAAAAGTACAAGTCGCACCGCGCGATTATTATTATGCGATTCACTCGGGTATTATTACATCGTATTTCGCACAAGCCGTCTTTAGGCAGCGAGATTCCATCTCCTACATTCCGGTGGGCAATAAAATTGCTGCCTGGCATCAAAGATTCTATTAAACATTGTTGGCTTGTGTTTTTTTTAGTCGTCTGATTAGTCTTCTGACTCCTGCCAGCCGCCACACACACCTCAAGATGACCGCCGCAGCTCCTACGACGAAATCAATCAACGTTTTTGCTCGATGGCGAGGGCTAGCTCAACCGGAAGCTGCACAGGGTGCAATCGCTCGTAGCGCGGGCTCCAAAGATGCCCGATCCCTGTTGTCAGTGACCATAAGTCGGCAAGGGTCGGGGGCAAACCAGTCGTGGACGAGCCCCCCGGCCTTCAGAGCCATCTTCAGCCCAGAAGACGACAACGGCGCGGTCTACGACTCTATCGTCGCGCCTGCTATTCCCCAGGTTCTGCAGGGCGGGAGCTGCAACTTCTTCGCATACGGCCATTCCGGCAGCGGCAAGACGCACACAATCATAGGTTATAAATACGACGACGACAGGGAGCTCGGGCTGTGTCTCGCGGCTGCTCGACAACTTTTCAAGGCAGTCGACGCTCTGAACGAGGCGGACGCCGCCGGAGAGAAGCTGGGAATCGGCTTCAGCTTGTTCGAGATGCGCAAGAAGGTGGCCTTTGACCTTCTCAATCGTCATACCGAATGCCACATCAGAGAAGGCCACGACGGCAAGGTTCACATCCGCGGAGAAACGGAGATGCTCGAAGGAGGCAAAGTCAGAGTCTGCCCCATCGTCAAGCGGCCCTGCTGGACCTATGAATCTTTCCGGCAAGAGCTGATTCGCGCTCTTGGCAGCCGGGCAGTAGGCTCGTCGAGTGTCCACGACCTGAGCTCCAGGACTCACGCGATCTTGGAGCTGGAGATCGTCTGCCAGTCGCTCATTGATGCACGCCAGGCTGTAGATGATCGGCAGTCGGAGCTAGTCCCTGTGGGGAAGCGCGCGACCGACATCACCCTCGAGGAAGGGAGCAAGGGCGTCATCCGCCTTCCGGGGGGTGGATGGGCACACAACCCAGATTACACGGTCAACCAAGAGCGCATCGACGCAGTCGAAGCCGAGAAGGCCGAGCACGAGGCCCGGGTCGCAGCCGCAGAAGAGCTTGTCAGCAGCATTCTCAAGTCGTCTGCTTCTCCCTGCCTGGGTGCCAAGATGGTGTTTGTGGACCTTGCCGGTGCCGAGTATCAGCAGGATAAGGGTGCTGGGCTGCAGATTCCCAGGCAGACTCCTCAGGAGCGCCAGGAGGGTCGCCAAATCAACACGGACCTCCTGGCACTGAAGGAGGTGATGAGGGCCTGGTCCAAGAATCAGCCAAGAATACCGTTCCGGTCGTCGGCCCTGACGATGGTGCTCCGCGAACATTTCTTGCGCTCCGAGAAGGGAAATTCCACCATGATCGTCACCGTCTCGCCTGCGAAGGAGCAGTACGCGGCCACGCTGAATGCTTTGAAATACGGAAGTCTGGTCGGCGCTGCAAGCGCGTAGGTGAACTAGAAGGATGTGCATGCGTCTCTTATCCATGTGCGCCATTTGTGTTGCGGTTGCCACGAAGGCTTTCAGTCATTACTAGATATATCAATTGTGTCGTCACGTTTTCTATTATGACACCCGAAGGAAGGAGATTCAGTCTTCAGAAGCATAATCACGTCATTCGTGGTCTCTCACTCCTTTTGATGTCTACCCCCCGCCCCCCGTCTCTTCCCACTTTTTGCCTTTTGTCCTTCCAAGGGAATTAAGTCGTTTAGTTATCCAAGTTTGGGATAAACCCACCGCCTGCGTCAAGCATATACCAATCAAGCCATGACGTTCCTCCCAAGCCGTCCCCTACCAATTCCATGTTGAGGTCTGTCGGTGGTAAAGGGGTGGCAAGTTCTTCCTGGTACGCCGCAGCCCCTTGCGTGATCGGTGGGCGAGCTACAAAAACAATGCCATGACTTGCCTGTGCCTGAACTGGCGCCGTGGCAGATATGAGCGTCGTCCCGGGCCGCAGCCCGTTGATCTCCGTTGGCGGCGGCCCTTCAGGAGGCAGCGCCTCCCCCTGCCTATCCCCGCCTAGCTGCTCTTTGATGATATCCACACTGCGACGAATCCCCGGTGTTTGTAGGCTCTCGACTTCCAGCATCCGAAGCGTGGTGGCCAGCCGTTGTACGGCCTGACTGGAGATGTTTGGATCTGGATGCCGCACCTGCTGCACCTCGATCGTGGCGGCTGTGTAGACGCAGTAGGAGGTCAAGTACGTCTGGTGGCGGAACCGGAACGTACGGCCGTAGGCACTGAAAAACGAATTCACCTTGGTGGCCTCCTCGTTGCACACGCGATATGCGAGGTCCACAAGGGGATCGTTTCTGTTGGCGTTTGACGGGTTGGCGGCAAGGCGAAAAAAGGGCCGGTAGAGGAGGATCAGGGACGTGTGATATAAAATGCTACAAGAATGTTAGTAGCCCAAATTGTATTTTCTCTACTTTGCTCTGGCAAATGAAAACGGGTGGCGACTCACTTGAGAGAAAAAATATGTGGCGGTGGACAACACGGGAGCGACTCGACATCGTCGACCCGGATTTGATCCGGCAGACTGCGGTAGAAGGACCGAAACCTGTTTTCAATGCCGACGACTGTGTTGCGGTCAATGTGTTCCGACTTGCGGTTGTAGATCCTGTCGTACATCTCATGTATTATCTGTCACCCGCCTTGCGTTAGTCTTCGTTACGCTCCAGCTTAAGTAGAAGTCCAGGTTGGTTGTACTTTAGCTTGTTCGCAGAAATACAAAAATGTTGTCGTGATGTAGCTTGGAGTGGGCTGGTATGTATTTTCTCTGTCGCCGGCATCGAGGTAGAACGGATACCACATGTCTGCGTCGTCCGACGTGTCGACTGTAACTGTTGCGTTAGCGATTATCGCGGCGGTCAACATGGACTGTGAGCCATAACTCACATAAAGACACGGGAGGATACGGCATCTCCCGCAAAGATGGTGGCCGTCCCAAGCACAGACTGATGCTCCTAGAAGTACACAGTCAGAAAAGCCATGAATGCATCGGATGAAAACGTGCAGCACACACTTATCCCACGCATAGGCGGAGAGGCACAGTCGTTTTCGCGCCTCCAAGTCATCTGGCTCCAAACGTTCAAGCATGCTGTTCCGGCTTTTGGGTAGGTGGAAGCCCAGGTGCTTCAGCATCCGTATTGCCATTCCGGTATACAGCCACCCTTGTGCGTTCTTCCCTACCGAGCACTGTCTCCCACCCAGCAGCAACAGGGCCTGGATCGTCGGGATGCGCGGTTTTTCCTCCTCCATCTCTTCCATGAGCAACATCTTGGCCCTGCGGAGGAAGACCTCGCCCTTCTCGTACTTGTCGAAGTCTGGGTCGCCGGGCTTGACATGACGCAACGCGTGTGCAAAAATTACACTCAGGAGGAAGGACGAGAAGTACGGCCCCTCGCCGCCAAGCGCCATGTCCCTCGTGAACGACCGCTTGTAGACGCAGTTGTGAAGCGGCGCCTGCCAGGTCCAGTAGATCTGGAGCAGTTTCGAGCCCGCCTCGGCGCCAATCTCGTCGCGGGTGAGGCTGCGCAGGTTGGCCAGCACGGCACGGTCCCACGATTTTTGGAAGCGCGCGTTGGAGACGAGCCACCGCCTGTGGTACGCCTCGTCGATGCTCGTCTTCGAAGCCGGATCATGCTGGCTGTCAGGCCTTTGTGGCAGCGGGAGATGAAACCGCGAAGTCGCACCATAATATTGAACCTGCCGCAAAGCATGTTTATGTGTCAGCCTATGAAAACCGTTCGTTGCAGGTGAATGCTGCATAGAAGGGGAGGCAGTTCAGAAACTCACAGTGCCATTCTCATCTATGCTGAGACTCGTCTTTCCTGCGCTCTCGCTCTCGCACTCGTCCCCGTCCAGCGCCTCACGTGTCTCCGTCTCGTGCGACTGAAGGCGTGCCCGATCGGACACGATGTTCGAGGATTGTGCGCGCCGCAGCGCCTCCTGCAGCTCGACTATCCGGGCCTCGGAACGGTTTAGTGCACTCGACAGCCGCGACACCGACGCGTTGTGCACCTGATACACGCATTCCTCGCCCGACCTCGAGCAACCCCGGCAAGCCGGCCTGCGGCCGTCGCAGCGCACTTTGCGGCGGCGGCAGGTGAGGCAAGAGAAACCATACTTGCGACTGGTATTGCTTTCTGGCCCTGGAGTTCGGCCTGGAGCTGGATCTATAGAGTCTGGGCTGTCCATGGCTGTGTTGACGTGAAGATGGGAGAGCATAGGAGGTCAACACCGATGCGTCGGCGTTCGGGATACCACCGAATATGTACCATTTATTCACCAACGTGGGAATCGTCCCCGCATCTACCCAGTGGGGATTTGCTAGCGGACTCCAGGTTTGGAGTGGTAAGAAACGGGGGAACGGCGGGGAAGCGCGGCGAGGCGAGGAAGATGGGTGAGAATGGGGCTGATCGGCATCATGCCGAAGCGAGAGACGCCGGATGGTTGGGTCCGCCAGGAGTTATCGGCGCACAACTGTGGGTCGTTCTCCAATATGCTCCTTACAGCAAACTCCAACAGAACGATGCCATGGAAACTGTCGAAACATAACCGTTGGGAATCTCTCATAAAAGCCAGTCTTGGTTACCTGCTTATGTCCATGGCTGTTGAAAATGCTGCAAGTGCTGCAAACAGTTTACTAGAAATGCGCTTCGCGTGTCGGGTGGTACGCCAAGCCAGAAAAGCCTCTCGCACACGACACCTTGCTTATGCGGTCGGGGTGACTCGAGGAGCATAACGCGCTGAGCGACAACGAGAAAATTAAGTTGGCGCAGCGATGGGGGAGCTGTGGGATTTAGAAGGGCTTGCGAAGCGATGTCGGGAGCTCGGCCGGTGGACGTTCTTTTTGACGCGCTGCCCTCTGAACATCCCATCAGGCGTAGCAAACCCGCCGAATGCAATGGCAATTTTCTAAGCGACAACTGGATGTAGCACCAAAGTGGCGCAACGACGCTTGTAGATAGACGCCTATTGATATACTAGAAAATCTATTTATTTTTACACAAAAGTTACCAAGTATATGCAGAACGAAAAGCACAAAACCTTATTAATGCAAGACACATCAAGCCGCATCCTTTGCAGATCCGACGGCTGGCACCTTGACCGTCAGTAGAGGCGCATGCTGCTGCGTCCCGAGCGTGTCTCTCTCGCCGATGCTCCCCTGGGCCCAGCCCCGCTTGATGGTGCACTTCCAGGCCAGCGCCGGGTCGAAGTACATGTTGGCGATGATGTCGCTCTCGGGCACGCCGTACAAGCTCGTGATAACGTCGTTTGTGAGAAGGTTGGCGCTCTTGACCCGCTCGTACGATGCCTTGTTGTTGAACATGATGTCGAGCGTCAGCTCAAAGGGCCCGCTGTTCTTGGACCGGATCACGCTGGCGATGTCCATCATGGCGACCTCGCCCGTCGACACCTGCTTCTCTGCGATCGGCAGAGGCTTCTCCGTCTCGAACATCTTCCACTCCGCGGCCGTGAGGTGCTCGCCTTCGGCCGGCACCGGCTTGTCGCTGGCGACCTGCTGGATCGTGACGGGGAAGAGCGACGTCTCCTCGCCGGCCTCGAGGTCGATCAGGTGGTACAGGCTGAACTTGAACACCTCGCCGGCGTCCTGCTCCTGCGGGCTCAGCGGCGAGGCGAAGTTGCCCGTCGTCGCGAGCTGGCCCTCGTAGGGGAAGTGCAGGATGGACGTCCGCACGTTGTTGGCGATGGCGTACGAGAGCGCCTGGGTCGGCGCCACGACCTCGCCCATGACGGCGATCTCGTGCGCGGGCGTCGGGGTCGGCTCGAGCGGGCCCATGACCGCGTTCCGCCCGTAGACGTGGTAGATCAGCTTGCAGTTTTCGGTCTTGTCGAGCTCGGGAAACAGGTTCTGGATGTACACGCGGACGGCCTCCAGAAACGGGTCGATCTGCGCGATCAGGATCGGATCGCGGATGCCGCCGATGAAGATGGTCCGGTGGCCGAGCCGCTCCACGCCCTCGAGCTTGATCTGGTACGGCGTCGGCACAAACCGCGCCCCTGACACGCGCACCGTGCGGTCGTCCGGAAGCGCCTCGTACTTGGCCGTGTCGAGGTGCAGCACGCCGCCCGGGCCGGGCAGCCGGTCGGGCCGCGTCTTCTCGTACAGCGTGTGGGCGGCCACCGAGACCGGGGTGCATTTCTCGAGCGGCGAGAGCGGGGTGAGCTCGAAGCAGTCCTTGCGCATGCGCGCAATCATGGACCGGCCCTTGGGGACGGCGCAGATGCCGCCGCACTCGAGGATTTTCCCCATGTGCCACGCCACGCCGGGCTCGACGCCCCGAGGGAGGCAGAAGGCGGCGAACGCGGCCGGGTCGTAGGCCCGGCCGCCGATGACGATGTCGGGATCGAGTTTGAGAGCCTCCATAAACCTAATCGAGAGAGTTGAGGTTGTGTTCCGACATGTACATGGGATGCATGAGACTGTGACTGGGTAAACTCACGGCTCAGCGCCCATCTGCGCGACCACGGCTACGGCCTTGTCCACATCGGCTTCGGTCAGGTCGGCGACCGGCCCGCACGGCGAGCACTTCCCGTCCACAATGCGCTTTTTGATAAACGTCTTCGTGAGGGTGTTTGTGATGGTCGCCACCTTGAAGCTGTACCCCTTGTCTTTCGCGATCTCCTCGACGAACGAGAGCACCTCGGCGACGTGCTTGTTGCTGCCGTCGCCGCCGGCCGACCCGATCAGAACTTTGATCTTGTGGTAGAAGCACGCTTCGAGCATGGTTGACAAGTCGCGGATGTAGGACTCTCGGCTGCACGTCATCTTGTTCATGCCCAGCTTGTACGGGCCCGCGTCCGTCGAGCCAGAATCGATGATGATCGCCGAGGGCTTGTAGTGCTCAACCCCATACCAGAAGTGATCCCTTCGGTAGCCATACCCGAGCATGGCGTTGGGAGTGAGGATTGTGAAGTCGGGGTCCGCCATGGTGGCTGTCGTTTTTTATCACGTGTATGGGGTATGCAGCGATGAGAAAACGTTGAGGGTGCGTCAGAAAGACAACCATGAGATGACAAGTAAGCTGCGTTCGTCGTAAGATAAGTGTAGTTCCTCGAGCTGTTTTGATCTTTGTCCTGTCCAGTTAATCCGAAAATCGGCCCGCCACCTCCGCACCGAGTGGCTTGGACCGGGTGGTTTGACCTCGGTGTAGCCGTTTCGGTCTGATGCCGAGCACGTTCTAAGGATGCAACCCCGGAATGATCAGTCTTCGTGGGAGAGTAGTGGAATAGAATATGGGTCTGAAAGTTTCGATTGTTTTTTATGCATAACTGAGAATGTGTATTAACAATGCGTGGAACTGGTTGTAGACTTATGGGTATGTGGACGAAGTGTTTATCTAGGTTCCTGATCTAGACATACAGAAGTGGCTAGGCTTCCTACATCCCGAATTACACAACCGCACACGAAGAATAATACCATATAGAGAATAAAAACCATACAGAAGTTAGTAAAAGCCATTATTGTTCTTGCGTGGCGCGTAAAACACCTATGGCGAGGTCTCTCGTCGAAGTTTTTCCAGCAGCTCGCTCTTGCGCTGCTGTAGCTTCTGTGACCGCGCAAACAACTTGTCCACGGCCGCGGCCGTCTCCCTCGCCCCCTTCTTGCCGATGAAGAAGAAGTGATTTCCGTGCACCGCCTCGTTTGTCAGCTGTTCCGGGGCCGTGTAGACCAGGTCGAGCAGTTCGTTCCAGGTCGGCCCTTGCGGCGTCTTCTGGTTGACGGCAGACGCGACGTCTGCCGTCAGCTTGTAGGTCAGGATCATCCCCCACGTCGCCTTGTCCGCGAGGACGTGGCGCAGATCCACCAGGCTCGTGGGGCGGATGGCGCCGATCCAGGGGTAGAGCTCGTAGTCTTTGCCCGTCGGGCCCGCCGCCTCCAGGGATAGCCCGTCGTCTGTGACGAAGCCGGACTCGTCGACGTTGGGGTCGTCGGGCGCGCAGTGGTGCAGCGACCAGATGCCCAGCTGCGGCGGCGTGTGCCCAAAATACTCGCGGAGGTACGTCTCGCGGGGGATGATGGGCTGCGGCCGGGCTGGGTCCAGGTCACTCGCAGCCTGGACCTGCGCCGCGAATGAGTCCCTGAACAAGCCCCGGGCATATCCTGCGGCGGTGCGCACGATTCTCCGCCCGTTGTCCGGTCGCAGGCCCGAGATGCCGCCGGGTGTCGCAGCCAGCGATACGAACAGCTGAACGTTTAGACGGCACGGCCGGGCCGCCTGCACAAAAGGCTTGAGGACGCGGCCGCCCATGCTCCACGCCAGCAAGACGACGTCATCGCTTCCGCGCTCGTGCTCGTCGATGACCTTTCGCGCCGTCTCCGCAACCAGCGTCCCCCACGAAGCGACGGTCAGGTCGGGCCAGTCCGGGCGCAGCAGCAGCTCGACGCCCGGGTCCGTACTCTCCATTGGGTACGAGATTCCGAGGAAGTCATAGCCGAGGTCGTTCAGCCAGTGCGCCAGAAAGTCCTCTCGCCGCGACCCGGCATGCCCGCCATAGGCGATCCGAGCAAAATGTGCGGCGCCCGGGACGAACAGGACTAGCGGACGAGGCTCTGTCGGTCGGCGGTCGGCAGGCGCCGGGAAGTAGCCATACAATGCCTGAATACCAGAGACCTCCTCGATGTGTTCTCCTCCGTAGAGAGGGCTGTCAGCAGCTGGGTCAACGGATGCCATGATAGGTCCGTGACCTGATTGCTGGTCAGGTGATCAGTCGCGGATCAAGAGGATGGATATGTCGACTGTCATATCCACGCGACGTCTACGAGTTTCCCGTACTTCAAAAACAGCACGGCAAAGTCGTCCAAGCGATCGTCGATGCATTCTGTTGGTTGTTTGGACTAGTCCAAACGCTACCGAGGACGGGGGTTCTGGACTTGGATGATGGGGTAATTACGCTTTCAACCTTATTGGACAGGCGTCTTCGGCATGATACCGACGCTTACGAGAAGCGGGTTTCTGGGGAAGTCGCCGCAATATGATTTTTGTACACAAGCCGTCAGGGGCGGCAAATCGAACAGGAGCATTGCCATCGAGGAACCTCATATTTATGCTGGGGTCAGACTGTGGGGGACGCATGGGAGAACTAGGCTGGCCCAGAATCCGAAGATGTCATCTACCATTGTTCGTCCCCGAGTGCATATAACTGAGTGCATCCTGTCAATGTTTTTTCAATTTGTTTTTTGCAAACGGGACCCTTTTTGCCCTTGCGTCCCGCCGGGGCTTCCCCACCGCTCCTCGTTCTCTTTGTTCCCTCTCAAAAAAAAATAAAAAAAAATCACAAGAGCTCTTCGTCGCCCGTCATGGCAAACACCAAGCAACGGCTGCCGGGCCTGTCCAAGTGGAACTGGACGAGATCAATAAAACCGACACGTCGTTTATGCACGTTGAAGAGCAGCTGGCGACGCTGAAGCGGCGGGCCATCGTATCGTCAACGTCACCTCGGCCGGCCTGGGCGTCATGTTGTATGTTGCCACTACGCTCCATCTCTCCGTCGGCAGAACGCCAGACCCGATGGCGGCGGGGACGTGGGCAAGAACGGACCGACGGCGGCCCAGGTCGCTACGGCTTTCCGGTACACGTGTAAATAGGGCATTTTATATGTGCCGAAGAGAATGAAGCTATTTTGAATGTTGCTGTGTTCATAATATGGCTTAGGGCCAGTGCTAACTTCAAAATTCTGCAACTCGTATACCAGGACGGGGAGCTGAGCTGAAAGGAGATAGTTTAAAAGACTTCATGCAATTCTTCGAAGCGGAAGACTAGGACCGGTGTTTCGGGCGCCAATATTTTCCCAGTGGGTGGCGGTACTCCATACTTTATTCTGCGACGCCGGATTTACCATTATCGCCGTTCACCATAAATTCAGCCGCCCGCCCTAGGCCAGCCCAGCATTCTGCTGACGACATGGACATTCACCCTATGTATTGTTCTCCTCACAGACGAAAATATGCCCGCCTCGGAGTTCCTGTTTATCGATGGCATGAAGCCTGACCGCCAAGCCCTTCGGCGCATCCGCAGCCATGCCATGCAGGGGAAAAACGCCGGCCGGGTCTTGCCGGCCCGGCGACGTCGACAAGATGGCGGAAAGGACAAAAGAGCCTTAGACCGCGACACCCACCGTGCAAGTCTGGTTCCACAGAGAGAGGGTCGCGCTGGAACCACTCCGAGACCGATTGATTACGAGATGTGCAATGCCGCGATCCGCGCACAGTTTCCTTTTCAGTTGTCACCGGCCGCGCTCGGCGTCGTCACAAAGTGTATGTCGTCTGCCTTTTGCTAACACTCAACCTTCGCTGAGCCAAACCAGCATCTAACGGATGCAGACTTTTGCTACGTGGCAGAGAAGATGTACCCGCCACGTCTCGGCCTTCAGCCTGGTGTGTTCTGCACGGCATGGCTCAGGATGCTAATTGCTGACAAAGCCGGTATGCAACGCACCACCGCGTCCCCCGTCTGCTCCCTCCCATGAGATATGCTTTTCACATCACTTCTGACGAAATGTACAGCGCTTCACTGCGGACTCGTGCTCATGGAGGCGTGCAATGACTTCTTCTGCGGCGATGGCAAAGCGCCCCTCTCACCCGAGGGCCTGTACCACCTCAGCCATGCCCTTGCCCTGGTCAACCACCGGCTGGCCGGCGCCGCCGCGCTCACCGACGCCACGTTCAGCCTTGTCGTCATGCTCATTCTGCACGAGCAGATTCGCCGAAAGGAAGCGGTCGCCGAGATCCACTTCCAGGGCCTGGCCAAGATGATTGAGCTGCGCGGTGGTATGGACAAGCTCGAAGCGACGAACAGGTCTGTAGCGCTCAAGATTTGCAAGTATGTTTTTTCTTACCATGTGGTTTTCCTTTCTTAGCCACATGCTCACGCCCATAGGCTCGACGTATCGGCCGCCTGGCAGTCCGGCCGCCCTCTGCATTTTTTCCGCTGCGGTATGGCTGCTGCCGAGCAGGACATTTTCAGCATGGGGCTCGGTGACTTCTGGAACGCGGCAACACTTGGTGACATCTCCGGCGCTGCAGCTGGGCTGCGACCTGAACTGGCAAGCATCGTGCGGGATGCATCTCACATGGCCGGCTTTCTCAACGCGGCTCTAGCGGCTGGCCGCATTCTCCACCTCGACACGTTCGTAGAGATGGTGGTGTCGCTCTGCAGCCGTCTTGTTCAGCTCAATGCGCTCAGCATTCACAGCCGGTATAAGAACAGCATGACGCCTGCAGATGCCGCCTATCACATTGGCCTCACCCTTTTCTCAATGACAATGATGCTGCAGGTAGACGAGCGCCGTCTGCTGAACTATCCGCTGGTTGCCCGCCGCGTGCGCGACATCTTCGAAGACGAACCCCACGACGTGGAGCCACGCCTGCGCTTGTGGGCCCTGATGATGGGTGGGATTTGGTTTCGAGGTGACAGTGGCGAAGACGGTCCCAGCAAGCGCCGCAGCACAATGTGGCTCCACGTCCGGATCGCGGACACGGCCCGGGAGCTTGGCATCGGAAACGAATGGGCGCAGGTGCACGCAGTGCTGCGGGGGTTTCCTTGGGTGGACGCCGTGCACGATAGTTTTGGCCGTGACGTGTGGAGCACCGTGACAAAAGTGGCCCAAAGCGGTGAAGTTTTTTGATACATAGCGGCTATTCTTCTTTTCTATTTAATTTACCAGGAAAATTTCTCACCGACCATCGCCTCCGACTTTTCCCACAGCCGTGCAGCTGCCGTACTCGAACCCACGTCGCCTTCGAGACTGCCGCCGATCTGGCAGTCCCACAAATACGTGCCGTTATTTCCCGGCTTCTGCGTCTCAGTCTCATCGGACAGCTTGGGGTCCAGCGCGGCCACCAGGCTTGTGGCCGCACCAGCACCTTGCGTCTTGAATGAAATGATACCCTTGTCGACAAAACCCTGGATGGCTTCCGCGACGGCGTCGGTGTGGTCCCGGCCCAGCTCGGTCTGGATGACGCCCGGGTGCAGGGAGACGCCGCGGATGCCGTACTTCGCGTACAGCTTGTCGGTGAGGCCGGTGCCGAAAACCACGTTGGCAACCTTCGTCTGGTGGTAGCCCTCGGCGGGCACGTAGGCCATGTCCTCCGTACCTTGGAAGCCCCACATTTTGTGAAACACGTAGTTGGGCTGCTCGTCCGCCGGCAGGTCTTTGTTGACGACGTCGAAGTTGGTGTCGCTCCAGCGGATGTTGGCGGGGCCGCGCATCATGGCAGAGACATTCACGACGCGCACGGCGCCTTTCGGGACACCGGGACGCGCCGCGGCCTTGATCAGCTTCGGCATGACGAGATTGGTGAGCAGGAAATGCCCCAGGTGGTTGGTGGCAAAATGCATCTCGATGCCGTCCACGCTGAGCGTGCGCTCGGGCAGCATCATGATGCCCGCATTGTTGACCACGATGTCGATGACCGGCACGTCGTCCCACGCCAGCACCGTCTTGGCAGCGCCGCGGACAGATTCCTGGCTGCCGAGATCAACGGCGAGGATGTGGTAGTGGACGCCGGGGTACTCGGCGCGCAGCGCGTCGACGCACTCTTGCAGCTTGGCGGGCGTGCGGCCAGCAATGATGACATGGGCCGCCGCCTGCGAGGCAAATGCCTGCGCCGTGGTGAAGCCAATCCCCTTGAGGTTGACGCCCGTGATGAGCACAGTCTTGCCGCGGACCTGGTCTGCAAACGCTGCTGCAACGTCGAGCGCCTCGGTCGCTGCGCCAAATTCGGCGAAAGTTGTAGAAGGCATCGTGGGTCAGTGCTTGTTGGTAGTCGTGGCTGCGAAGGTGGAAGAGATGTGAGCGTTTGAATTGTTCAGATATTGGAAAGGAAGAAGACATCTTGTTCCAGCAGCTCCGGCATTTATAGAAAAAATTCTCTGTCTTGTCTCCTTCTTCTGGCCCTCGCTTTCCGGCGTCAGGCCAGTCGCGGTCGTATGTCCGTGATGTAATGTCCGTGATGTAATGTCCATGATGGCGATGTCAGAGGTTCCTGAGATTTGTTTCCCTTTCGGGAATCGTGCAACACGGAACAGCCCTGAGATGTGTTTCCCTTACGGGAATGGCGTGTTATGAACAGCCAATGAGAGACTTCTTGCCGAAATAGGAAACAAGTCTCAACGCATCTTGTGCACTTAACCCCACTAAATCGTCCCGAGCCATCATCGCCACCACAGAAAGGACTGGCATAAGTAAACCGGGGCTTTAGCTCAGTGGTAGTAGCGTGAGATTGCAGATCTCAAGGTCGCTGGTTCGAACCCGGCAGGCCCCTGTTTAATGTTTTTTTTTTTTGCCCCGTAGCGAGAGCCCCCGGTTCCCAACAGTGCTTCCCTCGCTGGGCCAAGAATTGGCCGTGACGTTCAAACCTCTAGAAGATTCACCCAAGAATAGTCTGGCCGCATGGGGTCGCGGAGCGTGATATGGCCCGCTACGGATTCGTCGAAACCGAACTTTCCAGAAAGCCGGAACGAAAGTTAAGCGGTCCCTGATACACGCGTCCTTCAGACTTGTTCTAAGGCAAAGGGGGGAATATCATCTGAAACTCCACCTCCTACCCGCCTTGCCGAACCTTGCCTCTTTTCATTTTATTTTATTTTTCTCCTGTCATTCCTAATCAGGTCGTATGGATGTATTTCTAATCCAGTTTTCGGAAACAGAGGTCGGCCAATAAGGTAGAATGGAAGACGAAGCAATTATATTCACAACGAAAAATAGCCAAGATTAATTACAACTCAATGCTATTATTTTCTGCGACACACGATCTATCAAGCTCAATATCCCCACTGTTGTAACCAAATTTCCATGGCCTGTCCGTCAATTGGACGTAGCGCCGCCATAGTCGCACTATGTTCTCTTGCGTTATCCGTTTCGTACGCAATGCGCGAGCTTGATGGAAGAGCGGCTTCGACGGCGAGATTCTTGTAGAAGTCGAGAATCTTGATGGCGGGGAGCTTTTCGAGATTTGGGTTCTGCACGTTCTCGAGGGCCTCGAGCCACTGAGGGAAGGGGACCACCTTTGTGTCTTGCCCCCAGCGTGCCTGGACGACACGCACCAGATCTAGCCAGTTCGCCGACGTGGGGTTGACGAGGTTGTAGACTTGCGAAGAGCCGGCCGAATAGTCGTGATGCAGCAAGTCTCGCACGATCTGCGCGAGGGTATCGACGGGAATCCAATCGATCGCATTCATGGCATCCGGAAGACACCCAAGGGTCTTTGAGCTCTTCACCAGACTAGGGAGCCACTCGGTCGGATTCCACTGTCCCCCGTCGACGGCGACGGGCCCCGAAATTTGGCCCACACGCAGAATTGTGGCCTTGAGTCCGGCCTTGGACACGGCGTACTCCAGTATCTTTTCAGACACGTGCTTGGATTCGCCGTAGCCCATTGGCAGCGCAACATTCAAGTCGCGTACATACGCTTCGGGCACAGGCTGCGCAGCATCCTTAACAGCAGGCCAATTTCCCACGGACGAGAGTGACGAGATGTAGAATACGTGAGGCTGCCTCTCCGACGACAGCGAGAAATCAATCAGATGCCTGACGCCGCGGATGTGTGTATCTTCGAACGAGCCTAGGTGAAGGTTGAAGTCTACTTTCCAAGCATTATGAATAATGACGTCGACGCTGCTCCGGAGCTCGGCGTATTTGTCATTGTCGAGACCGAACTGCGGATCGTTGAGGTCCGCAGTAAGAAATTCGCATTTTCTAGCAAGGTCGTAGGTCTTTCCCCGTCCCTCAAAGCACTTCTCTTGTCGAACTTGGGCGTCAGAACCCCGGTTGAGACAGTATGTCTTTTTGACTGTCGTATCATTGAGCAAAGCTTCTAGGATGTGTGTTCCGAGAGAACCGGTCGTTCCAGTCACAGCGACACACAACGAAGCATCACGTCGGCAGTTCTTGTTTGGAAGTCCGGCCGTATATTTTTCCACAAGGGCCAACATTGACTGGATCCTGTGGGAGTCTTGAACGTCATCATCGTGCGCCGAGTTCGCTTTTGTTGAGACAGAATTGAACAGATACCGAGACAGCTGGTCGATAGTCGGATGTGCGTAGATGCTTCTGGTGGACACTGGATCGTTGTCTTCCGTATGTGCCGCTAGCGCCCTTCGAAGCGTCTTCATGAGCTCGAGCGTCTGCAGCGAATCTAAGCCAAGAGCAAAGAAGTCGTCAGAGTCGGCCAGCGAGACGGACGCCGGAAAGAGCTCTGTAACGCAGGCTCTCACAAAATCTGTCACAGCCTGGAGAGAGTCGGCGGAAGCCAGAAACAAAGATGGCCCCGTGCCACTATCGTCGCGATAGAGCGCATCTACCTCATCTTCGAACAGCTTTGTGGTGCGGCCTCGAATGACGGTTCCCTTTCCAGCTCGAACGAACGGCTTTTTCGGGCTCGCAACAAGGACCTTGGACCGGAAAATGCGGCCATGGGCGGGTCCCACGCTATTGGCCTCCTCTATTGTCGGCCAGAGCTCGTCAAGGAAGTCTTTCTCGGTACCTGCCAGGGCATCCATCGGTTCAATAACCAGCGACGCTTGGAAGCGGGCTGTCCCGACTATCAGCGCACCGCGCACGCGAGGATGGCCCGTGATGACACCTTCCATGTCGACCGGGTTGAACTTTTCTCCGTTGGAAAGGACCAGGACGTCGTCGCGGCGGCCAACAAAGCGCCAGAGCTTCGGGTTGTGCGGGCTTCGGATAAACAAGTCCCTCGTGCGCCAAGTTTCAATGTCTGGATAGGCCTGGCTCAAGTGGCGAATCCAATCCAGCGACGCGTCTTTGTGGACGACCATCTCGAACGTGCCGTCGCCCATGTCTTCCATGGCATTTTCATAGGACGGGTGCCACTCAAAATAGCTCCAGTTCTCCGGGAGCGGGATCAGAGACATGTGCGGGCCCGTTTCGGTCGAGCCGTACATTTGGCACACGTTTGTCACATGGCAGATGCGGTCGCCAACAGCCGGCGCCAGGGGCCCTCCGGTGTACATGATCCAATCCAGAGACGCAATTTGCTCAAAGCCGCCGGGCTGGTCGGCGAGCTGCTCAATGACGGCCGGAGGGCACCAGGCCGCACGGATTTTCAGCATCTGCATAGCGCGGTTGAGGAGCGCTCCGCTGGGCGGCTTCTCGGGTGGCCCAGTTGTCACGATGCAGGAGTAAAAGATGGGCATGATAGACATGGCGAACAGTCCCGCTAGCTATATTTTGTTAATTTCCTATTAATTTTTGCGAACTTGACATGGAAGTATATCATTGACGTACGTGAAAAGGAGGGAAAGGGTTGAAAAACCGTTCGCCATCCAGCTCGAGGAGTTCATAGCACTGGTTTAGGCGGCCGGGAATCTTTTCTGCTTCTCTGTGGCTATCGTAGACCGAATAGACTCCATTGGTGATTGTGGTCGGCTTTGGGTTTCCTAGTACAACGACAAAAACCTCTAGATTAGCAACAATTCATGCCTAGTTAAAATACGACGCAGCATATTGAAGGGACATGTCACCTAACCTGTGGAACCGGACGAGTGAGCAATAATAATGGGATCTGCTCTGGCATCTGCCCAAGTCTTATCGTACGCATACTGTTTGCTGGAGCTGGCCAAGATGTCGTCCAGCGTTGGCGATTCGAATGCTTTGAGCGCCGGAATTTTTTCTTTCAGCTGCCGTACTATGGCAGCCACTTCAGGCGTGTAGTAGACAATGCTACATGATGCCTCCTCAAAAACAGCCATGTGCTGTTGGATCGAATTCCGTACAGAGGGGATCATGAGCTACAGACGGCCGTCTCATTTAGCACATATCAATAACAGATCCGTGTTGAGAATTATTAAATTACCTGGTGGCCTGTTTTTATGGCGGCAAAGAGGTAGATGGCATACCGGACGTCTGAGACGCCCAGGTACGCAATGGCATCAAAGCTGCTGCTTGCGCCGACCTGAGCCTCAATGGACCAGGCCGTGCTATTAACAGCATTAGCACATTCGGCAAACGTTATGTCGCGAAAGCCTTCTTCAATATCACATGGAGAACGAGTGACGGTGGCCCAGACTCTCTCGGGCGTGTCTCGAGCAAGCTCGTCAACGAGCTGCACCACGAGGCGTTCTCCAACGGGACCGCATTTGGTGTCCACAGCAGAACTGGCTCGTTGTCCTTGCGTCTGAGACTCAGATGGTGACATTGTTGGTGGCTCTCTCGCTGAAAGATTGATGGCCGGGTGGCCATTGAGAACTTGCGCCATGTAAATTTGTGGTCGAGTGCCAGCGTTGTAAATTGGCTGCTCCAAACTGTGCGTGTCTAATTTGGTGGGCGGGTTTATTTGACCAGAGAAAGGAGTAAGATGCTATCGAAGAATTTCGTCTCCAGTTTGTCGGTACATACTTTTTAACTACTGCAGAAGAAGTTCTACAATAAATGGCCCAAGCTCGTCGAGACGCTGCGGTTAGAAAGCTCCGTTGATGCTCAAGACAGCACGAAGTGAGCATGAAGGCGGCTGTCGGGGATGTTTCGGACTTGACGTTTGCTGCAAGGGAATTGCTTGCCCGAGCAATTTTGTCCCAAATACGGGTTCCACGAGGGTCATCAGGCGGCATGTGAATAAGCGGACCTGCTTTCACGCCGGAATGCTGTTGGCATCCGCAGAGGAGCCGACGCCGTTTCTCCTCTTCGTTCGCGGTCCTTATCCGTTCAGTGTGGGAGTGCCCTGCTTCTCCAAACCCGACATGGTAAGATATGACGCTAAAGAGAAAGTGAGAAGAGCGTCCTGTGCGCAACAATTGCGGAATCTGGCATAGCGCGGCGTGGCTATTTTGCGGAGTTGCTACGGCGGTGCTGGGAGACTAACATGATTCATGTTGGCCTGCAGGGCGGAGATGGACACCCCCAAATGCAATCAAACGTCCAATTTCTAAATATCAACCCGGGCATGGTATTGTGCTCGCTTGTGGAAAAATTGTTGGATTCAGACCAGTCTCAATAATTGTCGTGCATAATGGGCTCTATCAACACCACCGAGGGCCAGTTGAACGGCGAGGGGGAATCACAGCATGACGTTATTGTCATTGGGGGCGGGTTTGCCGGTTGCTACGCTCTACACAAATTCAGATCTCTGGGCTTCAAAACGCACCTTGTCGAAGCTGGGTCTACCATTGGGGGTGTTTGGCATTGGAACAGCTATCCTGGAGCACGCGTTGACTCTGAGGTTCCCTATTACCAGCTATCGATACCCGAAGTGTGGCGGAATTGGACTTGGTCCGAGAGATTCCCCGGGCATGAAGAGATCAAGAGATACTTTGCTCATGTCGACAAAGTACTGGATATCTCCAAGGATGCCAGCTTCAACACAATAGTGACGGGCGCGACTTTCGACGCACATACAACAAAATGGACAGTCACAACCAATACGGGCCGCAGCCTCAAGTGCACCTATCTTGTTCCGGCCACCGGAAGCTCATACAAGCGATATACGCCGGACTTCAAAAACATGGACACATTTCGCGGAGACATGGTGCATTCAGCGGCTTGGCCAACATCGGGGCTTGACCTCAAAGGCAAAAAGGTTGCCGTTATTGGCGCGGGTGCGACGGGAGTTCAATGCGTGCAAGAAATTTCGAAGGTTGCCAGCGAACTCACAGTCTACATCCGAAATCCAAATATTGCTATTCCGATGGGCCAGCGTGCTATCTCTAAACTCGAAGCAGAAGCGTCAAAGTCAATATACAAGAGTCTCTTTCAGTTAGCCAGCCAGACAGGCGCTGGAATTGCGGGTGATGCACAGACGCTTCAATCCTCGGATCACACGGCAGAGCAGCGCGAGGAACTCTGGAACGAGTTGTGGGCGCGTGGAGGCTTCAATTACCTCGCTGTAAACTATGCTGACACGCTCGTCGACCTTAAGGCGAATCGCATGGTGTATGACTTCTGGGCCAAGAAGATCAGGACTAAAATTCGGGATCCTGCTAAGAGAGACATCCTTGCGCCACTCGAGCCGCCGTACCCGTTTGGAACCAAGCGAAACAGTCTCGAGCAAGACTATTACGACTGTCTCGACCGCGACGACGTTCAGCTTGTCAACCTCAAGACGTCGCCAATCCGCGAGTTTGATGCTCATGGGATTATTACTGAAGACGGGCAGTCCAGAGATCACGACGTTATTATTTTAGCCACTGGCTATGACAATATGACTGGCAGTCTGACCAGTATGGGCTTACAAGACACAAACGGCTTGGATCTCAAAAGCCGCTGGAAAGACGGGGTTCGCACATATTTGGGCATTATGATGAGCGGCTATCCCAACATGTTTATGATTTTTGGGCCACAAGGTAAGAAGCTGAGGAACTTGCCACAAACCCTTCGATTTATTGAGAACGTTGACCTAACAATACAGCTCCAACCGCATTGACAAATGCCCCAGTATTCATTGAAAGTCAGGTAGATCTTGTCGCCGACTTTATTGCCAAGCTTCTAGACGAGGGCATAGCAAAGATTGAAGCAAAGGCTTCGTCGGAGGAACTATGGAAGTCAGTAGTCCAGGACCTAAATGACCAAACACTGTTTCGGTTCAGTAACTCATGGTACATGGGATCGAATATTCCTGGCAAGAAGAAGGAGCCGCTTAACTACGTCGGGGGTATTCCGGCGTATGCGTCAGCCGTCAAAGATGCATTCAAGGACTGGACGGCCTTTGACATTGTACAGGCTGTAAGTTTTGACAAATAAAAAACCGTACCAGCATCGGTTGTTGCATTGGGTTACTAGATAGACTGCTATTACCGGTTAGAACCAACACATATTTTCTTCCTCTTTCTTGCTCTCTCTTTCTATTTTCGTTGTTAATAGGAAGGCAACAACATGCGAATGTTCTAACCCGTTCGCGGCGTGTCTCGCTCGGGGGGGAGCTAGACCGCTCCCTGCTTCTCATGATGCAGAAGTGGCTGAGAACCTGCATGCCTTCACTGACAAAAAAGAGTGCGGAAATCTCATATCCGCGTCCACGCAGTTCAACAAAATCATGCCAACTCCGGGATCTATGTCCATACACAGGGGGCATGATTCATGATCCATGCGGGGAAGAGAACCTCGCGGTGACTGCAAATGACCACCGCCCAAATAGCTAGACGTGAATTGTGGATCGTGGCTTTCTCTGGGGTCAATCTGGGGTCCGGGGGCGGGTCCCTTAGTGGATACAGGAATTGGACTACGACAAGCTGAGGTCTCGGCGCAAGCCCGTGAGCTACGAATGGTCGCTGCACGATATATGAAGGAGATTTATCCAATTGAAAATGTACGGCAGTACCTTGGGGGCCTTATTCGTGCACAGCAGATGTTCATCACACGCAAAATAAAGTCAATACGTATATAAGGTCGTCACTCCGACAATACGGCTCCCCGACGGCGCCCACAGTCCTGCAAATTCCTTCTCTATCTCTCGTTTTCAATCTTTGGAGTTTTCGCCCGAGGTTACCGCTAGTATCATTTTGTTTTTGTTTGGCTGGTTGCACTGCAAAGTCACTTTTTCTGCCTCATTTTTCCTCGTCGCTGCAACCGCGTCCCAAACGGAATAGACAACATTGACTATGGCAAACGCCATTGGGCAGAGGATGTCGTCTGAGAAGCTGGAGACCGAGAGAATCGAAACAATGGACATCCCGCATGAGACAGAATCAACGGATGAAGGTAGCGGCGTCCCTCCCGGGTACTGGACGTCCTACCGGTTTCTGGGATCTGTTTTGGCCATTGTCCTTCTCGCAAATAATCTGTTTATCGGATATTCAATGCCGGTAAGTATCCCCTGTTCCGCAAAAACTGCGATGCTGGTGATTCTAACTATGCTTGTTCTAGGCCAACATTTTATCCGTCATTGCCAAAGACCTAGGTATGTCGGCAGCTCAAACATGGGAGGCGTCGTTTAATGGTTATAGCTGACAACGCCACACTTACAGGAGGAAGCTCGCAAATCTCTCTCGTTTCATTAGTTCTGACCCTGATCAAGGGTGTTGGCCTCCTGCTGGTTGGCAGTATCAGCGACGTCGTCGGCCGGCGGTATTTCTTAATCGGTGGCCAACTTTTCAATTTCGTCGGCGCTATTATTGCCGCCAGAGCTCAGAATGTCAACACACTCATTGGTGCCGGTGCTTTAGTCGGGCTAGGCCAGACGACGCAGGTCCTGTATCCACTGCTCATCCAGGAAATCGTGCCAAACAAATATCGCGGATTGAGCCAAGGCCTTATTTCGTTCGCCGTTTTCCCGACTATTGCTCTTGGGCCTGCCTTTGCTCGCCTGATGGTTGCAAACCCAAACTTTGGTTGGAGGTAGGTGCCACGCGCTGTTATAATCGAGCTTGCCGGTAACAATGTGCTAACTATCATTCATGTAGGGCGCTCTACTGGCTCGATGCCATTACGGTCGGCATCTCGTTTATTCTTTTTGCCTTTTGTTATTTTCCACCCGGGTTTCCGGAACTGCAGGGTGGCAGATTTTCAAAAAGGACCCAACTTCGACGAATTGATTATGGCGGATTTGTTCTCTATGCGGGAGGACTCGTGTGTCTTCTGCTCGCCCTCTGTAAGTTACTCTCCCGCCTCGCCGTTGCTCAAAATATGCCAAACACTAACAGTGTATTAGCCTGGGGCGGAAGCAAGTTTGCCTGGTCCAGCGCAACCATCATTTCTATGCTGGTTGTGGGAGTTGTCGTTTTGGCGTTGTTTGCTCTATACGGTAAGGTTAAGAACCGATAATTGCTTCTGATTTCTACTTACTGACGAATGATCCAACCAGAGATTTACATGCCCCTTAAGACACCTCTGCTACCTATGGGACTTTTCAAAAACAGGACCTTTGTTGTGGCTGTCATCGTTGGATCATGCGGGCAGATGTCTTGGTATGCCCTGAATCTGCTTTGGCCATACCACATTCAGAACTTATACACGACCGACAATATTAAAGTTGGCTGGATGTCTGTAAGTGGAAGTCGTTGGCAATGTTCTCCTTCAGAACAAGTGGGACATACATCAACTGACATTGAGTTATCGTTGAAAGTGTGTTACCGGAATTGCTCTCGCTTCGGGCGAGCTTATTACCGGTTTTTTCTGCAGGAAAGGTGGCCATTTGAAAATCCAGATGGTTGTTTCTGTCGTTCTCTACACCGCATTCTGCGGTGTAATGTCGATTGCAAACCAACATCGCGAAGCGTTGGCCGTTGCTGTATGTCTACGCTACCCCGGTTCTCTTACTTTTCTTTCTCGTTACCACGATTGAATTCTGACATGACACAAGATGATCGCCTGTGTCGGTTTCTGCGTCGGATGGATCGAACTTATTACAATAGTTGTTGCGACCCTTGTCGTTCCCCCTGATCAGATTGGCGCTGGTTCAGCATTCTTTGCGTCAACACGGGCCGTGACAGGCACCATAGTCAGTAAGTATTGTCGTCCAAAACAAAAAATGTTGATAGTGTGGCGGCAAGAAATAAGCTAACCACTTTTATTTATTAGCCAGCATCTATCTCGCCATTTACAACAACAGATACGCAGCCCTGATGAAGCCTGACATCACAAGCGCTGTGGAATCTGCCGGTCTTCCATCGTCAAGCCTGACGCAGCTGTTTGAGGCCATCACCAATGGCACCACCGCTGCACTCGACGCCGTTCCCGGATTCACCTCTGCCATTAATTCTGCAGTGATCGATGGCAGAAAGACTGCTTATGCGACGGCCCTCAGCGACGTATATCTGACTAGCATTGCTTTTGGCTCCATTGCCCTGATTTCAATCTTTTTTGTCAAAGATGATATCGAATCACATTTCACAAACTTCCTAAACAAGAAAGTATCGCATGTCAACTCGTCTCTCAAGGAGGAAAAGACGGAAGTGTGATGCGGGGCGCCACCAGCTGCCAGGAAAATGTTACATAGAGCCATGTGCCTCAAACTGGATACTGTTTGTAAAGTGTGAAGCAACTGAGGTCTCAATTTAGTCTAGTTCAGAGTATTTGGTTGTGATGGTGAAAAAGGCAACTTTCCAATCCCAACCAATCTGACCAGCCTCATGAACTGGTGCATTTCTTCCAAGGAGTGATTTGTATGCCACAGTGAGACACCTCTGCGCTAGACGCCAAAGAAATGTAAAAAGAACGAAGATGCACTGAATTCTGAACAAGTGGAAACTGTCTATCCGTGTTGTATGTAGCATGTCGACACAGGAGCGGAAGTAGGCGGGAAAGAAACTAGCGGGAGCGGAGAAGCGGAGAACTCCCATCCAGCTGATTTAATAATTGCTGCATCCCCTCTTTCCATGAATCATGCGACCTACTCCATTCCAAACAACACAGACCTGCACGATTCTCATCGAATCCGCCTAGAGACATGGGACGACAGGACCCTGCGACGCGCAGGATATCGAATCTGACGGCCTCCCAGATTGAGAAAAAGCGAGCCATTGACCGTGCAAATCAACAGCACTGCCAACGACGGAAGAAGGCAAGACTCGAATGGCTGGAGCAGGAGGTTACTCGCCTTTCGGAGAAATTGGAGGCCGCGGAGTCCAAGATCCAACAGTACGAAGAAAAGGGCTGCGTCTGCACTTGCATTGATACGGGCAAACAGCCTGGGTCTCTGGCGAAGGGAAGCCATGACATCGACCCAAGTCGAAGCAGCGCCATCTGGACGGTGAACCTGCGGGAACTGCTGGACCCGGGGCAGGACGATGAGCTCGGGAGCATCATTTTCGAATACCCGTTGCCGCTCCCTGACACTCCATCTCCTCTCTCACAGCTAGGGGACGTACCAGAATGGCACATTGTTCCACTGCATCTCCCCCCGGAGACGGACTTGGATCGGTTCATCATTGAGACAACAAATTCCGGACGCCGCTTGCAGCAGCAGTGTGCTGTAGACGAGTTGAGCCAGGCACAATTTCCGAGCATATCGTCTCTGCTCAATCCAAATCTCGGCGATGATGGGACCAAGCCGTTGACCTCTGCAATGGCCACGCACGTGGTGCGAAAGTCGACGGTCAAATCAGTCACGACCCGCATAGCCTTGATGTACATCTTGTCTCATTTACTCCGTTGGCTTGTTTGCCGAAATAAGCAAAGCTACGAGAAGTTGCCCGATTTCCTCAAGCCTACGCAGCTGCAACGTACGGTTCCACACCCTGCGTGGGTCGATGTGGTTACATGGTGAGCCTTGTCCAATCTGGTGTCACAGCAGGCGTTGTTGTTAATAGTATGACAGGCCTCAGGCGCGAGACAATATTATCCGGCATAAAATATGGACGACAATTGGATTTGACGAATTCCGCCGTGTCACGGGCGCCTGCATGTCCGTGAATTGGCCGTACACCGATTCAGGGGCCTTTCTCGATCTTGGAGACGGGCAAAACCTCGTTTTGAGTCCACTATTCGAAAGCCACATAAGACGAGTTGAGAACTGGACCCTGAGCACTTCGACGGCTGTGTTATTTCCTTTCATGGAAGAGTTCTGCGTTGCCGCTGATGAAGGAGAGGGAAATGCTTGAAGAGACTGAGCAGACTTCCCTTAGGCAGTGCTGTCTCGAAATTGGGAGAAATTATATGTCCTTCAAGTCATCATTAAAACCAACGTAGAATCAGAACTTGACGATATGGGCATTCCAAATTAAGTACAAAATAGCTAAGATCTATCGCAAGTATGTGTCGCCAGCCTCCTCAATCATGACATCGAACATGGGTTGAGCACTGAACCAGCCAACTCCCGGCGTGCCGACGCTCCTGGATGTGAACGCTGCATCTTCGTCGTTGATTTTCTTCGTCTCGCCGGCCGCCTCAGCCAGCAGTTGGACCTTGCAGCACTTTTCCATCGACGTGAACCAGAAGACGGCGGCGTCGACAGTTTCTCCGACAGTCAGAAGCCCGTGGTTCTGCAGCAGGCAAGCCTTGCCAGAGCCGAGGGCACGAGCAATGTTGGCTCCCTCGTCTTTTGCCAACACGACGCCGTTGAATTGCTGGTATACTGCCACGCTCTTGTAGAAGGCACAGCTGTCCTGGGTCAGCATATCGATTGGTTTCCCAAGCGTGCAAAACGCGCGTCCGTAGAGGCTGTGAGAATGGGCTGCGCAATTCACGTCCGGCCGCGCAACGTGGATTGAGTGATGGATCATGTATGCAGCGCGGTTGAGAAGGCGATTGGGACCACCGTCGACAACCTCGCCTTTGCTGTTGACAAGGATCAAATCCGAGCGCCGCATTTGGCTGAAGGCTCGCCCAAGAGGGTTCACCCAAAAATGGTCAGGCCGCACGGGGTCGCGGAGCGTGATGTGGCCCGCGACACCTTCATCGAAACTAAACTTTGCAAAAAGCCGGAACGCAAGCGCCAGCCGGCCCTTGAGATACTCGCGCTCTTCAAACTTGTTGCTGAAGACAGGAGGAGACGGGATCATCTGAAGCTCCACCTCCTGCCCGCCTTGCTGAGCCACCTGGCCAGACGTATCTGTTGCTTGCAGCTGTCCATGCTCTGGCGTAGTTGAAACGCTGGCCACGTCTAGGATAGTACGTGCCGTGGTAATTGTAGCCATGTTGGCGTTGGGGGGCGAACAGGAGGAAACAGTGGGTGGGAAGTGAAGTCTTTTTCGAATTGCGCGTGTAATGAGCAAGCTAGGATGGGATATTCAACTTCGTTTAAATCAACACCAGGAGTAAATGACTTCAAAATATCCAAAACGTCGATACGGGGCCCTCTATTCGCCCCCAGTTTCCCTCCCAGATATTCAAGATCTGGGGTAATATGTGGAACACCAACCCGGACTAAGGCGAGGGCAGCATGATTCATGTCTACGGTGAATTCCACAGCTAGCGGGATATCCCCTCTTTGGGATGAGCATCCCCCGCGTGAGCGTTTTTAGCTCTTCGCGACGAGAACCTGTAAGCCGGTGATGGCTCGGGCGAGCACGGCGTTCGGGGCTTCGGACAGAGGCATTGTGCCTTGGACAGAAGGCTGTCGTCGACATCAAAAAAGAGGCATCGGGTGCAGGTCTTGAATGCCGGAATGCAAATAGGCTGCGAACACCCTGTATTCGCATGTATAACAAACCGGCGCACTTAGAGAGGCCACTGCAGCAGTCCTGGCTACCTCCTGCCTACGTCCACTTGCTGGCCTCTGACCAAAGAGCCCAGCTTACCGCTACGATCAATACACCATGGCCAGCAAGAGCCTGCAGGAACACATTCTGTGTCTCCTTCCGTATCCCGAGCCTACGTCCGTGCTTGTTCGCCTGCGACAGAAATTTCCAAATACGGAGGTGACATTCATTACGGCTGGCACAAGTGACGACGGCTTTGCGGGCACTGCTGCGCTACCAAAAGGTTCGGCACACGAGGTATTGTTGCCACAAAGAAAAAGCATCTGCTGACACAAAATACTCTTCGAAGGCATTTTCAAGGATGCTACGATACTGGTTACACTCTGGGCTTTACCGCCAACCATTGAAGACGCTCCAATGTTGAAGCATATCCACCTGTGTTGCGCGGGAGCAGACCACGTGGCTCAGCATCCGGTCGCCAGACATGCGTCTATCATACTCACTACATCTAGTGGAATACATGGGCCCCAGATCGCTGAATGGGTGATAATGACAGCCCTGGTGCACGCTCATAAATACGATGCTCTATACGAATTGCAAAAATCACAGACATGGGGCAGTCACGATGATTTCCGAGGTGTGTCAGATATGGTCGGCCAAAGGATTGGCATCCTGGGCTACGGGAGCATTGGGCGGCAAGGTGCGTAAGCAGAATTGAAATCCCCATACAAAGTAACATCAAAACACGGCGCGGCACCTCTAATTTTCTTGCCTGGTAGTGGGACGCGTGGCAAAAGCAATGGGCATGGATGTGGTTGCTTTTACGCCAACAGCTCGGCAAACGCTCGAGGATAAAAAAAGCTTCACATACGTCATTCCTGGCACAGGCGATCCAGAAGGAACAATCCCCAGCCGGTGGTACAGTGGCCTCCAGAAATCCTCCATCCGAGAATTCCTCGCCGACGACCTTGATATTCTTGTCATTTCACTTCCACTGACGTAAGCCCCAGGTGTCGTTTACTGTCTTGAAGGTCACCACTCAGCCTTTAGCTAACCGTTTTGATGCGACGCAGGGATCAAACTAGACACCTTCTCTCCCATGAAGAGTTCGAGATTTTAGGGCGCAGACGGGCCTTCATCAGTAATATTTCCCGCGGCGCTGTGATTGACCAAACAGCACTTATTGCAGCACTACGCACGGGCAAGCTGCGAGGTGCAGCACTTGACGTAGCAGACCCCGAGCCGTTACCATCGGATCACCCTTTGTGGCAAGCACCCAATGTCATAATCACTCCTCATCTTAGTGGCCTTGTCCACAACTACGTCAAACGGTCATTTGATGTTCTGGAAGCCAACCTCGAGAGAATGCTAGAAGGACAACAGTTATTGAATGTTATCAACTGGCCAGCTGGTGTTAACACAGCATTACCATAGCCGTTGTTTGTTATTCCCATTAACTGAGTCAATGAACGGAGAGCGAAAACGCGTGTTGAGCATTTGCATAATCGATCTTGAAAACAAACAAGCCTGTCAATGACCAACAAAGGTTACATTCAGTCTCTCCCGCTAATGTGTTTCCATCATCTTAATGCTCGTGGCGTAATCGCTCGTCCCATGGCCCGGATCGGAGTCAGCGGCCTTGCAAGCACTGCCTTTCTTCCCCTGACCATGGTCGCCGTCGATGCGTAAAAAGTCACGCGAACTCTTGGCCTGAAGCATATTTTTACCAGCATCGTCGAACCAGCCATTAACAAAATCCCCGTGATAGCAGTACCCTTCGCCGATTTCACCGCAGGCCAGTTTCAGAGGAGGCGCACCGGTCCAGCCCTTTGGAATAATCCGCCGCACGTCGTATCGGACAGAAAATCGCAGTTGTGGGATGCGCTTCATATTCCCCGGGCACCGTCCTCCGTGTGCGGCGGCATAGCCATTCTGTTTGAGATCATCCGGGTCCACACAATCGGGAAAGCGTAATATCACTTGAATGTGCGTGTTGCATGTGTTCCGTGGGAGCGTTGCCCGAGGCCGCGAGTTGCGGTCTTCGGGCCCCGTCTCACACCACCAAGTCATCGCGGTTATGTGTTCATTAATGTCGTCTTGGCTCGTTGCGCTTGAATTTCCGGCGACGGCATGGTAGTTTCGCGGAAATGGTATGTCGGCTGCGTTGATGTTTTCGTAGTAGGTGCTAAACATGGCCGGGTTCACCTCCTCGTAGCGGTCCTCGTTAACGTAGTACAGCGTTGGGATCCCTTTGTTCAACATTAGAAATGTGGGAATCGCAATAGTGAAACCAATGACGTTGTGTTTAAATAGCAATACATTCCGTGATACGTACAGTAGACGGAGAGATCATTAGGGTTTTCCCCAGATGGGCAGCCTTTTTGGAGCTCTTCGGTTGTTGGAAGGTCTTTGGTGATAGCATCCGAGCCAAAGAAGGAGTGCATGTGAGACGTGTATTGGCCAGGCAGCACAATTGGGTCGATATTCTTGAGCATAAATCGTTTGTGAACAATGTCAGTGTAGGAGGCCACCGTGGCCACCCACACTGGTAGAAGAGCGAAGGCAAGTCCCAACATCGCGAGATATTCGAAGCTTGGTTTGGTACAAGTTCAGTTGGATCAACCCGGCCAATCTCTGAGTGGTTACCCATGACGAGTCTCCCCAGCAAGCCTCAGTCCAAAACAACAATTATATACATACGGGCACGCAGCAAAATGGGTCAGCTCGTCACCGTGCGCCTGATACGTCTCGACGCCTGTCCAATCAGTAATTTCTTAACAAATGAACACTTTCAGTTGTCAAATTAGCACACCTCTTCTCTTCTCCTTCTTTCCTCCCCCTCGGCTTCTTCCAGCAGAAGGATTTAAAAAGTCACAGAATGAAGCGGCCTCTTTCCATCGGCTTTGCATGTTTTCCACATTCTGTTTTATATGACACCCTACTCCGTACACAAGAGCCGGAAAATATCTTAACAGCCAATATGCGAGGAAAGGAAAAGCGGGGTTTTGTTTTTACAAGTGGAATAATATTTTCTTCGATATCTTTTTTATATATCACAGTGATTGATAGCACACACGGCGAGTTCGGGAGTTGCAAATATTCTGCTTGCCCCCAAAACGCAAACCATATTAGAACAAGAACAGAATATAGTAACAATAAGCAGGCCATATATACCCCAACACTTGGATTACATAAAGATACGTTCGTATCCAGTCGCCTTTCTCATAGAAACTAGGAAGTGCCGGGTTCTAAAGCAATGAGAAAAACCATGCTATTTCATGTACCTTGTTATTTTGTTTTAGTATGAAAACAGTCCAAAATATATGTAATTTGAGGCTGCAACAAATCAAAATGAAGTAGTGTCTCGAAATTCTTCAAAATCCTTTTTCCTATCTTATTTAACCCTAGGCCGGAGAAATGTTAATAGACAGGAAGGGGAAAGCCATCTAAGGTTGGCAGCCACGTATCGATTGAGGCCTGGTCATAGACGCATTGTAAAGTTTTTCCGTTGTTCGTCCACGTAGGCCGTAGAGGAAAGCTGCATAGCTTTTGCTCTCTGCCAGAAAACGATCCAGAGCCGAGAACTGTAGCATTAAGCTGGGTTGGATTAACGCCATGTTCAACCCAGTCAATAAGGCTTCCCAGAATTGTTTGAGGAAATGGTCCATTGGCTTGGTCCGGATTAGGAGCACAATGGCCGGCGCCCGGAACAAGAAACAGTCGATACCACTCGGCGAGAGCCTCATGGCTTGCGTTGAAAGACAATCCCGGATACATGGTGCGCCGCACAGAGTCGTGATACAAGACAGATGAGCCAACCGGAATGCTACTGTCAGACTCTCCGTGATAGTGTATTATCTTGCCACCGTTGGAATGAAAGGGCTCCAGATACGGCCAGTCCGTTTGTAGGGTGTCGCTGAATTTCTGGATGCCCTCCAATATCCACCGCTTTAGAGTATCCGATGTGACGTTGGAGATGGGCACCGGGAGCGTGTTTTTGGCGTTCATCTCCTCGTGAAGAAACATGTTCACAAGTACGGCTCCAAACTGGGGGATATTTGCTTCGTAAGTAGCTGTCTCAGCATTAAATGCCGTTGCGCTGTCGGCGAAAGAGGCAGATGGCGGGTACGAAATGTACACTTGGCGTCCAGTTTTGTCAAACATGCCACGCCAGAAATCCGATGCCACGTTCGCAGCACTCTCTGTTACAGTTCCTTTTGCTGCCGGGACCGGTGGTCCTCCAAACTGTCTCTTGTCGAAATGACCATCTTGTGGTGTACTCTGGCTCGACGCTCGAGGAAAGCGGGGGGGCGATGATGCCGCACAGCTATATGACTTTCCAATGCTAGAGCTGGCGTTGTAGTGAAGCCGACAAAGATCTGTGCGGCTCACTACACCATCTTTCAAACCATCTAGGCCATCGCAAGCTTCTATTGTGTCTTGGGTGATGCGGGATAGCTCGCAAGGTGGCGGGTAGTATTTGTGTGCAGCTTCGACCACCGCGCCGAAAAGATGCATCACCTGCAAGAAGACTTGGCGGAAAGCCGGTGCGCCGATCGCCACACCGTCGAATTGGTTTCCATACCGCTGTACTTGACTCCAACCCTCTCGTCCGCCTTCTGAGCAGCCTTCGTAGTAGCTGTAGATGGAGGACGTGTTATAGAAATTGCGCACGAGCTCTTTGCCAATGATGGACATCTCGTGAATCGCTTTGTATCCGAACGCATAAAGAAGGTCATAGTTGAGAGTACCGTTTGCTCTCAGAAGCACGTCAGTCAGTTGAGCGTCCCATCGGCCGAAACCCCCATCCGTGGTGCCCGTCGCGGCGCCGTAGACGAGGCCGACGCCAAGGCCTCGTTGCCCGGATGTGATCGCATAGCCACCGCCGCCGGTGGCCAAAAACCTGTGCTGAAAAGTGCCAGGACTAGGAAGCCAAAACCACAGATTTACCTAGATACAAAGTCAGCGAGATTTGCTCGAAATAGTTGACTTTTAGAGAGTCTTATGTCTCACATTGTCACCTATTCCTGCGTGGCGGTAAGATAGCGTCACGTTGCAAAACTCGAGGTTTCCTCCACCCGGAGACTGCGGCGAGGCCGACACACTGTAGTTTGAAACCGCATTTGTCGCTACTGACTCGGGTAAGATAACCAATCCTTCGACGGCTGGCGCAGGTGGTAGGATGGATTGGACGTATGCTTTGGTGCATACAGCCCCTAGGCTCTTTGCTGCCACATGTTGCGACAACAGCAACCCAAGTGCAACCTGTTTCAATGAGGCCATGCTGCGTATCTTTCAAGCGTCCACGTTTTGAGCAGTAATGTTTCCCACTACTTTCTAAGCAAGACATAGCACCTGTGCAGTGCCGTGCTTTTGCAGTGCCACTGCTTTATAACAATCGAAAAGATACTGGAAATTTGTTTTTGATTGTTTTGCAGTATGTACAATAGGCTGTAAAGGCGTTTAAATTCTTCCCGCTCATTACGTATGTCTAGCATAAAAAGAGCGTCTCTCCAATAATCAGATATATTGCTATAGTTCAGACGGGCCCACCCTTAAAATTGGAGAAATTGCCTGCTTGAGATAGGCAAGATCCGATCTACCGTTCACGTGGGAGGGTTCCTAGGTCCAGCCATTTTCCAAGAGATTAAACAACAAGTACGAGCGCAATGCAGCCCAGTCCAGCCAGGGAATGGTCGGTAGTGTCAATAAAATAATTAAGAAAATATATGTCAGAATTTAGTTGTATTAGAGGCGTCTTGGTATCTTATCGGGTCTTGGTGCAGCTGAAACATGTTTTCAGTTATTGTGTTTGTCGCGTTTCCACTTCTCCGTCCGTTCCAGCCCAAATGTTATTTCCATCATCGATTTGCTAAACTCATCGACCTCGTCCGGACTTGCCTCAGCAAAGAGTCTCTCGGTTTCGAATCGCTGGAGAAATCCGACATCAACTTCCGTGCAAATTTTCTCCCACGACAGAGCTGCGCGCGCCTCCCAAACTCCTTGGCGAGTTGTATACATCACGCCGCCGGGGCAGTCGTACCAGCCTCGCTGAAGCATGTAATAGACTGCTACTAGCCCATTTGCAATGAGCCACGTGCGCCGTATGCTCTCTGATAAAATCCATAAATACCACGGGTGTTCCAAGCTGTCCATGGGCCCGAAATGCAGTGCCGTAGTCATATCGACGACGGAGGTGGATGAAAATTTTTGACGAGCACTGTCCAATAGCTGCATGGCCCAATTGGAAAGAATTTGCAGCCGTCCCTCGGCAAGATGCCGGGTTCGTATGTCGCCGTCAAAGAGACCGATTGTCTGGTATATAAGCAAGGCATGCGTGCGAGCTAGCTGGTCGAGTAGGCTAAGCGACTTTGAAGAATCTATTTCTGTAATCCCGCTGGCGTGCAATGGCGTGCCGCCGGGGGCCACGCAGTTGTCCGACAGCAACTTGCTGGCTTGGTCCTCGACGATTTTTAATATGATCTCTGCGTTGTTGTCCGTGCGATTCACGTAGGTCGTCATGGTAGTGTATGCGATCTGCAAGCAATCCGGAAACCGAGCCACGTAAAGGTGGGTGTGGATGAAAGGGCATTCTCCGGTCTTGGTCCATCGATCCAGCCACTCTTGCATGGTCGTTACGTAAGTTTTCAAGAACGAACTACAGGCAGAGATTGACAGCGCTTCTGAGCGCTTGTCAATCTTCCACGTGTGCGAAGCGAGAAACCAGGCCACGCAGTGGCGAGAGCCGAGAGACACGGGACCAGAAACAGCGGTACTGGTCGTAGGGCTCGAGGAGGTCAACGGCGTTAACGGGCTTGAGACGGGCACATTGGTAAACGTCAAGGATTGGGGAGTTTGAAAAACTTGATCACCAGGCGGTGGTGTAAGTTCCTCCAGCGGGCGAAGGGCCACGAAACTGCCCGGCTTTGTTGGTGGGTAATCGCACTCCGCGCCTCTGTCTCTGCATCGCCGACATGTGGGCTGCTCTTTTCCGCATCTCCGTTTAGCTTTCGCACAAGCCCTGCATGTTTTCAGTTCCAGAGATACCGCCATTGTTGCTTTGTCGTGTGGTGACTTTTTTCATTATGCTAGTTTGCGGGATGTTTGCACTTATCTGCGCAAAATGCATTTATCAGCCGCAGCTTGGGTAGACGTCACTTGCGGGGCCTAGCCGAAAACGGTTAGACCCCGCACAATTTCCGCTCCGCAGGCCGCGATCGAGCCTACCGCTGCGGAGTGCCGCCCCCAAGCGTCCGCAGCGGATGCGAAAGTCGCCGGCGTACACCACGCAAGGCTCCGGTATGCTGAGAATATTGTGCAGAAACGGAGAAGCCTACGAAGAAAAACAGGGAATAGGAAAAGTGGAAGCCACGCTTTACAAATCGGCCGCAAGGCGACCTGTTCCAGTGTAAGTCGATTTACGTATATATAGCCATGCTGCAACTGATGTATTGAGCTGTTCATTTCTTGCACAAATCAGTAAACTATTCAAACTATTCAAGCTAATCAGTCTTTGTCTTGTGTATCTTCTACCCTACTCTTCGCCCTTTTTCAAGATGTCCGTCCCAGGGACTGATTTCACCAAAGTCATCCATCACGACTCTTATCCTGCAATCTCGCCGACAAGGCCAGAGCTTAGCCAAGATGGGAAAAACGTGCTTGTTACTGGAGGTGGAGGCACGATTGGCAAAGCAATTGCCAAGAGTTTTGCGGCTGCATCTGCCAAAACCGTGATTATCATCGGCCGCACTGTTGATGTTTTGGAAAAGGCCGTTGCCGAGTTGCAGGAGTTCGGCAAGACAATCGGGTCTCCGACGCAGTTCATCAGCCAATCTTGTGACGTTTCCAAAAATGCCGACGTTGACGCTCTCTGGGAGACCCTTGCATCTCAAAATCTCGAAATCGACGTCTTGATTTTGAATGCTGCCGCTTTCACCAAAACCGCTCTACTCGTTGACCTCGGCATTGATGATGTCTGGAACCAATTTGAGGTGAACGTCAAGGGGCCTCTGTTTCTCGTAGAGAAGTTCCAGAAGCAGTCAAAGAACGGCCCAAAGGTATGATATTCCTACATGAGAACCTCCGCATTTTTCAACAGTCTGCTGACCATCCGACCGCGCACGATGCAGTTTATCGTCCATGTCACCTCGGCGGTCTTCCACATGCTTCAAAACCCCATCGTTGCATCTAGGCCCGCGTACAGTCTGACCAAAGCAAGCGCGTCGTTCGCTATGCACCTCATTGCGGACTCGGTCAAGCCAGAGCAGTTGCAAGTCGTCGATTTCCATCCGGGCATGATATATGGTGATGGGTGGAGAAAGATTGGCGTCACTGAAGACATGCTTGACTTTGACAAACGTAAGGGCAATACCCACAAAAGCAGTGCAGACAGACCAATGCTAATTCGTTTCTTAAGCGGCCCTTGCCGGTTCGTTTACTGTGTGGGCGGCCTCGAAAGAAGCTCGCTTCCTCCACGGCCGGTACGCCATCGCAAACTGGGACGTCGATGAGCTCGCTGAAGGAGAGAACAAGAAAAACCTGGAGGAAAACCCGGATTATTTGAGACTCGCCGTCACTGGGCTGAGGATGGGCAACCGAGCTTGATTCTCGGGCACACATGGGAACCTGTTAGAAACGGCCATATCGTGCATCTGACGGTTTCGGTTCTGTTCCATCGTGGGAAGCAAAATCAAAACGTGTCTACTTTGTAGATTTTCTCTTCATATAAAACGGTTTCATAGAACAAATAGACACCCTATCTAGTTGAGCCTGAACCAGACAGCCTCGAATCACCATTTTGTCTGAGCAAATCATTTACCCGGTAGATAGACACAGACTTCAAGCCCGCCAGTGAATGGGACGGTCGTGTCAACGAACCCGCTGTTCGGCGCCCTGACGTAGTCCAAAAATTCCTTGTAGCTGGCGGCAGCCATGACGGTGTTGTCCGCAATCACAATGGCTCCGTAGCGCAGCTTCGGCTGGACAATCTTCAGCGTAGGCAGGGCCATCGGGGTCCAAACTGTTGCGTCTGTCAACAAACCAACATCATTGCGGTCTACTAGGCAGTCCGAGACACTCACTATCGAGCAGCAGAAAGTCTACGTTTTCGAGGTCGGTCTTGAGCGTCTCGCGCAAATCGCCTTCGCGCAGGTCGATCGCGCCGACCACGTCGTCGCCGCACAGCTTCCAGTATTCGCGGGCCCGCGCGGCCTTGGTCGGCTCGTGCTCCGTCCCGATGACGCGCGCCTCGCCTCCCGTGGCGGCAGCATTCGCGAGGGCAGCCAGGGCAAGGTAAATTGTGCTGACGCCAAACGACGTGCCGGCCTCGACGATCGTCTTGGCGTTGGTGGCGCGGAGGAGCTGGTAGATGTAGAGGGACTTGTCCTCGTCAAGCGCGATGAACTTGTCGCGCATCAGGTCGTGCACGGAGCTGCTGTTGTAGTCGTCGCGCGTGATGGACGCCTCCTGCGTCTTGGATTCGTGGTGGAGGCGCGCAAGCAGCTCTCTGATGTGCTGAGGCGCATCTCGAATAGCATTCGGGGCAGCCATCTTTGATGAAAAAGCAGCTGAGAAGATTTGCCGTCCTATTAGACACCTAAACGAGTACCAGAATTATGTCTTGAGAGCGCTCGAAATATCAAGGCGCCTCTAGGAATTGCGGTACATTTATATTGGGCAACGGATTGCACGTTCATGTGTCAAGCGAGGTTCCCGAACCGTGGCGGCATTCGCGCGTGTCCAAACCTCCACGTCATTGCATGCTTCTCTCCGGAGATGCACGATGTCGCAGCAGCTATCCGGGGTCGGACATACCCGTGCAGGTCGCTTGGGCCACTAAACACAGCCTATGAGGAGAAATACTTAACCCGATGGACTCGCCCGGACCGCATCGTCTCTCCCCGGCGGCTTGCCCCATGAAAGTAAAGTCGCTCTGCCCTTACGAGACGAAACCTATGACACACGCTTTTCCCGTTGCATAACTTCCATTTGCCAGGACTCCTCTACTTCAGCTTAGCCGCTGCAGTACATAGCGCACCACCCCTTTAGTGGGAAAGAGGGGGACCGAGAATGGGGGACCTAGAATACTCGTCCATCGTCACCAGTACGGAGTAATGATCCTACAAAAAAACATAGGGCATCAAGATCATTCAAAAAGGACTCTCCCATTCAAGATAATGACAGTGAAGATAACTAAATTGTGAAAAGGGGCCCAAAGTAGTTACAATGAAACAAAGGAAAATTTGCTGTGCATGCAAAAAGAAAAACTACACGTTATGTTATGTCTTTCCCCTCCCTTTCAAGTCGGCTTCTTTACCGCTCTAGCCAAGCTTCTTCTCTCTAGCGGAAAGTGGCATCTGCCTCTTTTGCGCGCCGACCCCAACAAGAACGACAAGAGAGAGAAATTCGAAATTCGAAATTCGAAATAGTAAAACACTCAGTGAGAAAAGAAAAAGAAAAAGAAACAAAAGAAACGAAAATCGAAGACACGGCTCACAATCTTTGATGAAGCCTAGAACGCCTCGCTAGATAAAATCAAAATAAAAAAGGAGGAAGGAAGGAAAAGTCTCGGTCTTCCACAGCAATTTTTTTTTCCAGCCCATCATGTCGAAGTAGGTAAAAGCGCAGTTTAGCCTGCCATTGACGCTCTGCTCAGATAAAATTCCCAGGCTCTTCTATTTCCCGCAGCTTGGACTGTCCTGGGATGGCATCTGTATTGTCGGTGTTGGCGCCGCTGGTGCCATGCAGAGAAGAGTCGGCGGGAGAGCCCTTAGCAGCGGGAACATCTTCTGCGCCGCTTGTCTCGTCGGAAGGGATATGGATAACGGTCGCATCGCCTTCGGCTTCGTCATATTCGTCGTCGTCCTCTGTCGCCTTGTCGTACAGGTCGGTCTCTGGCACATCCACGACGGAAGGAAAAGGGACCGGCAATTCTCCATCCGTTGCGCGAGCCTCTTCGACAGGCGTCACGATCTGGGTGGTCGGCTCTGCTGTACTAGTACTAGCACTTTCCGACCCGGTGTAAATAACGACACTGTCGTGGCTGTTCGCCCGCATCATCTCAATGCCTAGTTTTGAAGAAGGCAGCATTGACTTGGTGCGGAAGTGCTGTCTGGAAGGCGGCTGGCGACTGGGACTGGAGCCGCTCCCGCTGCTAGAACTGCCGCTGCTTGCGTTGGTGGTCGTGTTGGTAAGTCCCAATCCAAGTTCGTCGTCTTCGTCATCGGCCGAGTCAATGCTGCCGTCGTGTCGCCGCTTCTCAATGGCCTCTCGCTTGGCTCGCAGCTTTTCTAGCGATCTCTGCGGCAACGGTACTGGAACAGGCGAGTGCATGGCCAGGGGCACAGGCACCGAGACACGAGGCTCCTCTGGTTGCCCAACAACAGTGTCCCCTGACAAATTAGACGGCATCGACCTCGGCTCTGCTGCTGCTCTAGGCTGTGAGGGCTGGAGCACTTTTGGCGGAGCACTCGAGCTGAGAAACTCTTCTTGCGAGATACCTAAGCCGCTGTCATCCCAGTTGTCGTGTGATTTCCGACCTGCGATGATAGGGATGTCTTCTGTCGTGATGGACTCTGAATCGCCGAAGAGGCTTGACCCAATTGAATCGCCTCGGCTAGAACCACGAAAGCTGCTTCCGGGTCGATTTGCAAAGATGGAAGATCCCGAGGTTGGGCTGTCTTCCAAGCGCAAGCTTTCCTGCCTCAAGCTGGACGGTGTCGGGTGGGAAAGCGAAAGAGAGGGTGAAGTTCCCGAGCCGTGGTTTGCCGCAGGTGGTTTCCAATGGCACAGACTCCCCAAAACTTCAGTCAGTTTCGAAGAGCTGATGGGCTTTTCAATGAGGGAGTCGAAATGCTGTCTTGCTTGAAGCTCTTTCAGGTAGGCTGTAATTGCAACAATTGGAGTTTGCGAGTTGGTATTCGTCGTATCTCGAATCATACGGGCCACGTCGGCTCCACTGATTTGCGGGAGCTTGAATTCCATAAAGATGACGTCGAACTTGATATCGCTCATGGCATACCGTACGGCCTCGGGGCCACTAGCCGCGGAGATGGTACGGCAGCGAAGCTTCTCAAGCAGTTTTTCCATCACCATTCGAGATACGGGGTGGTCCTCGCAAATCAGCACGTCCAGGGGGCGAAAGACAGGGCCGCTGTCAATGGCGATTTGAGACATACGTCTCGAGCTCTGGCGTCTTCGCTGCACGCGAAGGAGAAGCGCATTTGCTTTGTCGCCTTCGTTGTCGGATGAGGAGGGCGACATGTCAAATACTTGGCTCCGCCGGTTGCGGTGGCTGAGAATATCAGCTGCAACGGGGCTCCCCTCCTGGGAACCCACTGTCAACGACCGAGATCGACTTGTCGGATTACTGCTCTGGCGTGGCGTGGACACAAGTTTCTGCGGCGAAAGCGGCAGCGGTGGCGGTATGCCCCGACCTTTGACCGGCGACGACGCGCCGATTGTGGTCGCGGCCTTTTGCAGGCTGGGTGGCACGCGAGGAATCTCAATCAAGTTGTTGCCGGCCTGGAGGCTGCCGCCCGATGTGTTTGGAGGTGGAAGCAAGCTCATGCCATTGTTTGAGGCTTTGCGACGACTATCTGGTGCGGCATGAAAAGAGACGAGCAACGGCGATGACGGCTGAGAAACACGGCTTGGAGAAGAATTCGCTTGGCTAAGCCCAGATGGAGACTGTGGTCGCTGGGAGGCCTTGGCATTCGACAAAGTTCGCTGGATTTGCGGGTGTGCGGGTGCTGGTAGCACAGGGCTGCTTTCCAACATTGGGTTTTGGGATGCCATGCTATTATTGCTGTTTGCGATCGGGCTCACAACCGGTTGTTGCTTGTTCTGCGCAGCTAAAGCCTCCGCCCGCAGTTTCTGGATAACATCCTTGTTCGCCTTTTCGAGAACCGGTAAATTTTTGAAAGCAAAACTCCCAAAGTCATCGGTCACAACAGGTTCGCTCAGGCGCCGGCTTTTCAGATCGCGAACATGGGGTGGAATGTGGAGTGGCATTAGCCCCCGTTTCATCGAATTGGCTTGCGAACGCACTCGAGAGAGTGCATCGTGGGGCCGGTCGGCGTAGTCGGCATTGGGTGCGTTCGGAATTGCCGACGGGTCTTCTACCTCTTCGGTAAACGACTGCAGAGTTGCGCCTCTGGCATCAAAATACTCGGTGTCTTCCGGGTTCTCAAGCTGAGGGACGAACTGGGCTTCATCTTGCAGCAACGAATCCCATTTGACATCTTCGAACCATGGGTGGCTACGAATCTCTTCGCCACCCGAAGCGAACTTCTCATCACGGTTTGCCCCCAACCGATCGCGCGGTTCCGAACAAAGCAGCTTGTTGATGAGGTCTTTGGCTTCTGGCGACACATCGTCATCCATGGCGTCAGGCCAGTGGATGCGTCGAGCCAAGATATTGTCAAAGACTTCCTCTGCTTCGGCAGCATTGAAAGGAGGAATGCCGTAAAGAAACTCAAACATGATGCATCCAACGGACCACCAATCACTTGTCTCGTCCTGCGGCTCTCCCCTGATCGTTTCTGGCGCAAGGTAGTCCGGCGTGCCAACGAAGCGGCGGTTGGTGTCCTCGGGATCAAAGAGCGCCCAATTAGGGGGGGGCATGCTGTTCTGTGGCGGAGTTCCTTTGCTCTGTTCGGGATTGCTGCTTCCCTGCGTGCTTGATGGCTGCAAAGAGGGTAGGTCTGGCGACCCACTGCCGTCACCTTCAGTGACTTCGTTATGGGGAGACTGGATGACGGGTGGAAGGGATGCCGGCGAGATATCATTCAATGATATATTGCTAATCATGTGACTGAGAGCCTCGCTCCCACCGCTGTCGCTTCGCTGACCTGATATCCGGCGAGTGTCGTGGGGTATGTTGTTAAGACTGAAAAAAGACGGCGGCCCAAAACTGCCAATAGAGTCGCTCGGCGTCATTTGAGGGGTGCCACCAGGAGAGTGGCCGTTGAGGTTGTGGAGATCAAGTGATGTGGATCGCGAGGAAGTTATCGAAGCAGAACGAGCAAAGGGGCCTTGTTTTAGAAGATCGGGCACCGGCTCGGAGGTGCTACTGTTTAACGCACGCTTCTGTCGACCGATCAAACCCATCCGGGACAGCCCAAAGTCGGTGAGCTTCAGGTGGCCCTTCTGGTCAATCAAAAGGTTGTCGGGTTTTAGATCTCTGTGGACAATGCCCCGGTTGTGCAAATGTTCAACCCCGAGAACGACTTCGCCAAGGTACTTCTTAACCCAATCTTCGGGCAAGCAACCAAGAACTTTGGTGAGAGAAGCACAGTCGCCACCGTTGAGATACTCCATCACCAGGTATAGATAGTCCTTGCTCGAAAATGTCCAATAGAGCTTTGCAACAAAGTCGCTCTCCCCCTGCCACATCATAATCGCCCGCTCGGCCTTGACGTTGGTAACCTGGTTCTTGGCTACCATGTCTGCCTTTTTCAAGACTTTGATGGCAAAATATTCGCCAGTGGACTTCTTTTTGGACAAATAGACGCTGCCAAAAGCGCCTTTGCTGATGGGCTTGATTACTTCAAAATCTTTAATAGAAGGCGGGACGGCACGGGCCATAGGGGCAGCCCCGGCGGCGCTGAGTCTCGGTGAAGATGGTGCTTGTCGGGACGAGAAATCTCCAGTAGCAGACAGCGAGATGGACGACTGGCGGCGGTGATGGTGCAGTTGATGGTGGTGTGTCTGCTGGAAGGAATGCTGGTTGGTCATATACGGCGAGCCAAATTCACTATTCGGCAGCATTGGCGATGCCTCTGGCGACGCAACACCATCCGAAGGAAAGGGTAGGCTGCGTGGCTTTGAAATTCGCAGGGGGGAGGACGGCGGCTGGGCAGCAGCCCGAGAAGGCGACTCCTGCCGACGAGGAGAGTCCGTCCCCGAAAGGATGAGACTTCGCCGTTGGTGCTGGCGCGAACTGGCTTGGCGGCGGAGGTCTCCAAATTCTGAAATTGGCGACTCGGTGCGAGGAGGTGGCCGGGAAGCAACCGAGGACGATCGTATGCTTCCGTCACTGTCGCCGGCATCACTTTCAAAAAGCATAGATCCACGGCGCGAGTCGCGACGGCCAGGAATGCTGATGGCACCTCGGTTTGATTTTGGGGTAGGGCATTCCATGGGGCTTGCGGATTTCTGCGAGTCAGTCGCAAGTGAGAGCCTGCGGTCGTCAGGGTTCTCGCTGATTTTCGCCTTTTCCAGGGCCATCGCAAGGGTTGACGGGGCGTCAAAAGAGCCAGCAAAAAAGCCCTCCTCATATGTTGGCGCGTTGGCCTCCGGCTCGACGTCAGCGTCGTCTTCATCTTCATCCTCGGTCGAGTCACTTAAGCGGCCGGCGGCAATCTTTGCAGCCTTGCGCATGGCTCCATCAATGCAGTCTTGGACAATAACAGCGAACTCAACGCGAATGCGCTCGGCGTACTCGATGACTCGGCGATGGCGTAATACAGTCTCGACCTTTGCCCTTGCCACCTTCTCTGTATCTGCACACAGCAGTGCCAGTCCCTGCTCCTGTTCGAGCGTATTGTTGCTCGGCGACTGCCACTGGGTTACCTGCGAGATGCGCGACTCCGATTGAGGAGACTGCGTGCGTAGGTCGCCCGGCGCCTGGGAAGACGATTCCTTAATAGCAGGCGTGCTGATTTCTATGGCCGTGTCGCAGAGGTCCAGCAGCAGCTCGACAATTCTTGCCTGCGGTCTCCGAATGGCAAAAGACCGCCCTCGTGCGTGGCCAAAGCCGGACGAACGCTCCCTTGACCGTCCAGCAGCCGGAGACGGCGAAGATGTGGCAGAGGATGAGGAATTCGAGGAGAGGGGAGGTCCAATGGGAAGCCCTTTGTACTCTGCCACGGGCAGCGGCGACGCATCGCCTGTCAAAGATCTGCTCCTTCTCGCTTCGAGAGCATCGAGCACCTTCACAATGGCGTGGCGGTGCTCGGTCAAGCTTTCTTGGGCCATCTGGACGTCCATCTCGGCCGTGTGTTCCTGCAAACACAAGTCGGTGTGTTTCTCAAACCACCAAGGCGGGATTTGGCGCTCGCATATTCGGCACAGGACGGGTTGCGGGGGAGGGTGCTCTTTGTCATCTTCGAGACCAGACTCGGCGAGCTGCGTCAGATAGCTGGCCAGAATTTCGGCGCCGGAACCGAGCGAGTTGACAATGAGAGGGGGCAGGTTGATCTTGATCTCTCGGGGTGCGATCCACGGCCGGATCATCCACATGGTATGGCTCTCTTCGCCCGAGGCAGTATCATATACCATGATGCCTTGGGCTTCGAGATCAATGATATCGGAAGGCGACTCGTCGTCGTCTTCTTTCTTCTGCCCGATAACAAAGTCGGTAGGGAGGAGCTTCGAGTGCGGGCCGAGGCGCATAGCAAAACGGACGATTTGGCTGCGTGAGTCGTCCTTCTTCATAGATTTAATGACGTCGGCAAAAATGGCTTTGTTGTCGCCGATGGTCAGGTCAGAAATGGCGACGCCTTGGACGGCCTCGGTCGGAGTGCCGAGCACGTCGACCCAAGACGGGCTGACCCAGCGAACCGTGCCGTCCAGGTTGAGGTCCATGAACACATTGAGCGTCTGCTCCGCGGCCTCGCGCAACTCGTCTCTCTCCTCTCGTATATCTTCGCTCAGAGATCGCTGCATCCCGCCAGTGGCGTCATCGCGTAGCGACGTAACCGCTGGCGGCGCGAGCAAGTTTGGATCTGGCTGCTCCATTGCGGGCGGTGGTTTCAGCAGGTCGAAGGACTGCCGGTTTGGAGCGTTGGCATCAGGCAAAACTGGAGAACGAGACCGACGGCCACGTTAAGGGCTGGGTCTGGAAGCAGGTGTGGAAACAGCACGACGCAACAGACGATGGAACGGAACTGGTGTCCCGCGGGACAAAAACGTCGGGGGGAGAAACCCGCCGGAACAAAAACGCTCAGCCGACGGAATCAAGGCTGCAAGACGCGGCGTACGACAGACGATTTCGCCGCAATACGTGTTGCCGGGCTTTGGCCCTTCGAAGCGTTCGCGATGGATGCAGCGGTCCTGGCTTTCGGCTGGCAAGGAGCCAGAGCTAGAGCACCACCAAAGACCCAGGCATGTCGAGGCGTGCCAGCGGCTGTGGAATTGGCGGAATGGCTGGTCGTCGTAGGAAGGGCACGCAAGTACTCGAGAGCGGAAGTCGTCGGCTTCGTGCGTGTGCCGCGTTTGGTTCCTCTCTCCTCAGCTTCTTTGTGTTCGTCTTGTCGTGTCGTCGTGTTTGTTGTTTTATCTCGGCGGTCGGCGGTCGGAGGGGTCAGCAGGAAGGATTGTCGGCTGCGAAGAGCAAATTGGTCGGTCGGTCGGCACGAGGGAAGACGAAAGCGACAGCGTGATGCTACCTAGAGCGGCGTTCGAGCGGCAGCATCGGGTGCTGGTGACGAGGAGATGCAATTGGCGATAGTCGGCGGCAGAATGTGAATCTGTTGTCTATGTTGTCTCTGTTGTCGCTGTTGTCGCTGCTGTGGCCTGGTCGGGGGCGAAGAAGCTGCCGATGGGGGCAGGCGGGTAGGTAGTATGGGTTGGTAAGAAAGACGATGACGGAAAAGGAAAGCACGCGGGGGAAGGAGGACACTAAATTGAGTGTGGCCAAAGAAAACAAATGGCTGTCAGGAACGAGCACAAGGACAGAGGATGAGACAAAGGGGATATGAGAGTATCAGAGCAGAGGCGAGTGGACAAGAGCCGAACGAAAGAAAAAAGGGAGAAAAGGAAGAGTAAAAAAAAAAATAAAAAAAAAAAAGAGGATCGATCAAGACGAGGGGAGAGCCAGCACGACGATCCAGAGGAGCCACACCAAGCCAGGTGCCGTGTGGTGCGTCTCGCCGCGGTCGAGTCCGTCACGAGGCAGATGAGTGAGGGGGGACGGTGCAGGAGAAGACGCCCGTGCAGAAAGAACCGCAGAAAGAACCGCAGAAAGGATCGCTCTCCGACGAGCAGACAGGACCGCTGGTGCATGAGCATCTACAGTGCAGGGGCCAGAGTAAGACAACGCTCGTAAGTGGCCTATTTGCTCCTAATTGCGGGTAGCGCAGGCCCAGAGGTAAGCCAAGCAGCCCACCTGATGCGGCGCAGGGCCAATCAGAGCGCGGGAATCTGGAACCAGCACCGAAGGGAGAGCACTGGGAGGAAGGAGCGAAGGAGGCGGCCGTTTCCCCCCCGCCGGACTAACTGACTTGGCTCTGCATCAGACACACAGCGGCGCAACCCCATGCTGCGTAATGCTGCGTAATAGGCTGTTTCCCCCCCTGCCGGCGGCCGCAAGCGCATCTGCACGCCGCCACGCCGCCCTCGCCAGTCAGGGCACCTTCGCGGCACGCTGTGCGACCACTGCAGGAGCGGAGTGGGGTCGAGTCATAAAGAGGCGTGCTATCACAACAAACAGACAGATAAACAAACAAGCAGCATTCGCCAGCTAAAGTGCAGGGCGTAGGACCTCAAGAGACCGCTGCCTCAGGTCTCCGGTGCGGTGCTGCTTGTTAGGTGTCTTAGGCAGGCAGCGCCTCCCTGATTTGGCCACCACGCCCTGTGCCCCACCTGCCGCCTCGTTGACCTAAGATACATACCTCTCTTCCTCCCCACCTGCCGAGCGTTACTGGTGTTGAGTCTCGGCCGTCACCACAGCGAGCTACCACGTTCAACCTCGCATTATTACACACCCCGTTCAGCGCAAGAAACTGTAGCCACCATCCCATAGCGCGAGCTCGCCGCGGACCGTTGTTACAGTAGTTGCGACCCTCGCCGTCGCCGACCACAACTACCACCCATCATGGCCCAGCGGCCGCTGCGCATCCTCTGCTTTGGCGACTCCCTGACGTCCGGCTTCACGCAGTCCGGGCTGCAATACCATCCCTATCACCAGGCGCTGGTCAGGAGTCTGAAGGCGGCCTTCGCGGGCCTGCAGGTCGTGATAGAGGAGGACGGGATGGACGGCGGCAAGACGAACCAGTACCCGTCTCGTCTGATCGTGGCTTGTGAGTCTCCGCATGTGGTCCGATACGCGCGTGCGTTTGCGTGTTTGCGTGTTTGCGTGTTCTGGAGAAATGCTAACAAAGTGCTTCTTCACCGGTGCAGGTCGCAAAAATACCCTGGACCACCCGTATGACTGGGTGATTGTGCTCGGAGGAACAAAGTGAGATAACCCTAGGAGAGCCGCCGTGTTGGGCCTGTTTTGCTTTTGCTGCTGTTTCTTCGTGTTCCTCCCATGGCTAACCGCCCGGCGAACAGTGATATCGGTACTGGTGGCAAACCTGACGCAATATTCGAGAACCTAGAGCGCACATGGTCGCTCGCCAAGATCCGGAAGAGCAAGGTCCTGGCACTCACTGTCCCCGAGATTGCATACTTGTCCAAGTCGAGGCCCATGACGGAAGTGAACGCTCGCCGAGACCGGCTCAATGCCCTCATCATGGGGTATACAAGCACGAATTTGTATGCATGATTTCCCGCGGCTTGAAATCCCCCCCCCTTCTCCCCCGGCGTCCGTTGCTAACCATATATACGTTGCAGTCACGCATTCGACTTCAAATCAGCATTCTCGTACGAGGCCATGTCAGAAGAAGACCGAGAGCGGTATTGGGACGACAGACTCCACTTCACACCAGATGGCTACGACCTCATGGGCGAGAAGATTGCAGCGGCGCTCATCGGCATCCTGAAAACCGAGGAAGAGACCGCGGCCGGAGCACAGGCAACGACGCTGTCCGCAGTACGGCCTCGGAAACGGAAAATGTTCAAGGACGACGAGAAGCAGTTCGAAGAAGAGAGTGGCGACGCGGAAGATCTTCGCCGGGGCTACATAGTTGTGCGAAGAAAGGATCTGGATTAGACTTCAGGATTGGATTTCACACAGTCGCGCATAGGGGCCGAGAAGCAGAGCCTCTTTTCTCTAGAAACAGATGGCCGCCTTGCCATTTTTGTACTGCACAGGATACCCAAAAAGGCAACATGAGTTATGATAATCTTATTGGTTTTATTTTTTTTTGTATACCTCAACCCCCCCTTCACCCCCCGGACACGTAAATCTATTTGCAATAAAACAACAAAAGCCAATCCCTACTCTTCCTACTTACTTCGCTCACTTCCATAACGCCATAGTATGCAATTTGCGGGCCGAGGCCTCTTCACTGTTTTTACTTCTTCAGAGGTCTAAACAACCAGGTTCGCAGCCACAAAATCCTAGAGAGAGAAAAATGTTAGCAAGCTGGTTTCCACAGAGAGGCTGCCGGGCGAAGGACCATGGAAGAAACATACCGGATAGCCTTGCTGCAGGGTGTTTGATATATTCTCGACCTCCTCGGCCAGGCTCTGCACGTTGGCATCCCACTGCCGCAGCTCCTTGTCCACGGCACCCTCCGTCCGGCCGCTGCCCTTCACGCCGGACGCCTCGCCGCCCTCGAACCACACGAGACCCAGGATCTGGTCGATCCGCCCCAGCAGGCGGCCCTGCTCGACCATGCGCGCCGTCGTCTCCTCCGCCTTGTGGGCGTCGAGGCCCAGCAGGAGGGCCAGGTTCTCGAGCTGGATGTTGCGGTACAGGAGCGACACGCCGAGGAGGTTGTGCTCGACCACCGCCTTGGCCAGCACGGTCGACCCGTCCGCCGTCGTGGCCAGCTGGTGCGGCTGCAGGCTCTTGGCGAACTTCTCCACCTCGCCGGGCGTCAGCAGCCGGTTGAGGAACATCTTCTCGAGGATGGAGAACTCGTCGAGGCCCGTCGCGCGGTCGTCCTTGTAGAGGCGGCCCAGGACGCGGCTCCGCGTCGGCCCCGCGGGCGCCAGGATGGCGCACTTGATGGCCATGCCCAGCGTGTGCAGGCGCTCCTCCTCGGCGATCGCGGGGCTGTAGCTGATGTCGTGGTAGGCCGTGCTCGCGGCCAGGAACTCGCGCTTCGCGTCGTTGATGCGGGCCTGCGACAGCTTGAAGTGCAGGTTGAGCTCTTGGTCGTGGACGTCAAAGATGACGCTCTTGAGCTTGTTCAGGTACGACTCGGCCGCCGTGCTGTCGTCGACCTCGAGGTAGTCGCGCACGATCCGCACCCACACGCGCACCTTGTCCTCCTGGCTCACGCGCCGCTGGCTGCTGTCGAGCGGGATGCTGGCCAGCAGCCTCGCGGCCGCCTCGAACCCCTCCTGGTTCTCGTGCGCCGTGGCCGCCAGGTCGCAGAGCGTCGCCACCTGCTCCAGGAAGCTCGTCTGCCCCGTGCCCTCGAGGTGGCTCAGCAGGTGCTCGCCGACCGCGATCCACACGCCGTCGCTCTCGTAGCTCTTGAGCGTGCTGATGACGGCGTCGAGCACCTGCCGCGCGGAGACGATCCCGACCGAGTTGCCGAACAGGCAGTCGCTGACGGCGATCAGGTCGTCTTTGATCGTGTCCGGGCTGGAGAGGGTCTTGAAGCTGTTGAGGATGCCCAGCAGGGCGCCGCCGACGTCTTTCGTCGCATCGATCTCGGCCAGCCGGCCGATGACCTTTCCTGACGCCACCATGTTTCCTTTCTGCTTGTTTTTTTTTTGTTTTTCTTCTCCGCTTTCGCTTTGTCTGTGCTCCTATTCCGATGTCTTCTTTTTCGCTTCTTTTCCCGATAATGCTGCGCACTCTGGTTCTGCCTTTGTCGCGTGCTGGGCGGCGGGTCGTCTGTCGTAAAACGGTGTGGGGGGAAGGGTCGTGGCCAAGTTAGCTGTCAGCCTTCCCACAGGCACCTCAAGCTTTCGTAAGTTTAGCCACCGATAAGATAAGACAACTCCACCAAGACCGTCAACGGAGCTTTCCTTTCCACAGCACCAAGCACTGTGCACGCCTCTGTTGACAACGATCTCCATTTCTACAGAGCAACACTAAAATGCACATATACTACAGTTGGTTGCAGCCTTCTTCGTTTTACCGAAGTCCCTAGCAGCACTCTCTATTTACTGCCCCTGGAAGTGGTTTCGAGCTCGTCCATAGGGCCAAACGTTGAAATGCGGGGTAAATTACTCCATAGTCGTCTCCGGCCTGCGTCTTTACCACTCACTAAATCTCTCGGTGTTTAGAGACAAAATGTCGATTTTCTATGTCCTTGCAGCGACTCGTCCTAATATCGTGTAGTATTTTGCTTGCGGGAAGGAAATGGGCTTTAAATGACCTTTTTGTCTCTTCAATAAATGGTACATATTTTATTTTATTCCCATTTTTCAGTTTTCAGTTTCAATTTTCAAAAAGAATACAATTGCGCGCAAAATTGAATTCAAAGAAAAAGGAAAATAAAAGGGAGTAAATAAAAAATGAATAAATGCCAACCCCAAAACAAGAGGAAGCACTCGTACATAAACAAATCATGTTTTATTTTATAGATTATCAGACCACTCAAATATGCACACATTCCACCGTGGCAAGGGGCATGTGAGTGGTATGATGGCATGAGATCATCGTGATACAACTTGTCCCGTGGATCAAGCTGCAAATTATCACCCGCCAATGTGTTCACTTTCAATTTAAGCATCAGGCAAGAAGAAGAAGTTCCAATAGACAGAATATGTGATATTTACAACCAGGTATCTAAACAAAGAATGACCTTTAGGCAGCACCGAAGTAGTGTCTGGTGACCATCATGCTGAAGTATTTGCCCAGAAGGTGATGCTATAAAAGTATGTATGTCCATGGGATTTTATTCCAAGGGTTCCTTCGCAGAATACTGTTTTCGTTCTTCAAAATAGTCCCCGAGACATCTTCAATTCAGGGATGCCTTGTCTGATGCCCATTCCAGCCGTTTTTCTTCCAGCCAGTTGCCCTTCTCTACCCAACGCTCCTCGAGCCACTTGGCAAGGGCCTCATCCGTTGTTGGCAGCTCAGTTACGGGGAACCGGCGCACATGAACATGGAATTTGTATCCCTCTCCCGTGGGTGTGCCACTTAGGTTTGGCACACTCAGGGTTTCCCACATTGTTGGCGCGGCGAGAAAAGTAGTACCTTTTTGATAAGCAATCGCAAGATCGTAGACGGCCTTCACATGAGGTGCCTGCCGGAGGTGCTGCACAGTCGTGACAAAGCCCTTGGTGCGAGGGTACAGTAGATGAATCGGCTGCGGGCGAGCGTTCTTCGCGCACCATGTCACGGATTCGGCATATTTTTCAGGCGTGTAGCGTGTCGCTTCCGAGAAGGATATCAGCCCTGATGTGGCCTGTCGTCAGCACGCAGGTTTTCTCAAAACAAAGGCGCACAGAGAAGAGAAGATGGATGGCACATACATGTTGGCCACTTTCGGTCAACAATGCCCGAGAACACGCGGTCCAACTCCTGCTTGTCCTTGTCCCAGCGGCGGCTTACCAAGGGCATGCCGAGCGCCCAGAGGCCCCAGCCAAGAAACGGAACCCATTTGAGCTGCGTCTTGGCGAAGTACCGGCACCGGCCAAGCATGCCCGACCGGAGGGCCAGCGCCTGGATCATGTAAAAGTCCGACCAGCCAACATGATTCGCGACGACAATCGCCGACTCGCCGCGCGGAAGAACGTCTCCCGATATCGTGATGGCGGCCCCGTTGCTTTTTGTAAAAATGCCTTGAATCCAAACCCACACCGATCCGGCGGCGGCCGACGAGAGGCTGTAGCAAGCGTCGGGAACGAAGGGCGTGAGCGGCAGGAGGGCCGAGACAAAAATGTCGACGACCAGCAGCCAGACCACCCAGGGCGCAACGAGAGCCGCGCCGCGCAGCTGGCCTACAAATCCGGCCATGGGGAAGATATGGCTTTGGCGAAGAGTATTGACATCTAACTTTTAAGGGCTGCGCGAACTTCCAAACAACAAAAACTCCAAAAAGAAAGCAAAACGAAGGGGAAAGGAACAGAAGATCGTCAAGTAGCAATTTGTCTCATTATTTAGAAATAAATAGCAGAGCTGCATCACTCGTCAGAGGTCCGTGGACCCGGGTTGACAACGTTCAGACCCCCGGCATCCTGCCAATCGTATCGTAGAGACACCCCCTCCTGTGTTTCACGCGGAACGATCTCGCCCGATGCGACCGTCTTGCATTCTGAAGCTATGAAAGGCACCGCCTGTCCAGGGCGAGCCGGAACGGCAGGATACGATCGATGCCGGATAGAAACGACCCTGAATGTTGGAATTGGGCTTGCGTTTAGCTGTGTCGGGCCCAAGCGAGGCATTTAGAACGCCGCTTTCACGTGCGGCAATCCGGGCATGGCAGAGGCCGAGTCTCAACGAATCCACAAGCGGCAGGTACGGCCATGTCCTGCAGTATCATGGCGGCCTACCCGTCCGCGTCTCTCTGACTCGGTGAGTCCATCTCGATGTTGGCGATGCTGTCGCGAAGCCTCCGGCCTGCCCGCTCTCATCGATGTCTTGCTGTTCTGCGCGGGCGAGACAAGCTTAAAGCAGCGCCGCCTAGCGCCCCGCTCGACGCTGGATCCGTTCTTAGCTCCTCCCCTTTTTGGACGAGCTTTCGGCATGGCTGTTGCCTATGCAGTAATACTCTGTACGGAAGTCTACGAGTAGTCGAGGCCACCAGCTTGTACGAGCACTCATATTATTAGACTCTGCCCCCCTTTTTGGGGTTATCAGTGCCCTCCGTACGCTAACAAGCGACGGGCGCATCTTGCATCGCAAGAAGGAATGATCGGGCTGGCTAGAAGCCCGCTCTCCGCTCCGCAACACAGAAGTAGAAAAACAAAAGCGGTACCTCGGCGTATTCGCGACGTGAGCCACAGCAGGCGAGCAGCAGCCAAGCGCGCTACGCCAAAGTAGCCAGTGGAAACTTGCTCTGTGCTCTAGTCAGTGACGGCAGTCACGGCCGCCCACAGTCACGTTGGACGCAAGGCCGCGCCTGCTGAGTCAGATCTTCATTCGCGCATCCAAGACGGGCAAGAGGTGGGGGGACCCTCAAGCATGCTGCCTGCCCCTCACAGATGCTCAGCCCCCTGGCGAACCCGTCGCTGCATTCCCTGCCTCTTTTCCTCTCCTCGCCTCTTCGTTTTTTGCCATTCTGCTCAATCCCATCTTCCGACAACACAACCCGTCCGTCTGCCACTGCTGCGACGGCCGACGCAGTTTTTTTTTCCGCGTCAATTCCATTGAGCCCCCAATTGCCGCTGCTTCTGCACACGGCGCCGCCAGAGCAGTACCCGGCAAGCTCTTCGCGAGACGCATCGGTCCCCCAGACGCTATTTGCCTGATATCGAGCCTATTGAGCCGTGTCTTCTGCGGCCTTCGCTAACTGTCTTCGCCTCGTCGACCTTCCGTTCTGGCCTTGGCCTGCGAAACACAAATCACTTTGCCTGGGAACTTCGCGGGCATAGCCTGGGTACATTTGCCACGCGTCACAGCTACGGCTCGGCGCCCCCTTTGTCCACCCACAATCCTGCTCATCCCCGCAGCATTGTGCTCAACGGCCTGGTCGGGAGTGCACAAACGCAGGTACCAGTGACTCGGCTAGCCTGTAGCTGCTGACTGCTCTGTGCCAAATCATCAGCCTTTCACATTCTGCTGTGGCTGTTCCGGTCTCTCGGCAAACCTGGATGTAACACTCTTCTGAGGTCGAAGGGTTTCATCTCCTCTTTCGATTCTTCTTTCGATCAAAAGCACCTCCAGTCCCCTCTCTGCGACCACTGCTCGACCCCGTCCTAATTGTTGTCGCAAACGCTTGCGACTAGATCTGGTGAAAGCGATTGCTTTGGGGTTTTTTCCTTTTCCAAATCTTTCGGCGACGGACATCGACTCGCCAGCTGTCTGCCATTTGTCTCGCGGCCACGCCAACCCCGTCTGCGCAAATTGTTGTACGAACGAGGGTCTGCAAGGATCGCTCTTCGCGCTGGCTTCGAAAGCTTGTACATTTCATTAGGTATGAGAGAATGCTACCTCGCCATCTCTAGTTCATTTGGTCTTTTTCCACAACGCTCCGCTCTATTTTAAAGATCAATTTTGTGCGCCTTGACTGTCGCCAATTCGATTGTGACCCCCCATCTTGAGCGGATTGGCTCCCGTCTGTCTCTTTACTTTCCCACATCCTCTTTCTTGCTCCCGTTGTGTTCTAGCCAGCTTGTATTCTGGGGCTCCTTCTTCTTGTTTTCTTTTGTCTTCCTTCCTTTCAATTCCTCGACATCTGTCTGCCCCTGCATCGCACATACGACCGGCTTATGCGAAAGCAGAGGCTACGTTTTCACGGCCGGATATTGCGGCCAGACTCCAGAGGCATTCAATAGCCGTGCACATGATGCTTACCGGTTTTTAGATCCTCCATTACGCTACGCTCTCATCCAACGTCTAACGCTGGCCGCAAACGAGATGACCTCGACATTGTCACCAAACCAACAGGACGAGGGTCCGACATCAAATGCGAACCTGGGCTTTCTCAAGAATATATCTGAGAAGAAAACGACAAGAGGTGTGTATACAATGGCTGGGTGCTACTCAAACACATTAAAATTGGCAACTTTCCCCCTTCAACTCTCGACTTGGATGCTGATCTTCTATTTGCAGATGGAAACACGCCAAAACGCCGTGGGCCGAAGCCTGACAGTCGACCTGCTCTCACGCGCCGCCAAGAACTGAACCGCCAAGCACAAAGAACACACCGCGAAAGAAAGGAGCTTTACATCAAGGCCCTAGAAGACGAGGTTTTGAGACTAAAAGAGATTTATAGCAACATTTCCCAAGACAAAGACCGCCTGGCTCAGGAAAACCGGCAGCTCAAGCAAATGCTCTCTCAGAACGGCGCGACGCTGCCCCCGGGCGTACCGGGGGTTGGAAGCAGTCTACTCGACGACACAGCGAGCAACCCGAGCATAGGATACTCCGCCAGCGCTTCAGGAAGCTATGCGGCCGCGCCAAGCTCGCATACGAGCGCATTTACTCCCCCTCCGTTCGGGACGACCTCACCGCACAGCGCAGGCCAGCAGCACGGGCATTCGCATTCCCACTTGCCGGCACAAACCGGGGACCCGCGAAAGAATCCTGGCATTGACTATGAGCAAGCCGGCATAGATTTCGTCTTAACGTAGGAAATTACCCCCTCTTGGTGGTTGCGGCTGCTCTACCACATTCTCTCTTCCTGCCCGGGCAAACGTTGGGTTGCGGCCCTACCACCCGGTTACGGGCGCCACTTCATGTCTTCCTCTGTTCGCAATATCTCCCAATCCGCGAAAATCCAGACCTCAGATACTCTTCTACACACATGCATATACAATGGCATGCAACACTCATCACAGAAATATCTGCCCGTCCGCCCCGCAGAAACAATACAGCAGGCGGGCGGATGCCCATTTGTGTGCTCGAAGAGGACGGAACAGATTGTGTTGTTTTGTTCTCTGAAGACCATCATTGCCTTTTCCCGCCCTTCTTTTCGGATACGGATAAGGGAATGTGCGTATGGCAGCCACACCCCAGCCCCCGTCGAGTCAGATCTGAACGAAGGCGGAGACGGGATGGAGAAAAGGTGCATGCTAACCTTCGATGTCACATGAACACAGTCTGGAGAAGCCTTGCATGGATCACATGCCGTGGCTGCTGGAACGAGGAGCCGAGGCCGGCGGTGACCCGTGCGGCCACGCCCTGATGGCCTCCTGCCCGCCGGAGCCTTTCCCCGAGCTGACGCCCGAGATTCCGTTTGGCTACGCAAATGTGAGCGGTGCGGATATCGACTCCGGCCAGCGAACCTGGGAACTCTCCAAGGGCGACCTGAACACGTTGCTGGCCCTCAGCGCGAAACTCAATCTCGACGGCGAGATCACGCCCGTGATGGCCTGGGGCATGGTTCTGGCGCATCCCCGCCTGGGCGAATTGACCCTCGCGGATTTCCAGAAGATGACTGAAGAGCTAGGCGGCAAAGTACGCTGCTACGGGTACGTCTCTCTCTCTGCCCACCCCTTCCCGCCGGGTTCCTTTGTCATTTGTGCCCCTTTTTCTTTATGCTGATTGGATGTGCAGCTTTGGTGCCGTTATGGAAGAGTTTGAGGTCCGCGATGCTCTTGAGAACGTCCTGTCGACGAAGCCAGACGTCCTGTCGCCTGATTTGAAGTATGGCTTTGCCATGGCTCTTTAAAGTAGCCAACTACGCGGGCTTTGTTTCAGCAATGATTATCGTGATGCTTTGCTTTTTCTAGTATTTAGTTTTGTTTGACTTGGTTTTTTTTTTTTTTGGATACCACGATGAGGCGATGAGGCGATGAGGATATGAACTGGCTGGTGTGAACAATGGCGGATAGTTTGGTTTTAATATTGTTGGGTATTCCTTTGTATATATATATTTTGTTCGTCCACGTTTTATATTCTCGTTCTTTGATATGCGAAACTTTGGATAACTTGGATGGTGATCTTGTTTGATGATATAACTCTCGATGTACACAAGCTGCTGCAATACAGGCCACCTGGAAGACTAGGCTAGTGTCTAGATCGTGGTGCGCAACCTCGTCCGGGCAATGGACATAACGGAATCTGAGAACAGTCCGTCGTATTTAAGGTGCAGAACTGGACCGGATTTCGGAATTCAAACGCCGTTCTGCGCACCTGCCAGAATAGCACCTTTCAACCAAGACTCTATCATTTTTTAATCTTGACCCAACAAATCCAAACTCTATCAAGTGGCTCGTATCATTGTTCCTTTACAAGCACTGTCCTTGTTTCTCCTCGCCAATTCCGAAGGCCGCGCAGAACGGACCAAAATTCGCAGCATGCCAGGTCACCGTGCAACAACCTCCACTAGAGGCCCAGCGCATTCGGCGCCGTACGGGCAAGCTTGCATACACTGCTTCAAGGCCAAATGCAGGTGCGTTGCTCGAGCCGAGGGGGCTGGCTGCGAAAGGTATGTGATTTTGAGTTGTATTACTCCTTGTGATGGCTATCGTGCCACATCGTCTAATTTTCTTTTTGCATTTGTTCTGTTATGACAGATGCCACCGCTTACAGAAAACATGCCATTCATCAGACTCGGTCCGGAAACGGACAAAGCAGAAAGTAAGCTTGTCCGGTGACCGAGTTGCACAGATTGAAGAGAAGTTGGACAGTCTTGTATCCCTACTCCACTCCGTTGCCAAGTCCCCATCTTCAACGTCTGCCTTACGCGATGCTGTTAACGGCAGCGCAAGCGAGAGCCGAGAGACGAGTCAACGGCAGCAGCAAAAGCAACAGCACTTGGACACACCTGTTTCCCTATCAAGCAGTGTAGCGGCGGGGACAAGCATAGAATTACCAGCCGACGCTGATTCAACCTATGATACGCTTTCAGACGAGGCCCTCGAGAAAGCGTTTGGCATGTTTCGCGAGCGGTTTCTCCCCTTCTGTCCTTTCATATCGTTTTCGCCTGACACGGCCGCCAAAGAACTACAAAGAGAGCGGCCATTCCTGCTCCGCTGCATCGTGGCCGTCACCACATCGTTGACGCAAGAGAAGATCGCGCACGGAAGAATCATCAAGCAGATACTGGCAAGAGAAGCACTCGTCAACAACAGGTCGACGGTGGACCTGCTGCTCGGCGTTCTGACGTACGCGAACTGGGGCTGCGATCAGCTCATCAACCGGGCGGGCACGCTGTCCCGCCTGGTGATGATGGCACTGTCGATCGTGTGCGATTTGTGGATGAACAAGCCGCTGCCGCCAGACCAGCACATGATTGCCAGCTACACTGCAAACGAACACAAGTGCTACGGCGACGAAGTCGAATCAGGCACCGAGCAGGCTCTGGAGCAGCAGCGGGCCGTTCTGGGCTGCTTCCTTATTACTTCGTTGTAGGTCGAACCTTCATACAATGTTAAGAGGCTTGGTCTAGAAGTCGAACTAACCGTACGATTTTGGGGCAACTAGTGTTTCCATCTACTTTACTCAGATCGACGGCATGCGCTGGACGCCTCACATGGACGACTGTCTCCGCGCCATTCAGAGTCGCAAAGAGTGTCCCGGCGACCTGGTCCTCGCGCACCAAGTCAGGCTTCAACTTGTCTTGCAGAGGGCGATACACGCACGAGAACAATCTCTTCGCGACCAGCCTGGCACTCTCTTGCAGAAGGCTCCCTCACTGCCCGCATATTTAACGCAGGCATTTCAAGCTCAGCTTCAGGAGCTAAAGACTACGCTTCCCACGAACCTTGAGCCTCAAGGTGTGTATCCCGTCGCGCCAATTTGGACATGACGTTTTTTCTAGTCATATGAGTTCTCACGCGCTCCCCAGCCTTATTCACAGCACATGTGCATTATGTTGAACTCAGCCTCAACGAGATGACGTATTCCGCAAACTACTGCCCGCCAACGACGGCTACGGCATCGACCGGCCACGATGCTTCGAGCAGCTCGTCTGACATTGAGCGCGTTCAGTGTTATTGGCGCTCCGTTCATGCCATACGTGCACTGTTCGATGCCATGCTGGAGGTGCCGGCGTCTTCCTTCGCTGGGATCTCATTCATTGTCTGGGCACAGCTGTCGCGCGGTATCGTGACACTAATTCGGCTGTCAACACTGCAGATGCCGTCGTGGGATTGCCAGGCAGTACGAAACACGGTCGACTTGCTCGACATACTCGACTGCATTGTAGAGAAAATCAAGGAGGCAGCTCCCGGTCCGTGGCTCGGAGCGCAGGCCAGCGATGACATATTCGCCCAGGTCGCCAATATCATGCGAATACTCCGCGCCGTCGTAGCAAACAAGCTGGCCGCGGAAACCACAATAGGGGCGCCGGTGTGGACCGTGGAGTCCACGATGGCGCAGACGACTGAGGGCTGGGGCGACGTGTGGCTGGAGGGGATGTTTCCTCGTATGTTTGGGTGAATGGATACTACGTATTCTTCGACCTTGTAACCGTGAAAGAAAAGGACGAAGAAAAACGATGGTCAGAGTCAATAGAAGAAGGGCCTGGGTCTTGGCTTGATTTTCATCTCTATTACTTTTCTTCATTTTCTACCAATTCTAGAGAGTTACAAAGAAACGACCACCTTTTGTGCCGACACGCCTTTCTTCTGCACATTCATGGCCTCCTGAATGGCATCCAGCCCCTTGCCCACGACCAAGCACTCGGGTGCCGCCACGTATTGCTTTGCTTCCAGAGCACGCGGCAGAAAATTTTGAAATATCTCGCGGCCGACAACACTGTCCGGGCTGCAAAGATCCTTTGTGTCGACAAATTTGGACTGCACGCCGGTCATGCGCCCCGTGACGGCCGTCCTTCCCATCTGCCAGAGGGCGGAAGCCATGAATGTGCTCCGGCCGACAAACGTCGAGACCTTGTCAGGAACCATGACCGCTCCCGCAGACGCAATGAACTTGTTGCTGCCCTTCACCTGAGAGAGCACCTGCATGCAGACGTCGACGGCCCCGTCTCCGACGACGTACGCACCGGCGACTGTTTTCCCGTCGAGGGCCTTGACCAGATCCTGCACGAGCGTCTTGCTGTGGTAGTCAAACACCTCCGCGGCGCCCAGCTTCTTGACGAGGGCAAAGTTTTTGGGAGACGAGGTGGAGTAGACTTGGTAGCCCGCTGCCGCAGCGAGCTGCACAGCATTGCAGCCGACACTAGAAGCGCCGCCCGTAATAATAACCGCTTTGCTGCCAGCAGTGACCGGCCGAGCAGGCACCGTCGGAAGATCGAGGGCCAGGAAGTCCTCGTGAAATAGCCCGTACGCCGCGGTGCCCAGCGTCAGGGGCATAACGCACGCATGCTCGAACGGCATCCAGTCGGGAATCGGCGCAGCGAGGCACTCGCGGACCACGGTGTAGTGCTGAAAGGCACCCTCGGCCGGGTTGTTCGACTCGGGCGCCGCAGCCACGGCCAACGCGAGGACCCGGTCGCCGACTTTAAAGCGCGCCACGCCGGCCCCAACTTCGACCACCTCGCCGGCGAGATCGCCGCCCAGAATAAAGGGGTAGCGAATAAAGGCGAGGACCAGACGCCCTAGGACCTGCTTCGCCCAGTCGACTGGGTTGATGGCCACGGCGTGGTTTTTGACGACGATTTGGCCGGGCCCAGGAGGCGTGTAGGGCGCGGGTCCGACCACCAGAGGGACGACATTTTGGGCCGGGAGCCACGCAGCTCTGTTGACCGGCGGCATATTCTTGTGAGAAGGGACGAGCCAAGCTCTCTTTTTGTTCGTGATCCCAAGCAATAGCGGTAAAATGATGGAACGAAAATGGGAAGATATTAGGCCAGTTGAATCCAAACGAGGGAAAACACAATCTGAAATAAGGCTGTGAGTCCGGTCACAAGATCATAAGAAACAGCGGCTATGCATGTAGTATTTAAGGAGGCCTTGAGCAAATGCGTCTCCTCAACTTGCCAGAACGGAATTCGGAGTCCGCTCTCCGGAGTCACGTCCAATCCTTACAACGGGAAAATCAATTGGTCCTTCCCCGAAGACGAATCATGGTACAGTCTGGTATACATCCTTCGTGTATCTTGTGTGTCCGACTTCCCGATAGCAATGCTGCCGCCGCTGATACTTTGCTAACTGTTCTGATCTTGTTCCAAAGTCTGCGCCATGTGATGTCCGGACGACAATGTGCCGGAGGCAGCCAGGACCTTGAGGCTGAGAAGCACAAACCAACCGAATTCTTACAGAAACATTGCCTAACAATAGCAATTAAATGGAAGAAGTATAGGCCAATCACTGAATTCGACGGCCGCGATGACTTTGTTTTACGACGCGTTGTCGCTCTTTCATTCCATATTAGCGCCTGCTGATGCGGAAGCTTTGATAAAGTTCGCCAGCTGGCGCCAGCTGCATGATGGCCCCGCTTTTAATACCCCTCCTCCCACAAACAGTGAACATTTTTCGCCGACAATTTTTTTTCGCCCAATCCAAATTTCAAGGACCGCAGTTTCGCGATATTTTGGAGGCCTAGCAGTCAGCTCGATCTATTTTTTGTTTGCGCCAGAGAAGCGCCACTTCCCTCCCTTTTACGACGGCAACCAATTTCTATTTTCGAAAACCCACCTACAAGAGAGAGAGCACGATCGCGACAATGTCCGAGTCCCTTGCTCAGATTATTGCCGCTCTGCCGGACGGCGACGGCTGGGGCCCGCCGGTCACCACCGAGTCGACACTGAACGGCGTCCCGTATGCGCCGTTCTCGAAGGGCGACAAGCTGGGTCGCATGGCCGACTGGACCGTTGACGGCAAGGATGGCCGCGATGGCCGCGGCGGCAGATCGCAGTACAACAGATACAACAGAGGTGCGTTCGTACAGTGCTGTTTGGAATGGAGAGGCCCGTGGTGGACGCGAAGAAAGCAGTGGCGGGTCAATACTAACGCGTTTCCTTCCCCCCCCCTCTGCAGATCAAGTCTATGGCGCCGGCGCCGTTCAGTTATTCGCTGCTCCTCCCGCCGAGGACGAGGCTAGTTTCTCCGTCGTCAGCAACATCCGCGACACCGGCAAGACGAGATATGGACGCGGCGCCATTTTCACGCGCGGCGGCCGTGGCCAGCGCGGCGGCCGTGGCCAGGACACTCGCGGTGGTCGCACACAACTGCAGCGGGGCGGCCGCCAGGGCCAGCAATACGGCGGCGGCTACGACGGCGGTCGGGGTGGCGGCCGGGGGAACGCCGGCGCCCGCGGCCGTCGCTTCGGCTGGAAGGACTACGACAAGCCGGCGCGCAACCGGGACGCATCCGTCAACGTCAAGGCTGACTGGGCGCTCCTCGAGGAGATCGACTTCAACCGCCTCAGCAAGCTCAACCTCGACGCCGACGACGGCGAGGACCTCGACTCGTTCGGCTTCCTGTACTACTACGACCGCACCTACGACAAGCAGCCCGTCAAGTCGACGGAGCGGAAGCTCACGGCGCTCGACCGCGCGGCCTACAACGTCACGACCTCGTCCGACCCCATCATCCAGGAGCTGGCCGACAAGGGCGAGGCCACCATCTTCGCGACGGACAGCATCCTCTCGATGCTGATGTGCGCGCCGCGCTCGGTGTACCCCTGGGACATTATCATCGTCCGCCAGGGCGACAAGATCTTCCTGGACAAGCGCGAGAACGCCGCCCTCGACATGGTGACCGTCAACGAGAATGCCGCCGACGCGCCGCTCGAGGCCTCCGACGGTAGCAAGGACACGGTGAACCAGCCGCCCGCGCTCGCCGAGGAGGCGACGTACATCAACCACAACTTCGCCAACCAGGTCGTCCTGGAGGGCAACACCAAGGTCCAGATGGCGCACGCCAACCCCTTCTACAACGCGTCCGAGGAGACGGAGCCGCCGGCGTCCAAGGCCTACAAGTACCGGCGCTTCGACCTGTCCACCAACGACGAGGACCCCGTCTACCTGGTCGTCCGGACGGAGCTCGACGCCGTGCAGAAGAACGCCACCAACGGCGAGGACCAGTTCCTGTCGGTCAAGGCCCTGAACGAGTTCGACAGCAAGGCCCAGGGCTCCGGCGGCGCCCTGGACTGGAGGGCGAAGCTGGCGAGCCAGCGCGGCGCCGTGGTCGCTACCGAGATGAAGAACAACTCCTGCAAGCTGGCGCGGTGGACGGTCCAGAGCATCCTGGCCAAGGCGGACGTCATGAAAGTTGGGTACGTTTCAGCCGCCATCCCCTCCACCCCCCCCCCCCCCCCCCCCCCCCAAATTTGGTTTGAAACACCTCACTCACTCTTCAGGTCCCGCTATACGCCCTTCAACAACGTCAAGGTTGTCATTGTCGGCCAGGACCCCTACCACAACAACGGCCAGGCCCACGGCCTCGCCTTCTCCGTCAAGCCGCCCGTCGCACCACCGCCCTCGTTGAAAAACATGTACATCGCCCTCAAGAAGGACTACCCTGGCACGTTCCAGCCGCCGCCGCCGCAGCAGGGTGGTCTGCTCACGCCCTGGGCCGAGCGCGGTGTGCTCATGCTCAACACGTGCCTGACGGTGCGCGCGCACGAGCCAAACTCGCACTCCAACCACGGCTGGGAGCGGTTCACGCAGCGGGTCCTCGACCTGGTGGCGCAGCGGCGCGCACGCGGCGTCGTGTTCATGGCCTGGGGCTCGCCGGCGGCCAAGCGCGTCGTGAAGATCGACGCTACGCGCCACCTCGTGCTGCGCAGCGTGCACCCGAGCCCGCTGAGCGCGCACCGCGGGTTTTACGACTGCGGACATTTCCGGTCAGCGAACGAGTGGCTGGTGAAGCGGTACGGCGCAGACGGCGAGATCGACTGGAGTCTCCTGCCGGGGACGACGACGATCGAGGGCGTCACGGCGAAGAAGGTGGTGGAGGAGGAGGCTGAAGATGACGAGGAGGACGGAAACAAGACCGACGTCGAGGAGGAGTCAAAAGAGGCGAAAGAGGTGAGCGAGGCGGCCGAGAAGAAAGTAGAGGCGAAGAGTGCCAAGACAGCGGCCGACGACGAAAAGGAGAAAGAGAACGTGCGGGCCTCCGAGACTAAGGAGGAGGAGAGGGCACCAGGCGTGGAAACTGCCGGCGAGACGGAGACGACCGACGCCGCCTAGCTGGTCTGAGACGACAGACAGCAGAACCGTACGCTTGTCACCGGAGATCGCGATAAAGCTAGGACAGGTATAGTGGCAGTCCGGGATTCTTTTGGCATTCGCTTGGGCCTTTAGTGGCCAAGGCTTGCCTGGGGGGGAAACTAGGCGCATCCTCCTTTTTTCATGATCAAATCTGATAAGGAGTTTTTCTCTCTTATTTCAGGTTTCTTTTCACTTTATTGCTTGTCGAATGTTTCGAACTAATGATCTCTCCCTTTTCTGCATTATATAAAGCCACATAGCAAATGAAATAGTCATTCTCAACGGCAGAGGATCGGATCCAGATGGGGTTAAGATGATGACGTCGTACCGATGTTGCTTTTGTGTCTTTCCTTTACGAGAGCGGGTTCTTCTATGTCTGCGCCGTTGTCGTGCCCTGCATATCATCGTCTGTGCGATGCGTGGAGCCTCTTCTCACTGCTAGATGTATCACGGAGCACTACCTAGTAGCTGCATGGAACCAGAATTGGCAGACACCGGGACCAACCATCTTTGCTGATGTCTGCGCACCTGGTTGCTCACTTTTCTTTGGTCCAGTAAGGTCCTGTGTGTGCAAGAAACAGCCCTCACAAGTGTTTCGGAATCTGCGCTGATGTTCTTTTGTTTTCCCCCCACCCTTCGGCTGCTGGGCCTCAAAAATAGAGAACATGCCTCGCCCGAATCGTGGCCATAATGATTCAACGCTGCGAGCCGCGTGAGGAGAATGTGTGTCAACGTGGCCCGGCCAGTGAGCTTCCAAGTGGGATGGCTTGGTCTCTCCTGCGGCCTGTTGGGCACCAATCCACGACCCAAAGGCCTGGGAATCGCATATTAACCAAGGGAATCCTTCGACAGAGGAGCATGGCCTCTTTTAGGCCGGCTCGTCCTGCGTATCAGTCGGGGTGATTGCTGAAGCTAACAACAGTGCATTGCATGCTCCATCACGTCCTTTTCTCAGCGCCGACCACTCACATCGTGACAACTCTCTTCCCAGAAGTCGGCGTGCTGTTCACCGAAGGGTCGTAGCCGGGTTTGGACTCCCCTTCTGACTTTGTCTTCTTACTGGCACATACTCCGTACTTACAGCCACGCCTGGCTGCGACCATGTTGCAGATCATTCCGCCCAAGAAAAAAAAACCTTCGGACGGACGAAAAAGAGACCCATATCTGTGTGCACGCCGGGGATTTGCTTTGTCTTTTTGTTGAGGAAAGCTGGTAATGAAACCCGGGTCGACGGGCAACAGTGGCGCTGTGTATCACCGTTGTGCACATCTTTGTCCAGATAAAATAGAGACCAAGCCTGACAGGGGCCTGGCCAAAAACATATCCGTATTCCGAGTGCAGGTCGCCTGTCGCAAAAACATCCGGCGGCTTTGTGGCTTGTCGGAGGCAGTGCTTGGGAGAAAAGGGAATGTACGGTATGTTTCCACTCAGCTAATAACAGGCCCCGTATGATACTCTGCCAGCTCACACGTCTGCTGAGCTGGCAAGCTGCTGGCGGCTCTCCCAAAGACGATGGTGTGGCCTGGCCATGCTGGCAGTTCCCTGTCCCAAAGTCGGCCCCCAGTCTCCAACTACTCTATTCCGTATTGCGCCTGTCCTGCATCCCGCTTCGGTAGTGGTATTCATATGGGAAGCTCCCATTGGTTAGGCCCGCCTCGGGGAAGACAGGACGAAAGAAGGGAAGCAGTGTGCTGGCCGTTGCTTGGTGGCTGCACCGTTCGGCATCTGCAACTGGAAAGACAATGCAGGTGTCTGCACGCATTTTTCTTTCCCCCGGACCTGCGGTGTGTGCGAGCTGAGGCTGAGAAAGAAGGACGGTGAGATGCAACGGAGCGACGAAAATAGATCCAAGATGAATGTTTGCCATGGCTTACCCGTTTTTGCTGCGCATTGCGGAGTATTAATCTACTCTGTCTGTCCAATGGACCTGGAGACTAGATGCATCAAAGGCCACCCGATGTCGTCAATCCGTAGCGACGCAGTGCGTCCGACTGGATCTCTACATCGTAGTTTGGCCCGAACACCCCAAGGCCCGTGGCACTGCAGGCAATGGCCCGTGCTGTACAGAGTATGCACCTCACCGTATCGTATGTAGGACGGCGCGCTGGGAACGCCTGGCGCAACGGGAAGAGCCGGATACGGACATCTGCAGTGCTCGTCATACACAGGCGGGCTCGTCTGCGGGCTCGTCCAAAACCACAATCCCATCTCGAAACACCCAACTTGCAGTTTTTCAACGGCCACCCTAAAACACGCCGTCTCAGTCTGTCCCGCCGTGGGCTCCACTGGTGATTTCCCGCCGCTCTGTCAGCTCTAACGGAAGACTAAACCTTCGTCTGGCGCGACGTCTGTTGGCTTGCTAAAATTGGAAACGTAGCGCCGTTTGGGCGTGCTGCTACGTTCGTACGTCGTAGTCGTTCTCTCGTCGGGACGGCGTCGGAGTCAAGCACGAAATGAATACTGCATTTTATTCTGAGAACGCGCTCTGTCAATACGCTCATCCCGTCGACGAATTGGATGAAACAAGAAGGGAAGAAAGCAGAACAGGGAAAGGGGAGGAAACGGAAAAAGAAACGAACGTCAGAAAGAAAAGAAGCCCAAGGAAGGGAAGAAACGGGGGCCCGGGTCACGCATGTCGTATTACCTCTGCTCCTCCAATTTAACTCTCCTCCGTTTTCTAGGCGCTCTTCTGCATGGCTTCTGTGCTCTCGTCCCTGCGTGATATATGGTAAGATATCTCGTCGTATCACGTTTCCGTCCTCCGGCATCCCCTTTCGTATTCGTGCTGCCGTTCCCCAGCATCGTTCTTCTGGATACCTCAGTGTGCTCCCAGCACAGCATTGGGGAGCCTGCGGGCAACGGCTGTGGTCGACCAGGCCCACTGGCGATCCACACGCTCTTTTGGTTCCTGTTGCTAGTGCCGGAGGGGAGATGACACTATGAGAGTGCCGCCCAAACCGCTGGAGTAGCCGAGAAAGCATAACGGCGGCATTCGACAGGAGGGCGGGATGGATGTGCTCAAAGACCGACGCAATGGGCGGCGGACGAGCTGGCAGGCGAGTCGAGGCTCTGCCGTGAAAAGAGGCGAAAAAGTAGAAACGAAACACTGGAGATGCAATGGAGACGCAATGCCGAGAAGACCAGCCCTATCAAGCTAGCCTTGCCAGCAAAGCCGCCAACGGCCCTGTCAGAGCCCCAGGAGCGAGCGGCTTTCGAACACGCCCTTCTCCTCGTTCCTTCCGCGCAGTCGAGAGAATACCAATACTTCATAGCTTCAATGCCGTTGTTCACAAACTGGCAGCACCTGCCAAGGCCCAGAACCTACCGCTATCCGTAAGGAGTGACCTTTCCATGCGCGCTCTTTCCCGCCGCAAATCACTGCCTGCCCTGGCAAGGTGTGCCAGAGTACTCATTTACCACACTCAAACACGCTGGGCTGCACCTTCTGTTTACTGCGCACACGCCCCCTGCCCCCTGTTTAATTGTTTTCCTCCTTTTGCACCTGGCACGCCCCTCTCCCATCGCTCTTTCCCTGCTCTCTTGCTGCCCCCCCATCTCCCGCCCACCCAGGCCAGCCAATGCAGGCCAAAGCAAGTCAACCCTTGCCCATCTCCCCCATTTGGCGTTCCCCCTGAATGAAAACACGTAGCTAGAGTTACAGCAGACACAGAAAAAGGGAACGAGCCAGTCGAGAAAGAGCCTTGCACTTTCCCATCGTCTCCTTTCCCCGTCGCTCCTACCCTGTCATCTCTTGCTCTCTTTTTCTATCTCCCCCCCTGGCCATAGAAAAGCAATATTACTCTCTGATATTATTCTTCTTTCTCGTCCATTCTCGTGCCCGTCCTTATTCCTCCTCCTCCCACTCTCTTCTGCCTCCTTTGTTTTCTTCTCACATTCTATTCTTGACCCTCCCCTGGCGCAAGCACTGGCCGTTTTCGCTCTGCGACCCTTCTGCTTGCCCTTTTTGCGTGTGCCGTGTCTGCGCGTTTCGATACCCTTATTTTCCTATTTTGTTACTTTATTCTTTATTTGATCTCTTTGCTGCTCTTGGTCACAGACCCTCGCTTGTGCGGCAGCTTAATTTTCTGTGCCTCGCTCCTTTGCCTCGACATTCTGCTACTCTATTTTTCAGCCCAGCAGTATCGGCGGCCCCATCTCTCCTCTTTTGCTATTATCGCCAATTTCACGCCTGCTGTCCCCCCTCGTCACAAGACAGCCGCTTGAGTCTCGTCTCGCCTTGGTTGTGGCGCTCTTCTTTGTCTGCCGTGCTTCTCTTTTTCCAATTCAGTCACCCCCAGAAAAACACAGGGTCGTCCCGCCGTCGGTCCCGTCGCAAAAGCCAGAAAAAGAGACCCCAACCAGCTCTCCTGCGCAAAACGCATAATCCGCCGTGCATCAACCATCCGTGTTCCCTTGTCTGGCCCGCCCCTTTTCCTGCTCGCCTCTCACTTACCCTTTTGCCCTCATTTCATCTGCCGTACTCTATTTGCTTTTCACTCTTTTTTAATCTTGCTTCTTTTATTCCCTTCCTTCCTTTCTCGCCATACCAGTTCTCCAATACCGACACAGCGATCCCCTCTTGACCGCTGCCCCCCTTTCCCTTTGCGACGACACCCCGAACACTTCGAATTGACCGGGGAGAAAGGGCATAGCGACAGGACAAAAGATGCCCAGCATATTTTCGCGCCTTAAGGGCAAGGACGGCCCCACCAAGGTCAAGTCCAAGAAGAATGGCGCCGGGCATGACTATGCTAGCCTGGTGCCGGCAAAGCCTCGGTGGGAAGATGCCTGGACCCGGAAGACGGTCGAACCGGAAGAGATCCACGATCTCGTGAAGCTCTGCACGGAAGAATTGAAGGCCAGAGGTGCGTATCCTTCGATTCCTTTCCTATCGGATTTGTCTCGTTGTATTTGGCTGCAGCATCACTAACTACTACTTGTCTGCCTCTCCAGCTCTTGATATCCCCTTCCTTCTCCTTCCCTTCCGGCCCACATCCGACCCGAGCGCCGTTCGTACCTTTGTACGCCATTTTTTCGACCCAAGCGCTCGCTTGTCTGGCGAAATTCTGCTACAAGAACTGCGTATGACAGAGCCAATGGTACGCCTTTCCCGTTTGGAAACAACTCTATACTTTCTTGCAGTTCCTCTTGCTATTCAGTCCGCTTTGGCTAACCAACTACCTTTGTTACCCTCTCTGTAGGTAATCTCTGGTGTGGTCAAATGGTGTTGGAGTCGACTCCAAGGCGGCGTTGTTGGCTGGGATGCCTACGAGTTGTTCAAAATCGGTGAACAAGGTACATATTAAACCCTTAGCATGGCTTTCCCTCCTCACAGTGAACATCCCCATAATACTCACGACAACTACTTTTGCAGATTCAAATGGGGCGCGCGACTCGTTTACGACCTTCATCCCTCTGAGCGTAGAAAACCCTGCTCGCTCGAACATCGTCTTCAGCTTCTTCGATCTCCTGTCTGCCATCGCCGCTCACGGCAAGGTCAACGGCTTCGGTGGCCGGAAGCTTTCACGTATGGCATCCTGGTGGGCTTTTGAGAGCAACGACACTGGCAACGGATTTGAGGGCGGCTATAAAGAATGGCTCAAGGCAGCGGATGCCACAAGTCATCTATTTTTCGCGTATCTTCGGTCCTTGTCGCCGCAACAGAGCATCGGCAGCTTTGCCATGCTCCCGATGTCCCTGCAGAAGCTGCTGCAGGAGACAGAATACCCTCCGCAGCGGCCAAGCCTGCTACAGTCGTCCACTAACAAAGTCATTATGATTGTCGATGCGGTGTCTCCCACCCCCTTTTCCCTGCTGCGTCGTGGCAGCCATTTCGAGTACCGCGATGAAGACCGCGCACTACGCGAGTTTTCCGACTACGACGACCCAGTTCAGGCTCTAACTGACGAATGCCGCAGAGTTCTTAAGGCCATCTCTGCAGCTAATCAGACACAGGCCGTATCAAGCTCCAAGCACTCCACTAGCCTCAGAGACGCCTCCTGGTCTCGCTTCGAGGACATTGGGTTTGGAAGTGTCCTAGAGGAGGATGAGGACGAAGATGAGGCTGCGAACGCCCACCGCAGAGCCCGTGGCCTTCGAACAACCCCAGCCTCGGGCGGCGATGGACTGGCCCGTCCGACTACCCCTTCGTGGGCCGATTTTTTATCATCTGGCTTTGTTGACGATGGGCCAAATAGCCCAACAAATATGCTACTCCCGCCGGACAAAGTTTTGCCGCCCATTGATGCAAACATACGCCAACGAAGCTCCCAGTCTCACCGTCCTCGCCTAGAGACGGAACGCAACCTTGAGCCTGGGGAACTAGCAAGTATCAGCCGCTTCGACTTAGATGATTCTTTTTGGTGGGTCTGGATGACAAGCCTCGCGCCCGAAGAGACCCCAGAGCGAAAATCGGCATTTGGCAGATGTGCCGTGATCGAGACTCGCATTCGAACAGGACGATGGCTTGTCATGGAGGAAATTGTTAAGGGTGCGGCTGCTGAGCCTGTTCCGGGTGCTTACATTGCCGAAAAGAAGGGCTTTTTTAGCTGGACGCGCCGCAACAAAGGCCTCTCGCGCAGCAAGTCCACAAGCAAGCAGGCTCTCGACAGGGGCCACCATGGTCTCCTAGCAGGGAATTCGATCGGTATTAGCAAGACCAGCATCGCTCCCGATCAGCAGGCCAAGATTCAGGCCGCTGCACAGAGGTTACAGGCGAGACAAAAACTGGAAGAAAAGGAACGGGCAAACTCGGCGCTTGCGAAACGCGGACGTGTCGAAAGTGCTACGCACGAGAAGACTGCGAGTGTCTTTACGATTCAGCCCGTTATTGTCTCGGAGGCGTCACCGGCGATGAAGTGGGCCAACAAATATGACAAGGAGGCCATACGCGAGGCGTATCTTTCCAATGCCAACGCTGGCCGTGGTAGCGCAGCAACTATGTCTTCACCAGCGGTCCATCTGAATGGCATACATTCAACGACAAATGGCTATGAGAAGCCTATTGTTTCTGAAAGCACTAGAAAGCCAGTCCCTCAGGCGACTTCATCGTCACAGCCACCCGCTCCAGCGCTGGCTGCATCCCCAAGCCTCGTTATTTTGCCCGCTCCTCCGCGCGACAATGATGATTCGCTTGACCTTTCGGAGAAGGCTGTTAGGGTGGCTGACACGCCTACAAGCGCCCATCCTGCCGAGCGGCTAGAAGACTCTGGTCGGACGTCGCCCCCAGTCCCACCGAAAGATAACCACGGAAGCCTAGATGCTGTTCGCCAAGCTGCCCTATCGCCGGTGCCTGCGCTTGATACTAGCCCCGACAGTAAGAAGGCTGGCAAGAAGCTCCACAAAGATGTCAAGGAGGAGAAGGCAGTACCTCCCCCGGCCTCTGGAGGACTACGAAAGCTTTTCGGTCGCAAGAACCGGCAGTCCAAGCTTCCGGAGAACGCTGCCTTGGGCGTTAACGCCTTGCTTGCTGCTGACGCTACAAAGTCTCGATCTGAAACTGCCCCCCAACCAACACCAGCCCCAGCTGCCCCTGCCCAGAAGCCAGCCTCCATAGCGCCTGCAGCAGCCGCGCCTCCCGCAGCAAACCCAGAACGTCCGGCGCCGTCAGCGCCTGCTGTGCCTGCAGCGGCGTCGATTCCAGCTCAGGTTGCGTCACCAGTAGCGGCACCAGCTCCTCCCCCGCAGAAAGAGCAGGCAGCGGAGCCCCCAAGGACTCCAACGGGACCTGAGCCCACTTACGACGCGTCTAATGACTCTCTGTCTCGCGTAGGCACTGCCGAAGCCCAAGACGCAGATGAGGAGTTTGCACGTTTTGATCAGGGTCCACTTCTGGATCAGCCGGCTTTCGTGCCTGATGATTCAGATGAAGCCGATGAGGCTGTTCCTCCACCCATTGCTCGGCAACGGTCGCCTGTGTCGCCGACATCAGCCGAAGCTGCACCGACCACCGAACCCAAGCCGGCTGCGGTTCCAACCCAGGACCGCTGGGCACAGATTAGAAAGAATGCTGCCGAGCGTGCCGCGCAGCGTCAAACGGACGAACCACGGCGAGAGTTCAGCAGCAAAACCACAGACGGCGACGATGACACCAGTGGCGAAGAGAGTATGTTTTGACCTGGAGGACACTTATCACTTTTTTATAACTTCATACTAACAACCCAATCTAGCTATTGAATCACGCGTTGCTCGTATCAAGGCCCGCGTGGCTGAGCTGACTGGAAATATGGAAGGTGTTTCGCCTCCCGGTGGCCGTGCTCCTCCTATCCGTCGCTGAGCTCAGATATCTAGCAAGCGCAAATGCTCAGCTACTGAAAAGAGGGTGAAATAAAAATTTTGTCACTTCTCGTTTACAACACGGGGGTAACTACACAACACGCGTTGTTCTTTGGATCTAATTCCGTTGGATTGGTTTGCCTCCGACTGACACGTGCCTAGTTGGATCTTGGTTTGGTTGCTCTCGATTCAATTTTTGACTCTTGCCTCACTCTTTTATTTACGTCATGCAGTTCTTCCATTTCCTTTTATGTTTTTCTTTTGTGTCTTTTTTTTTTTTGAGTTGAGCTTCCCGTACGCAGTTTTTCCTTAATTACTTCAGAATCCACTTTACAGATATACCCTCCCAAAAAATGATACCACAGAAGGGGAGGTTTCAGCTTCTTTCTCTTTGCTCTTTTAACCTGAGTCTTTATCAAGATTGATGAAGCCAGGAGTGGGCGAGCTTGTTAGTTTCTTAAAAGTAGTTAATCTCAATTATTATTTGCTCTATCTTATTTCACGTTTCTTCTATATTGCGCAGCGGTTCAGGGTTGATTTGGGGTTCGAAGTTTTTATCATCAAAAAGCATTTTAGTACAATTTGTATTGTACGAGCCCATATATTGGGTTACGGGCGAGGAAGAACAAGGGAACCCAACGAAGAGCAGAATGGATTTCTGTTCTGCAAAATCACTTTTCCGACTTGGAACTACATAATGCTTAAAGTTATCGAAGCACCCAAAACAAAAAAAAATAGAAGAGAAAAATGAGACAAATATGAGTCTTGATTTGTGCACAAAAGGAACAGGAGTACATAACATAATACGTGGTATCTGAAGGATATGATCCAACTCGGCTTAATTTTTTTTTCTGAGAAAAAGACTTAACGCCTTGAGAAGAAAAAAGCCTTTGGAAATGCAGCCCTTGCAAAGTCCTATAAGACTAACAAATAAAAAGAAGAAAAAATGCTGTGTTGGGCAATGACTAAAGATAAATGAAAGGTCGGGAAGACTGAGTGTCTCCAGGATGAAGACAAAAAATACAAAAGAAACTGAAAGGTGCAGATTAGTGTGAGTGCGAGTGGCCACCGTGGTCGCTGTTTCCACTGCTGCCAGGCGGCGAACCGGTCCGGGACGCAGTGCGTGACCCAATCGAGCAGCAGCCCTGGCCCACGCAGTTGTCTACGCAGTCCAGCAAGCAGCTCGGGCCCGATCCATCAACGTCTATGCCGGCACCGGCCAGCTTGGCCGCCTTTGCCGTGGACGACTTTGCCGTGGCGGGCGTGGTCGAGGTTGTTGCAGACGCGGCTACAGCACTGCCACCCGTAACGGCAGCGAGCCGGCCCCGGCCATTCGATTCGTCACTGCCGGCGCCATTGCCGTTCGTGCCAATAGTGTTGCCCGACTCTTCAACGAGGCCTAGCCGGAATTCGGGTTGGATCGTCGCGCTGTGGATGCCGTAGCCGTGCAGACACTTGCGCACGCGCCGCGCTAGCGTCATGTACCTCGCGCCGCCGTATTCGGAAATCGGGAAGGACACCTCAATGTGCAGCGACGCAACAATCTGCGAATCTGACAGCTGCCATACGTGGACGTGGTGGCAGCTCCGCACGCCGTCCAGGTCCTCAATGTCTTCGCGGATGTCGTTGATGTTGATGTGGTCGGGAGTCGCCTGCAGCAGGATCTTGGAGGTCGCCTTGGTCAGGGGGATTGCCGACTTGAGGATGATGAGGGTGATGAAAAGCGACACAGCGGGGTCCGCATACATGCGGTACGCCCAGTTGGTCTTCCATATGATCAGCGCCGTGACGATCACGCCAATGTTGCCCAGTGCGTCGCCAATGACGTGCAAAACCATGGCGTTCATGCCCATGTCGCCGTGGCTGTGGCCGCCTGCCTTGCTCGGGTCATGCGGCTCGTTATGGTGGTGACCGCCGTGCGAATCGCGCCGCGAGCGCTGCGAGTGGTGATGAGTGTGCGAATGACTGTCGTTGTGGCTATGGCTATGGCTATGGCTATGGCTGTGACTATGGCTGCTGTGGCCATCGCTGTCTGCACCGTATTTGCTGGGCTTCTTGTCGTTCGCACTGCTAGCGCCTCCTATCAGGGGCGTTCTTTCAGTGGCAGCAGAGGCCGGCGTAATCTCGCCATTAGGAGTCGCGTTGTCTCCGATGGTGGTGGTGTCGTCCGAATCAACCTCGTCCTCCTCAACGTTGCGCGACTGGCTGGCTGCAATGATCTCGCGGATGTCGTTGCGGAAGCTTGCTGGGTGGATGCTGATATCATTAATGGTCGTAGGGACGCGCCGTCCGCTATTGGCACGGCCGCGCACGCCGGCAGCCCCTCTCGAACGAGCCGACCCACGGCTAGCAGAGCGCTCCAGGCCTCCCGGGTTGTTCAGGCTGGGGAAGGAAATATGCTGTCCAGTCTCGGAGCTCAAAGGACGTGTCTCTCGGCCACCGCTGCTGTCTGCCGCAGCTGCAACCGAAGGCGCGGCGACACCGCGGGGGCCGTTCGCCTCCTCGCCTTCGTCGGGGCAGCTATCTACATCATCAAGGTCGTCGACAGCGTCATCGCCTTGAACAAACACGCCGTGCGCGTGCGCGTGAGCGTGGTCGTGACCGTGGCCGGCTTCAGCATCTCCAGGGCCGTGCGAGTGGCCATGTCCACCCAGCACCCAGAAACCAACGAGGTTAGAAACCAGGCCGAAACAGCCAACGATAAGCACAACTTCCGGATTCCGGATGTCGGGTGGGTCGAAGAACCGCTGGATCGCTTCGAGGACGATGGTGACACAGAGGCCGATCAAGAAGGTAGCGTTGAAGAAAGCGCCGAGGATTTCCGCGCGTAGCCACTAGAAGCCAGCTTGTCAGTATGAAGAACAGCAGAGAGCGCAAAGAAGAGGTGCGCTGCATGTCCAAGGACGGGAACCGGGACGAGACATACGCCGTAGGAGTATCGATCGTTCGATTCTTTGCGAGCGAGGTTGACGGCCCACAGCCCGACCGCGAGAGAGATAATGTCGTTGAGCTGCGCCGGGTTAGCGATTTGAGTCCAGCAAGGACCAAACGGGAACAGAAAGAAGAAGATCCGAGCGCGCACCATGTGAAAGGCATCCGCGATCAATGCCAAGCTCGAGACGTAGTAGCCGACGCCCAGCTCAATTGCCAGGAAGACGGTGTCCAGCGCCATCATGACGCTTATCCGCGTCGTCTTCGACCAGCCCTTCATTGTAGGAATGGAGGAAATGAGAAGACCTAGAGACCGACGAAGAGAAAAGAAGACAGGGCCGAGTTCGACAGCGTGGACGGGCGTGTTGCCCTCCGGTGAAGCGAAGAAAGGAAATGTGAAGCCAGGCGATATCGACGTTTTTTTCGACGGCTAATGGCTGAAACTCCGTCGACAGCTAGTGTAAGCCTCCTGCACGTCTCCCGCTACTTCGATAACAGGTGCTGTGTTACAGGTCGAGGCAAAAGCAGAAGAGGTCTGGCGAGAGGAGAAAGAGTATGAATTGAAGACGGCGAAGATGGAGAGAAGGGAGGCCCAAAAATTAACAAATGGCGCGAGTGGCGCCAAAACCGGTCGCGGTGGGTGGAAATAGGAGGGAGCAACTTGGCGGCGATCGGCTGACAGAAAGTTCCTTCAGAGAAGAATGCGGAAGGTGCAAACTAGGGGCCAAGAAGCAAAACGAAAAAGGAAATCACATCCAGATAGCGATAAATGCAGAAAGCCAAACGAGATAAAGCAGAGCAGGGGGAAAGAGCGAGACTCGGGGCAGTCGAGATTAACATTTGCTGTCTCGGAGGAGCTCCGCAGGGGATCGATAAAATCACGCCGCCGAATGGCGAATTTTTGGGGGAAGGGGCGAACAAGAGCCATGGGCAACGCGATTATCGCCCGCATGCCAGGCCGAGCCGAGCGCGCCTTCCTTGGGACCGCTAACTTATCGCAAAATCCACGGAGATATGCCTAGGTGCGGAGCTATGTTTCCACCTACGTCGAAATGACTAAGCCACCATGGCGGCCGCAAACAGCAGAACGGTGGGAAGGAAGACTCCTCTCATTCTGTGACGGCAACCACCCGGCGCGACGACAACAGGCGACGGGATTCGCATGTGGACGCACAGGGGCAGAGGAGGAAGAGCAGGTCGTTGCTTCTAAGAAGAGAAGGGGAACAAAGGACGAGGCATAGAACCAAGATCCAAAGTCCGGGCGTGGGCGACATCGGAATATCTCGATGCTGTCCACACTCTTACTGCTTCGGAGAAAAAGACGACAGCTCGGATGACGTGTGCTCATAGAAACATGTACGGAAAATATATGGGCCCTCCACACTCCACGTTGGCTGAGACCCTTTTATTTCCCTTTCTGGTGCACACATGTGTTGCCTTGCAGCGTCGGAAGCTCCACCGGAAACTCTCCGAACCGGCGCCGGTGCGCTGGAGAATGCCGAGCGCGAGTTACTAAGGCTGGCTTGCCTGCTCTAACTTAGCCTTGCCTAGATATTTTCATATAGGATTCATGCTGTTCTTGTCGGCAGTCAGAGACTCAGCTTTCATCGTTGTTCCAGAACACACGATATTTGGAGAACGTCGAAGTCGGCGGAGAACCAAGAGGGGGGACCTGGCCCCGCTGTCTGCCCTCGCATTCTCCTCATTTCCTGGTTTCCTCTTCTTCAGACCGGTGTAAGTCGAACGAAATGCCAGGGACAGGTCCTCCTCGCACAGCAGACGCCCCTTGACACAGGAGATATCACCGGACCCGGGCCCGCATCTAGATCTGAGGTGGCACAGAGGAAGCGTCGCAAGGGCTGCATCCCCATTTCTCCAATCTTGTGTCTCTTTTTGTCTCTCTCTGACAGACCCTCATGCTCCATGCAACATGGCTTTGTCTTGTGCAGACATGTCCGACGTGGGGCTCAAGGTAGCATCAGTCATATTCGATAGCCGTGAAACTGCCGTCCTCGCTCTGCTTGTACATCTCCGACACCCCCTTTCGTGCGTTTTGGATTGATTTGCCATGCTCCATATGAGGAGGGGAAAGAACAAGCGAAATAAAGAGGGACAGTCTCATACTTACATGCAAATTACCTCCCACTGTCTCCAACGCCCCATAACGTGATCCTAGATACAGGACTCTCGCCATTTGACAGAAAGGTTGCTGCTTTTCCTAGCCCAATTTTCTGCACAATGGCTTATAAACCGCTCGCACGTGCGCAGCTCTATATATTTAGATGGATATATCATATATGGCTCTCCAGGAGTGCGTCCCACGTCGTTCTTGGCTCACTCTCGGGCCGCCTTCTTCAGCCTTCTCTCCCCTGTTCTTTTTCTTCCATATGACTTGCATCCAGTGGAGGACCAATTACGCACCCTGGGACACACCCAACACCACTTCAATTAAAGCCGTTCAGTTAGCGAACATCCTACTCCGGCATCTCGTCTCGAATCCTACGCCCGACATATTTTGCCTCTGACCTGCAGCTACGGGGCCGAGATCGAGCCTAAAAAACTTCCAAAGTGGAAATACAGGTTGCATATATAAGTCTTGTTGCTGATAGCTTTCCGTGGCCCTGTGCTGTTGTCTTCTTTGGATCTTGCGCTACAGGAACTCTAACATACACTTTCTTTCAGCCATCCTTGCTAGCTTGTCAATTGCAAAGCGCTTGAAATTGTAGCCCTAGTTAAACCAGTATAGGAAATATCTTCTTTGTAGATTTCGGGCGTCTCTAATACAGCCAGGCCCTTTGCTCACTTTGTGGCCACGCGCATTATCATCTTACACAAGCAGGCTGTATTTGTCGTTCGTCCGTATATAGTAGCCACGTGCTTAAATTCTAGCAACATAAAGTATGTAAGTTGACTATTTAATGCAATTTGCGAGGCCAGCGCCTGAACGGACTGGGGTTGTGAAATAATAATGCATCGAGTGAGTTTTACCAAGTTTAACTACTAAATATTGGACTGTAAACATGCTTCGCAGAGGATGAAACACAAACCATTTAACATTGCGTGTTGCCAAGGACGAAAGGGCAAGGCTCTCAGAGTCTCCTATATATAGAAAAAGCTTCTTGCGGTCGGCTGGGTCGGTTTGGAGACCGGCCTTGTCAGTATTTCCACCTACCTACATCCTAATAGCTTCACTTGAACTCTGTTTTTTGTTTTTGTGCATTATAACATAAACACTGTGAAACGGGTCTGCGCCGATGTCCAGGACAAAAAAAGAAAGTTGCTTCGGGAAAACTGCGGGTAGATCTTTGGAGGCTTCCGGCTCTACACTCCGCCGGCCTAGCCACCATCTTGTCCGGTGGGACGTTCCAAGGTCTTCCATGCATCCTTATGCGCACTTGGCGCAGCGTGTTGGTATATTCGGCCTCTCGTCAGTCGCTAACTTCTCCCTGACCCCTGGGGCTGCCGCTCTCGCCAACGCGCGTGCTCCGCTCGCACCTGGCTGATCTGACGGATCGCAGGACCGGAGACCACCTAGTGTAGCACTTCGTGCGCACTCAGTGTCATCAGCCGGAATTCGCGGGAGAAACCCGGCTAGGCCTAGAAAAGGCAACCGTCCGTCGTCGGTATTGCTCGGAGGGTGCGACAAAGTTTCGCGGTGACAGCAAACATGGTATAGATGGGGAAAACCATGTAGCTGGGACAGCCTGAAAGCGTGCTGCAGGCAGCATGAGCACAGCGTGTTGGTGAATATGCATGAAGATGCTGCCCTTGGCAGTGCAAAAGGTTGGCTAACGTTCAAAATCGAGGCTTGATAAGGCAAGGAGAGGCGACAATACAAAATGAAAGGCAATAGACAGGCTTTGGCGATGCTGATGCACCAATACGGTCCAGATTAGGAAGGCCTGCGGTCGCTGATGTTGCCCGGACGGCCCTTCCGTAGGTCTGTGAATGCTGTCATCGACCGTTTCCCGTGATGACTATTTTGGGAAAGAACCAGTTGCGGAAGAATCGCAGAAGGGAGCACCGCCACTCCCGTTTTTTTCTTCGTGATTTCCAGCATTCTCCCGATCCAGCTCCTCCCAGCTTGTCACCTCGTTTCAATCCTCGTCGCCTATCTTCGCTTGATGGATTCCTTCCGCGCCATTCGACGATTCCCAAGCTCCTTGTCTACTGCTGTGAAGATTGTGATGCGGGTTGTTGCCCATAGGCAATGGAGGTTGTGTCGTTCGTGACAAAATCATAGCCGCAAACCAAGAGCCAAACTTCGGTAAGCTGGCTTGTCATTCTTTCTGTCGCCGGCAAGTCTTCCGGTCTCTTCGTCTACTGGCTGACGCTTTATCGGTTGAACGGGCGCTAAACGGCCACGAGCGCTGCCGATCGTCTTGATGTCACTCGCATCACGCAGTGTAACAGCGGCGCCATGCTGCTCTGCGGCCAAGCGAGACGCACCAGCGCGCGAGAAAGCAGAAAGCGTCCCGGATGGCTCGATTGGGTGGGGATTGGCGCCGTTACCTGCGGCAGAGCCGCGGGACGTCTAGAATCCTGCTTGACACTGCTGCATGCATCCTACGAACAGGTCGCCGTTGACATGGTGGCCGTGCCAGACGAGCAATTGCCGGCCGGTGACAAGATAAATGCTGGCAAGACGGACGCATATCACCACGCGCGCTATACTGGAACGCGGGCTGCTAGCAGCGGTCACGTCACGCATTTGGGCGAGTACATGCACAGGTGCATACAGAAGCTGGATCTGAACCGTTCCGCCGCCGACGGGAAAGGCAGCTCAGAGCTTCTGCTCTGCTGGCTTCATGCACACTCATTTAACTTTGGACAAAGGATTAGCTCGGGGCATTACGGCCAGCCGAGCCAATAGTCCGTTGGCGGGCCCGTCAGTTCCAGGGATCCCGGCCCGCCAAACCGCCCTGGAAGCACGACCCGGCTCTCCCATGTCCTGATGGGGCTCCTCGCTCCCGACCCGCAATAGACCTTGAATTTTGGCGTGCACTATGGAGCAAGGGCGTGAAGAAGGCCACAAAAGCATATGTCCTTGCTTGGGCAAAGATCCTTGGAGCTCTCAGAATCGGCGGCTTGCCGGTAGTACTGAACGCACTAGCAAGCGCCAATTGCCTTCAACACATCTGGCAAGGGCGTTATATGAAGGTGCTGCCTCTGCTGTGGATGGCTGGCGTTTGCCTGTTTTGTTCGACTTTTTTTGTTCGTTCGTTTCCTTTCTAATTCCTACCCCCTTCCTTTCTCTTCGCTGTTGACTACTTCGCTGGCCTTGAGTTGGAGGCTACAGTGGACTGGGTGGTCCTACATTATTTCTAGCATCCTCGCCACGAAGTATATCCGATATTCTACCACGACGGTGTTTAGTCCCGTCTTGCATGCTACCCATCGGTCAGAGGAAGACTGCCCACGCCTACTATTTTGCGCTTCAGCTCGCTGGTTGTTCTTCTCCATATTCTCTCGCATAAGATCCTGCTGATCAGCGTCTTCTTTCATCTTAACGGTTAAATGTCGGCTGGTATAAGTTGTGCGCTGTTCGTCGTCGCTCTTCCGGTATTGTTGGTTTGGAAGGCAAAGCAGACACTGATATAAAAAACGAACAGTTCCCGTGCCTTTCTATCTACCCAGTTTCGGGTTCAGTCATCCCACACTGCATTACCCTTACTGCTGTTGGCAGCTATACGTGCAACCAAGTGTGCCGTGTTTTGTCCTGCCCTGCCTGCTTATAAGAACCCCCCCCCCCCTACATCTACCCCTTCGTGGTAGTTCCCGCTTTCGTGCCCAGATCATTCGCTTTTCAAAAATAAAAAAAGGGGCGCATCTTTGAGACCGGGCTCGAACACGACTTACACGCCTTTTGTCGACTTGTTTTTTGAGATATCAAAACCTGAGAGGGCAATATCATGGCAGCCAAACAAGCGGTTTCTCCTGTTGAGGTTGACTCAGATAGCGGTATCGACCCCAATGCTTCGCCTTTAGGGAGTACGGGCCCAAGCACAACACCAGACACGGACATCTCTCCCCCGAGTAGCCCATTCCAGCCTAACGAACATCTGGACAACGCTCGACAAACAGCCAGAAAAAAGCTGGAAACCTTAACTCTGGAAGAGAAGGTCGGTTGACAGACAATGCGGGCTGCATTGTTAAAAGCAACCATCCTGAACAGACCAAAGACTGACATATTTTGGGTTCTTGTCAGGTCTCGCTGCTCACGGCCGCAGATTTTTGGCGTACCAAGTCTATTCCGGCCAAGGGCATCCCGGCTGCCAAAACCACCGATGGCCCAAATGGAGCTCGTGGTGGCATTTTTGTTGGTGGCACAAAGGTATGCTAGTCTACGAAATCATGTTGCCGTATGCAAGCGGAATGCTGCCGGATGCTGATGACTTTCAAGGCTGCCTTGTTTCCTTGTGGTATCTCGCTAGCCGCAACATGGAATAGAGACCTACTATACGATGTTGGCCAACACCTGGGCGACGAGGTCAAGGCGAGATCAGCTAATATCCTGCTTGGTCCGACTGTGTGCATGCATCGTCACCCCCTCGGTGGAAGAAATTTTGAGTCTTTCTCGGAGGACCCCTTTTTGACGGGAAAGCTGGCTGCCCAGTACATCCGTGGCTTGCAACAAAAGGGTGTCTCCGCCGCGATTAAGCGTCAGTACTTTCCCCTCGTGCTTCGGTTCGAATTTTCGGGGCGCTTAGTAAATAACCACCTTGTAACTAACGACAGTAAATAGATTTCGTTGCCAATGAGCAAGAAACGGAGCGCAATACGGTCAACTCGCAAGTAGCAGAGCGGCCGTTGCGTGAGATCTATCTCCGGCCGTTCGAAATTGCTGTCCGCGAAGCTGCCCCTTGGGCGGTCATGTCATCTTATAACCTCGTAAATGGGGTACACGCCGACATGAACCGGCACACGCTGAAGGAAATCCTTCGAGGCGAATGGGGCTATGACGGGTAAGACTTTCCGATGTCGTGAAAATAAGGACCTGGCATTTTGTCGCTAATCCAACTTAGTACCGTGATCTCTGATTGGGATGGCTTGAATTCGACCGCTGAAAGTATAAAGGCCGGGTGCGATGTCGAGTTCCCCTATTCTACGAAATGGCGATTTGAAAAGGCTATCGAAGCAGTCAAAGATGGCAGCCTTTCACTGGAAGACATCGACCGAGCAGCAGAAAACGCGCTTACTCTGGTGACTCGCGTCAAGGGCGATGATCTGTCTGAAGAGCCCCCGGAGCGTGAAGATAACCGGGCAGAGACCCGCGAGCTGATTCGCGAAGCGGGAGCGCAGGGTCTGACGCTGCTCAAAAACGAAGGATCAATTCTGCCCATCAACCCGAAGACGACCAAGGTGGCCGTTATCGGTCCCAATGCCAACCGTGCCATCGCCGGCGGTGGTGGCAGCGCCAGCCTCAACCCGTACTACAATACGCTTCCACTGGAGAGCATCAAGAGGGCCGCGGCGGCAGCCGGAGGTCAGCACGAGATAGCCTATGCCGTGGGATGCCACATCAACAAGTGGCTACCAGTGGCTTCGCCGTTCTGCAGCAACCGAGATGGGTCGCAAGGTGTCACGATTGACTGGTTTGCTGGAGATCAATTCATGGGCAGCCCCGTGTTGACACAGAAGCGCACCAACACGGATTTGTTCTTGTGGGATTCCGCCCCTTTGACCCAGGTCGGCCCGAAATGGTCCGCCATAGCGACTACACACCTCAAGCCGACATCGACGGGCAAGCACACCATCAGCTTTATGAGCGTGGGCCCGGGGCGGCTGTTTGTGGATGGGAAAGAAGTACTGGACTTGTGGGACTGGACGGAGGAGGGCGAGGCCATGTTCGACGGCTCAGTCGACCATCTGGTGGAAATCGACATGCAGGCTGGACAGTCTGTGGAGCTGAAGGTGGAGATGACCAACGAGCTGCGACCCATCAGCAAGCAAAAGCAGTTCAACACGACGCACCGGTATGGCGGCTGCCGCATAGGGTTCAAGGAGCAGGACCAGGTGGACTATTTGCACGAGGCTGTCGCAGCCGCCCGTGCTGCGGACGTGGCGGTTGTCATTGTGGGTGTCGATGCCGAGTGGGAGTCGGAGGGCTACGACCGGCAGTCGATGGACCTGCCGCTCGACGGCAGCCAGGACCGGCTCATCGAAGCCGTTTTGGCGGCCAATCCCAAGACGGTGGTGGTGAACCAGTCGGGATCGCCGGTGACTATGCCATGGGCCGACAAGGTGCCGACAATTTTACAGGCGTGGTACCAGGGACAGGAAGCGGGCAACTCGTTGGCCGATGTTCTCTTTGGCAAGAAGAACCCGAGCGGCAAACTTCCGGTGAGTCGAAAGCGCCCTTGTTGTGAAGATAACGGGTGACACTAATACTGACTGGATGCAAGTGCACGTTTCCAAGGAAGCTGGAAGACTCGCCGGCGTACCACAACTGGCCGGGCGAGAACCTGGAGGTCGTCTACGGCGAGGGCCTGTACATCGGCTACCGCCATTACGAGCGGGCCAAAATCGCGCCGCTCTTCCCCTTTGGCCACGGGCTGTCGTACACCACGTTCGAATACGGGCGGCCGTCGATCAGCAACAAGGTGCTGTCACCCGCGGCCGGGAGCACGGTGGAGATCATCCTGGCGATCAGCAACATTGGCGAGGTGGAGGGCGCGGAGACGGTCCAGGCCTATGTGCACGACGAGAAGTCGCGCCTGCAGCGGCCCGAGAAGGAGCTGGTCGCGTTTGAAAAGGTGTTCCTGGAGCCCGGCGAGACGCAGCACATCCGGCTGTCGCTGGACAAGCACGCCGTGGGCTACTACGACACGTCGATCGGGCGGTGGATTGCCGAGGAGGGCCGGTTCGACGTCCTCGTCGGCGCCTCGTCGGCGGACATCCGGCGGACCATCTCGTTTGAGGTGCGGGAGTCGTTCACGTGGGTGTTCTGATTCTGGCTGTCGGCCTTGCTGTCTTTTGTCCTCCACAAATGATGCACACGACGTCATCTGCTTGTTGATACTGCCTCTCGCTTGTTCTCGGGTCCCGACGTTCTCTCTTTCTCTCTTTTTCTCTTTTTTCCTTCCTTTCTGTAGTTCTCTCTGTCTTACTCGAATGGAGGCTTGCATTGTCTAGACGCAATTTATTGATAATACGATATTATTTTGTATACATATATGAGAGACCACGGCTGTTCTCCAGCCGCAGAGTGTTCTTTCTCAGCGCTCTCAGCGCTCTCAGCACTCTCAGCACTCTCAGCATTCTCAGCACTCCCAGCCTTAGCGTCCCGTATTGATGCTCGCCGCAGCCTTAGCGTTCTCTGCTCCGCATTTCGCTGTGGGGCAGCAATCTGCCGTGCAGGTCAGGCGCGCTCCAGCCACAAGGCCCAGACCCTGTATTCGAGGGGGTGGCTTCCCTGCCGCAGCGCTAGCCCTGGCGCAGCCACTGGGGCCGCGCAGGTGGCCTTTCTGGCGGTGCTGCCCTTTTGGCAGTGCACCCTCTCTTCCCCTATTGCGAACAAGCTACGTAACCCTCGACAAGACGCAGGCAAAACGGCCCAACAGCAACGAAAGGGTCACATCGCGCGCCACACCTCAGCTCGCGCGCCCGTGTCCTCTCCGCTCCCAACTCCTCCTTGCCCCTTTCTGGCATCCGCTCGTTTCCGCATCCAGGACCACGACGACGACGCGGCTTCTCGGCAATCGAGGGAGACGAAACCCGCCTGCGACCCATTTGCGGCAGAATCGCAGGACAGCGAGCAGAAACCCGCAGGAATCCGGTATTCAAGGTGATGGCTGCCGCATGCCATGGCGCCGCCTTATAGCAACGGCTACTCGCCATCCCAGGGACGCCGCGCAGCAACGGCTTCGTCGTCGACGTCCTACCACCCATACGCCTCCTCGTCCTTCGCATCCTCTTCGCCGTCCTCTTCGTCTGACGACATCGGCGCCCTTTTCGTCAGCGTGGTGCGTCTGTTCTGGCGCTACAGCCTCCGCACCGTCCTGGGCGCGGCAGCCAACGTGAGCAGCGTGCTGATCACGGGCACGCGCGCCAGCACCCTGCTGCGAGACGGGCGGCGACGGCGCCAGCGCCCCCAGCAGCCGCTCGCGATCATGGTGGCCGAGACGCTGCTCCGGCTGGTGCGGCACAACCTGGCGCCGCAGCGCGTGTTCAGCGTGCCGCACTTCCTGGCGGCCTTCTGGGTGCTGGTGCTTCTCTGGGGCGAGCGCTGGAACTTCCACGCCAAGGTGGCGCACTGCCACTGGGACCATTGGGAGAAATGGGTGAGTCGAGCGGTGGTGGAAGCGAACGGAGCCGAACAGAGTCGAACGAAGTCGATTGTTGGACGCTGCTAACCTTTGACAGCCCGCAGGAGCAACCCCCCATCACCTCGTCTTCGTGGCCGACCCCCAGATCATCGACGCCCACTCCTACCCCGGCCGGCCGTGGCCGCTGAACTCCCTGACGGTCACCCTGACCGACAACTACATGCGCCGGTCCTACCGCGAGCTGCAGGAGCAGCTGCGCCCGGACACGGTATTCTTCCTAGGCGACCTCTTCGACGGCGGTCGTGAGTGGCGGCCAGTACATGGCGAGTTCCAGGACCCAACCTGGAGCAGCCGGCCCGACCGCGAGAAGGGCTATGCCAAGATGTGGAAAAAGAAGTACGACGAAAACTACTGGTTGCGGGAGTACGCCCGCTTTGGCGATATCTTCCTGGACCCCGGGAGCCTGGGCGGCAGCGAGCCGGGCCCGGGCCAGCGCGGCCGCCGGGTGATTACCAGCCTGCCCGGCAACCACGACTTGGGATTTGGCTCTGAGGTGCAGGTCTCGGTGCGCAACCGCTTCGAGAGCTACTTTGGCGAGGGCAATCGCGTCGACGTCATCGGCAACCACACCTTCGTCTCGGTCGATACCGTCTCGCTCAGCGCCGACACGTCCGACCGTGCGGGCCAGAGCGACGTCCAGCCCATCTACAAGCCGGCCGAGGAGTTCCTGAGCCAGGTGGCGTGGGCCAAGACGAAGGCCGTTGCCCGCGAGCTGCGGTTCCAGCGCGGCGCCGGCGAGGAGGTGTCGTTTGCGCACAAGGTGGAGGACCTGGACGCGGCGCAGTTTGACACGGCGGCCTTGCAGCGGGCTCTGGGAGGTGGTGGTACAGGCGATAACGGCCAGGCCGACCTACCGACCATCTTGCTCACGCACGTGCCGCTGTACCGCCCGCCCGGGACGCCCTGCGGACCACTGCGCGAGCACTGGCCGCCGACGAAGCCGTCCGCGCAGGACGACCCCAACACGCCCGTGTTCCCGGACCACCGCAACGCCATCTCGGTATCGCGGGGCTACCAGTACCAGAACGTGCTGAGCGAGTCCGACTCGGTCAAGCTGGTCAAGAGCATCGGCAACGTCGTGCACGCTTTCTCCGGCGACGACCACGACTACTGCGAGGTCGTGCACGACGCGCAGCAGGAAAGCGTCCCCGAGATCACCGTCAAGTCGTTCAACATGGCCCAGGGCGTGCCGACGCCCGGGTTCCTCATGGTCAGCCTGTACAATCCGATCGACGCGACGGGCCACTCGCTGGGGTCGTCGCCCGGGCCGGCCACCATGCAGACGCACCTCTGCCTGCTGCCCAACCAGCTGAGCACCTACGCGCGCTACGGCGGCATGATCGCCGTCTCGTTGGTGCTGCTGGCCATCTACGCCGTCCTCATACACATCCTCAACCTGCCGGCGTTTGCGTTTGACCCGCTGGCCGACGACGGGTCGTCGGCGTCGTCGTCGACGATGCCCTCGACCGTGCTGCCCATGTTCAATAAGGCGAAAGTCGAGGACGACGAATATGGACGTGGCGGCAGCAACGGAAGCGGCGGAGGAGCGGCAGGAGGAGGAGGCGGCGGAGACGAATACGGGACCGGTGCAGTGAGCACAAACAGTGAAAAGGGGGGGAGCGACTCGTCCGGGTTTGTTGCCTTCCGTGCTATGCCCGCCACCTATTCGCGGGGACGAAGCTATTCGAACCAGCACCAGAGCCAGCACCAACACCAGCACCAGCACCGTCACAAGAATCGGACAGGCGGCCGCTCGGGGGGTAATGGCCATGCCGCCAAGACGTCGTCCCCGGCCAACGCGTACGAGACGCGGGGCGGGCCGAAAATCCAGATCGCGCGCGACGAGGACGACTCGGACTCCTCCTCGTACGGCGACGACTTCCTGGCGGACGACTACATGGTCGACGTCAGCCTCGGGGGTGGAGGCGGCGCCAATCGGTGGCAGCCGGCTGCCCGCCGCGGCGTGTTTGGCCTCAGCCTGGCGGCGATGTCGGGCCTGAAGCGGTTCGTCTGGGGCGTGCTGGGCCTGCGGGGCGGCGGCCGGCGGCGGCGGGGTGGCCTAGGTCTGGGTCTGGGCCTGGTTCCCGGCTTCGGCGGCCTCGGCCGAAGTACCAGCAGCGCCAGCAGCGGCTCTACTACGCGAAGGCGCCGCGGACTGGGCGAGGGCAGCCGGTCGTCGCAGCGGCGGCTGCTGCGCCTGGCCGGGTGGGAGTTCTACGCCATGGTGTTCCGGGTCGCCTGGATGGTGGTGGCGTACTGGGGATGGCTGAACCACAAGGGGTGAGTCGCGAAAGGGGACCGTTTGTACTTTTATTTGACACCAACAACGACAACACAACAACACAACACAACAACAACATAACAACAACGACGACATAAAACACCGGGCCTATGGAAAAGCATCATACTTTTTTTTTGGAAAGTGTCTTTCCTTATTTCTCATTTGTCATATTCTTTTCGTCCCTCTGGTTATAACGCGACAAAAACAAGAAAGCATTGTTCAGGCTCACGGGGAACGTCTCTGCTGTATACTCTTATTTTTCTTTTTTGTTTCTTCTGTCTCTGTCTATGCTTCCTTTTTTCATGTCTGTAAGATAGACTTTCTTTGCCGAGCTTACCAGCTTCTTGGCCGGCTATGTACTTACATCTAATGCGTACGAAAAGACATGAAGTATAAAGCTACCTCTGCAGCAAGCGAGCTCTTAAACGGCAAAATCCTTCACGTCGAAGAGCTCCTTAAGTACGGACCGGAGACCCAGGCGGCGACAAGATACCCCATGGGCTTCCACGATGTCTATTGATCTCTGCCGCACCACGCAAAGATGAACACGCCCACGCAAGTCTACAACCAGCGCGAGACGATGTACGTGCAAGAGTAGCCCATGTAGGCTACATTATTATTTCACCAGTCTTTTCATGCGAGTATCATAGCATGGTTATTCGTGTCCGTTTCCATATTCAGATCGCATCCCAAAAGAAAAATGCCGTGAAATATTTAGACACTCTATGCCAGGCTACACATTGAAATTTCCCTAATCCCATTTCGTCAACATAAAATACGAGTAACGAAAAAGAAAACAGAAAAATAGAATAACGCAGATATGCAGCCCTACACCCGCTGCCCATCCAAAATGTCATAAAAGATCGCATAGTTGCTGCTGCTGCTGCTGCCGCCCCTGGTGCCAAGATCGGTCTGCCCGTCCTGGCTCTTCTGGCCGTCGTACACGGCAAACACCACGTCCTGCCACCAGTGGCCGGGCTCCGTAAACTCGCGCTCCCGCAGCACCTCCAGCCAGCACCGCGCCACCTCCTCGGGCGGGTTCCCGTATACGCCGCAGCCGAGCGCGCCGAGCACCAGCTGGTGGTGGCCGGCGACGGCGGCGGCCCTGAGCACCAGCCGCATCTTGAGCTTGGTGGTGAAGCGGTCGCCCTGGTACGCAAAGACGACCTTTTCGCGCCGCGGCGGGCAGCGATGGTCGCGGTGCGGGTGACGCTCGTGACGCTCGTGACGGTCGTCTGTCGACCGCGAACGGTGCCCGGGAGGAACCGAAGATGAAGAATGCCGTGACTGGGATGCTGGCCGGGACGCTGGCCGGGACGCTGGCCGTGATGCTGGCCGGGAAGGCGGACGGGAAGGCGGGCGGGAAGGAGGTCGGGAAGGCGGTCGGGATGCCGAGGACCGCGGCCCAGATTGGGACTGTGAACGAGAGCGCATCGGCGGCGAGGACGCCGCGGGCGTCGAAGGCCGCGACGAGTACGGAGGCGGCGGCTGGGACGGCGGCCTGTCGCCATCTGGTGGTGGTGGTGCTGGCGGTGGCCGCGACGTGGACGAACGCGACAGCGGTGCATCTGCGACATTGGAATTTTGCCTGGGGCCCCAAGACCATCCTCTGCCTCTGTCTCTGTTTCTGTCTCGGTCTCCGTCCCCGTCCCTGTACCTGTCTCTGTATCCATCGTCGTCGTCGTCGTCGCCGTCTTCGACTGGAACGGTGCGCAGCTGCGGCCGCTGCAGCGCCGCCACGGAGACGGCGCTCACAATGGGGAGACTGTCGGTGGGCACGGCCGGCACCAGCAGCTGGTGGCCCGAGGGCCGGTCCCCGCGGATGACCAGCACGTAGGGACTGTACAGGATCTCCTCGCGGTCCAGCGGGTACAACTGCCGGTGCAGGCTGAGCGCCAGCGAGCTGCGGTAGCAGAGGGCTTCCTCCTGCGCCAGCGCGCCGTTGCGCCAGCCGCCGCCGGGCTCGTGGCGGCTGGCGAAGTTGACGATCAGGGGCGGCTGAAGCGAGCGGCTGTCCCAGCCAGAGCCAGGGCCAGGGCCAGAGCCAGGGCCAGAGCCAGGTCCGGACCCAGACCCTCGCTGTGCCTGTGACCGGGCATCGGCCTGGGCACGATGCTGCAGATCGATGGCCGTATTGATCGTGTCGCTGTTGATGACGCGGATGGTCGCCGGCCGGGCAAACCGCGGGCACCCGTCTGGGTGCAGCTTTGGCAGCGACCACGGGTCGAACTTCTGGACCGCGCTGGCGTGGTTGGTCGTGCCGAGCTGGCGCAGCACGGTCGGCAGCACTCTGAGCGTCTCCACGGCATCTGCCCGCAGACGGTCGCGCTGACCCGGCGGGTAGGCGGCCCGGGGCACGACGTTGTTTGTTGGCCAGGCTGTGCCGTTCCCGTTCCCGCTCATATTCATATTCATGCTGCTGCGCGAGCCGCCGGCGGTTGGCGGCGCATCGGGCTGCTGCTGCCCATCAGGGCGGAAGTACGACGTTAGCCGCATGTTTGTGCCGTGCCGGGCGTCGTGCCGGGCGTCGCGCCGAGACCGGGGCTGGGATGGTGAGCGGCGGCGGACACGCACGGGCGGTGACTGGGATCGAGTGATGCGGCGCGTGAGTCGATGGGTCGACGGCGGCCTGCGGCGGTCTTCCCCGCGGATGTCTGCCCGGTACGTCCTGGGCGGACGGTCTCGATCTGATGCTGACATCGTCGAGCGAATGTTCGAATGGGGGGGGGGGGAGAAAATAAAGAAAAAGGAAAAAGGAAAAGGAACAGAAAAAGAAAGGTGAAGGCGGGTTGAAGCCTCGCAGAAGCGCCGGACGGCCACCCGCCCGACAGACAGACTGAACGTGCTCCAGCAGTGCCCGCGCCAACAAGGCCCTGCTACACTCGACGTCCCGGTGTCTGCTTGTTCGTGTGCTCGTGTTTGCTGGCCTCGTCTCGGTCGTCGCCTGCTCGCTCTGGATGGCCGCGCTCGAAAGGCGAGAAGAGTCAGGCCGTCTTTCGCCGCCTTGTTTTTCGTCCCTCTTTCGATGCACTCCGCGTCCTGCGCCTCGCCCCAGCGGTCAGCCCTGAGTCCGCTCGCCCACGATTGGTCTGGATGTCCGCGCCCAACGAAACGGCGTGCATCCCAGTGGGTGTGTATGCTGTTCTGGTCGGGTCCCGAGTCGGGCCGCGTTCTGTTTTCTGTTTTCTGTTTTCCGTTTTCCGTTTTCCGTTTTCCGTTTTCCGTTTTCCGTTTTCCGTTTTCTGTTCTCTTTTCTACTTTCTCGCTTCTCGCTTCTCGCCTTGTCAGACGCCTCGCCCTTGTCCGAGCTCTCCTCCGTCTCATAGGTCTTGACAGCTAGGCAGCCAGCTCACGCTTCTGGCTAGAGGTGCGCCTCGCATGAAAGTGCAGGTCTCCTCTCCGCAGGCTGGCTGGTTGGATGCTGGCCTGGCTAGGCCAGGCTAGTGCGTGACCCCCCACGCACTGTTTGGGCACTGTGAAGGCTGAGGCTCGTCTTGCGTTTATTTGTTATGGAAGCTGCGAAGGGCACCGCATTCAACAAGCACCTTCTGCGTGCCGGTTCCGCAACTGTACTTGACAGCAGATGGCTTACATACAGTGTGGTAAAAGAGAAAGATAAACCACAAAAGAAATCCAGGGGGTTGCCAGCACATCCGAAGCCACGGCATGCAGCTTCGAAACGTCCTCGTTTGCGGCCACCGGAAGCGCCTTTTTAACAAGCCGTTCTTATAGGCTCAGCGTCCGAGTCCCCGGTCAGCCCAGTGCGTCTAATATTTTGTAAAGAAGAGGTAAATTCTATCTTGTTGCCGAGCGGCTGAAAGAAGACGCATTTGAGAAAAAGAGAAGACGAGGAGGAGAGGAAGAAAGAAAACAGAGATGAAAAGTGAAGCAAGAGGAAAGACTCGTCATGCTGACACAAAGCTTGAGATATGCGTCTGTCCTTCAGTCCGAGGGCCAACGAGGACTATCTACTACTATCTAGGAATGTGCCATTTCCTGTTCTCGTGAGGTCGATGCTACGAGACGAAGCCCCCCTTCCCCCGATTGGTTTCTTCCCCCTTTCCTCCTGCATCTGAGGGACCAAGCCATGCCCCTTGTGTGCATCCGGCCACCCACCCTCACCGGTGCGCAGCTGCGCAGTTGAGCCCCGGTCGTTTATTTGGCTTCTCCGGTGTGACTGTGACTCGAAGCCTGCATCTTGCTACCCAACCGAATGGCTGCATCGTGTCTTTTTTCTTTTTTGCTTCTCCGGCGGAGGCCCCCTTTACGCGTTGGGACGTCGTCACGCGTCTTCTACTCTTCCTCCACTTGATAAACCGCTAAACGAAAAGAGGAAAGAAAGAAATAGAGTCGTAAGCGCTGCAGGCAGGCATCATTCTGCCTTGGCATGGCTATCCCATATGCAGCACATTCCTGTAGGCGGTGCGTAGAAGCTACTAGATGCCGCCTCCTCTTTTGTCCGAGTCTTCCCTCGCCGTTCTCAATTCACTCGACCGCGTCTCTCCAATGGCCCTCCTGGGGCTCAAACGATGCGAGCTCGAAAAGAAACATGATGTGGCCCCGGCCGATTCGCCGTTGTCTGGGCGATGCGGTCTATTGTCCGAACAGGAGAGAGCAGAGGCTACAAGCCAGCCAAGGCCCAGCCTTGCCATTTTGCCTACCATTTTGCTTACTATTTTGCCTGCTATTGCGTCTGCCATGCGTATTTTAAAGATGCTTGCCTGGCTGTACTGGCTTGCTGACTTTAGAAAGGTGGACAGGTTTATTAGAGCCTTAACAGCCAAAGCTGACTTCTAGAGACTGGATATCCCCAGTTTGAACTTTCTCTCCACGAGGTTTACCCATCCACCTGCCCCTCTCGATCTTGAGAACTTCATGCCTTTTTTGGATGGGGGTAACGGATTTTGTTCATCTTCTCTCTCTGATATTTGGTGGCCCACCGCCCCCTCGCCCGCCCCCTCGCCGTCGCGTTGTCATGGTGCCGATCAACGTCGGCAATGGCAGAGCTGCCAGCCAGCCCGTGGTCCCTGTGTCCAAAAGGCCAAACGTCATGGTATGTTCGCTGCTCTTGTATCATGCTCTTTTTTATACCATGTGAACTAGGACAAGCAGAAAAAGAGCATTGCAGGCTGATCGTATCTGATTTTTTTTTATATAGAAATTGATCAAGGTCAGCAAATTGACGGACAAGTACGACAAGAGTGAGATTATCTTCCAGGTCTCAAGAATGATGCTCTTTGACCAGAGTGCCGACTGACAAAAACCCTCGCGTCAATTTTTTTCAGTGAAAAAGAACTTTGATAGAACATGGCTGCACACGGACAAATCAGCCAAGGTGACGGCCATCTACGAACTGCGCTACGGGCACAAATTGAAGCTGCTGAAGAAGGCCCAGGACAACACCAACCAATTCCTATCCGAGCCGTATACTATGTCGTACGTGTTCCCCTATTTCGATTTTACGCTCTCTCTCTCTCTCTCTATATATATATATGTATATATATTAGCTGCAACTAAATTCTCTCGACACAGAGAGCACGACGCAGTGAAAGACAACATCTACTACCACGGCACGCAGCGAGCCTGCCGCATTGGAGAGGACACGGACGAGCCGTGCAGCAATCCGGACTGCCGGCTCTGCTGTATTCTTCGCGAGTCTTTCAGTCTTGCCTGCAGTCGTGGGTTATTTTACTTATTTATTATTATTTTTTGGCGAAAAAAACAAAATTAGGAACGACACGTTTGTACCAGAGGACTGACCAAGTCTTGCTTCTGTTCATCAGGAGCGTCTGGGATGTTTGGCGCCGGCATCTACTCGACACCGACCTCCTCCAGTAAGTAGAAATACCTACGCAGCATAACCTTTCCTTTCTCTTTGAACCGTATGTCTTTCTAACACGAGATATCTATAAAACAGAGGCTGACACTTATGCCAAAAACCACCACATCCGCTCGCACCAACACGTCATCCTCGTCTGCACGGTCGTAAAGAAGCAGCAGCAATTTCTCAAACAAGCCGACGTCAACCGCAGAAGCCCGGATCACGGATACGACTCTGTACGTCACTCGCGCTTGTTTTGTCCAACACGCCGGCTATCTCGCTATCTCTCTCTCTGTGTCCTTCTGCTAATTTTCACCTAGGTCGAGGGCGTCCTCCGAAAAGACGGCGGCTCCCTCAACTACCGCGAAATTGTCGTGTATCGCGAGGATGCCATTATCCCACGCGCCCTCATTCTTTACAGTCGAAAAGGGTGGGCACCATAGCCGACTGAAAAAGAACCTGGTCGGCGAGCCTTGAATGCTGTTTTGCTGCTATCTTTTCTTTCTTTTCGTTTCATTTTTGCTGCTTTCTCTTTCCAATTCTCATTCATTCATTCATGATTCATGACTCATTCATTTTCAACTTACCTGCTTTCGTACTATTATATGAAGGTTGGAAAATAGTTTTTTTTGTTGGTTATTTCTCGTTCTTTTCGCGTGTGAGTGCTGTTAACCAGTATCAGGCGTTTTGTATTATTAGGCGACAAACAGTATCTTACAGCTGGACAGAGCGTCGGACGCTGGCAGCAGCATGGGGATCAACGAGGCAAATGTTTGCGACCAACTTATAATCTTTAAATATATGTATTTTTTCTTCTAAATTACAGACTCTGCGAGATATGTCTTATTTTATCTTATCATAGACACATATAACACCGATGATCACCGTGATGATGCAGTCCAAAGACAGCATCTCGAGGTGTTGTTGTTGGACAAAAGCTGCACGTGACTGCCGAGCCGTTGTAGCGCAGAGAGCGGACCGTTCCTGAGGTATCACGCTAGTCCCAAAGGGGCAAACGCTATAAGCCGCCTCCTGTGGATAAGGCTCTCTCGCGCTAAACAAACAACGGCTCTTGGTTTAAAACAGGGGTTGCTCCCTCCCGCCAGCTTTCCCAGCCTCCCGTTAATTTCGTTCGCCGTTGAGCTACGCACTAATACAGGCGGGCGAAAAGCGGTGTAAGACAATACCGGGCTGAGCAGTCACTGTGTGCTCGTCGTCCCGTTGCAGCCCCAAAAGGAAGAGGCTGGTCAGATGCGGCTTCGGCCCAGCCAATCAGCAGCTGGGGCTGCGCTGCCCGCCCTGCTCTTTTCTGTTTCGAGTTCTTCATAGTATTACGCCGCATGTCGTATTACTTCCTTTTCTTCTGTCCCTCTTTCTCTCTTTCTCTCTGTCTCTCTCTCCTGCTTTCCGCATTCCCCATTTCTGCATTCCAGTCGGTCTGCCGATGCGATAATTGTCAGCCTTCGTGTTGGACCTGGTCCTTTTCTCAACCGACAGCCGCATTCCTCTATTCAGCCCTGCGACGTCCTCGTTTCCCATCGAGAGACACCCCCTACCCCCCTCCTTTTCACGCAGTCATGGGCTTCTTCGACTTCGACGGCGCCTCGGGCGTGTCGGGCGTGTCCCGCAAGAGCTCCCGCCACGCATCCTCCAAGCACCACAGCCACCGCGACCGCGACCGCGACCGGGAGCGCGACCGCGGCGAGAAGCACGACCACCGCGACCGTGAACGCGACCGCAGCGGCAGCCGCACCCGCTCCGTGCACAGCAACATCACGGCACGCGGCTTCTTCGGCCTCCCCAACGTCAGCTCGCGCTCCATCTTCAGCACGTTCTCGCGCGCCGGCGGCGCCTCGTCCTACTACCGCCGCCAGCCGCGCTCGTCGTTCGTGCAGCGCGCCTTCAAGAAGCTCAAGCGCCTCCTGCGCGACCTCGTCTACTACGCCAAGAAGCACCCGCTGCGGGTGTTCATGCTCGCCATCATGCCCCTGATCACGGGCGGCGCGCTGACGGCGCTGCTGGCCCGCTTCGGCCTGCGCATGCCCAAGTCGCTCGAGAGCATGGCCGGCATGGCCGGCATGGGCGCGCGCGCCATGTCGGGCCCCTCGGTGGGCCTCGTGGGCGAGGCCATGCGCATGGCCGCCGTGGCCGGCACGGGCGGCGGTGCCGCTGGTGCGGCGGCCAAGGCCGTCGGCGGCAGCTTTGGCGGCAGCGGTGGCGGCGGCTTTGGGGGTATCGGTAGCAGCCTGGGGGGCATTGGCAGCAGCCTCGGGGGCATTACAAAAATGTTCTCATAAAATTGGAGGCGAAAAGAGGAAGAGAAGACGGTAGTTTTGTGGCTGGTATGCTAGGATGGTACGATTTACTGATTTTGATGGGTTTTATGTCTGTTATGGGCCTTGGTTTTTATTTTCTGTTTGTCCTGTTGTTTTCCTCCTTCCTTTGCTTTCTTTCTTTCTCCTTTTCATTTCATGTATGTTTTCAGCATCATCAATTCTCATATGTCGTTCATATGAGATTGGTCACAGCCAGCGCGCTTCCGGCTCTGCGGCGGGAATCAAAATACCACAACTTTCAATTATATCAAACAAACGTTCCTATTAGTCTAACATCGTTGCTCCTTTTTTCGGTACAGCTTTTACCAGTCCATCCAAAGAACAAAACCCACAAGTTCTTGTTTTGATCCGTCTTAGACACCGTTTCGTTCCCAGCTCTAGTATTGGGGTATGGGGGAATAAAGGAATAAAGAAGGGAGAAAAATACAGGAAAGAGAGAATCAGGGCAAATTAAACATATGTATTTGAACAAAACAGGAGGGGTGAATATGAAGAAGAGAAAGAAAGAAGAGAGAGTGAGGATGGCATGGTAATGCACTGCAGTTATTTTCCTTTTCGCCGACGACTTGAATGCAAGCTGGGCGCGCCGCTGGCGCTGGCCCCAGTCGACTTGCGCTTGGGATTGGCAGACGAGGAACTGCGCGACGGCTTTTTCGTCTTGGAAGACCGCGTGCGTTCTGGAGCCCGCTCCGGCTCCGGCTCTGGTTCCGAGCTCGAATCGGCCTCGACAACAATCTCGCTCCGTCTTCTTGATTGGCTAGAATCATGGTGTTGCTTTGCGCGAGAACGAGTGTTGTGAGCTGCTGGGCGATGCTTGCCGTCGTCGTTGCCGTCATTGTAGTTGTCACTCGCCGTGTCATCGTCGTCTTCACTGGACTCCGTGTCGCGTATCGGCGAGCTTCTGCGACCCCTGACTGCAGCAGGGGCTGCTGCTGATCCACGCGAATAACCTCCCTTGTCGGTCGACGATGCAGAGCCGTGTCGGGATGCGGCCGCAGCGCCAGAAACATATTGAGGCGCCCGCGGACCCGCGGTCATATACCGGAAGGGATCAACGTGATTAGCTGTTGCTGCCGGATCTGATACGTGCCGGGCTGTTGACGACTCGCGCAGGTACGAGTAGGTAAACGGCGAGTCGCTGCGGTGGCGGTCTAGGCCGCTGGCACCGCCGCTGCCGAGTGCTGGCTGTGAGCTAGAGGTAGGTAGAGCACGCGAAGAAGCGCTTGGCGGGGGGAAATAACCCATTGGTGGGTACACTCGGCGCTCTTCAAGCTGGAAGGAGCCAGGTACGCGCTGAGGTGAACTGTCGCCGTCGCTTGAGGCCCCCGGCGTGGGCAACTTCGTAAGGCTTCGCGACACCGTCTCCAGGTGCTCAATAGGCACAGAAATCCTCTCCTGTCGTTCATTTCGTCGTTGGCGGCGCGCCTGCGCTTGCGCCTCCCTCTCCCTATGCCTCCCTAATGCGGCCAACTCTGCCTTGTTGAGCTTGACTTGTGCCTTGTCTTTAGCTTGCGCACGCCGTATCCGCGCCATGGCCGATTCAAGCACTGCTCTCTCTTCTTCTCCTGGTTCGCTGATACCGTCCTCCGAGTCGTCTCCTGACGTAGAATCCGAAGTCGAGTTCTGCTCCTCCTCATCGTCGTCGTCAGAAGCCGAACGAATGTATCTCCTCCGTGGCCGCAAGGCCCCGGACCCATCTCTCGCATCCCTCTCATCACTAATAAACCGCGATCCCCTAGAAGAACTCGAGACGCCAAACCCGCGCTGCGCGCGCGTGTAGTCTGCATCCCCCCCACTGCCGCTGCTGCTTGTGTCCAATTCCTCCACCACACGGCTGCCACCGCCGCCGGCGGCCAAATTCCACGCATCCTGCCCCCTGCTCCTGCCCGACCGGGCGCCCCGCTGCTTGCCACTCGTTGATGATCTTCCCCAGGAGGGGCTGTGTTTGGGAGCACGTGGCCGACCATCTAGACCACCTCCCCAGAAAAAGCCTCATCGATGGGCTTGTCCATGAGCGAGGCATGGCCGATGATGACGACACCGCTGGCGCCGACGAGCCAGGCGATGGTAGCAAAGGGCGAGGAGATGAGGCCGACGGGGATGGCGATGACGTAGAGACCGGTGTAGAGCTGGGAGGTGGTGGCGCGGAGGGTGCCGATTTCGAGGTCGCGGCCGTCGAGCTTGCCGATGAGGAACATGCCGGAGGCGACGAAGATGATATCAAACAGCAGCCACCAGTTGGTCAGGAGGGTGTAGATGCAGAGCATGACAAAGACGACGGCGTAGTTGCTGGAGAAGTGGCCGAGGTTGTAGTTGACGCGGGACTGCATGTCGGCAAAGTTCTGGGGCTTGGACAGGCGCTTGACGTCGAAGAACTCGGACAGCGGGCGCAGGTTGGAGAAGCGCGTGGCCAGCGACGTCGACCGCACGCTGTTGAAGCGGTCGCCCAGCGCGAACCGCGACGTGATCATGTCGATCGGGATCTGGATGCGGGAAGCCATTGTGGCGGGTTTGGGTGGTACGAGGAGGAGAAGAGTGGGATGAGAATCGTCTGCGGAGGGTGGTGGAAGGGTTTTATTTGGGCCCCTTTCGAAGTAGCGGTGACGATGAGGTGCAGATGCAGATGCAGATGCAAGCGTGCTTGTTGGCAAGTGGATGGAGAATTGGGGGGAGGAAAGAGAAGCAAATTGGAAATCGAGAAAGCAAGCTGACAAAAAGGAGAGACTGAGTTGAAAAGCTCTGATGCGGGGACAAAGAGAAAAAAATGCGAATAAGAGAAAGAAGGAAAAGAATGATCGAAGGGGGCTGTCTGCTGGACGGTTGTAGTGATCTGTCAAGAAGACGAAAACAGAGGAGGGAAAAAAAAAGATGCCAGGGGTCGGGCGCGGACGAGAGAGGTGAGAGACACGAAAAGGCGAAAAGGCGGTGCGTGGGGATCGACGGGGCGAAAAGGACAGGATGAAATAGGAGGAAAGTGCTAGTGTGGAAGTACGGAAGGCGCAACGAAGGGCAGCCGCAGAGCACGCCCAAGGGCAGGAAAGAGCGAAGGACTCCGGCGAGATTGGGCAGCGCCCGCTAATTTAGTGCTGCGCTATTGGTGGTGGTGGGTAAATTAACTTGGGCGGGAGACGTGCCGCGCTATGTGCAAAGTGGGATAAGTGCTAACGCGTGCAGACGTGAGGAATGGAGCAGGGCTAAATGCCGTAGAAAGTATATCTTAATACGTTATGAGCGGCGACTGGGTGCGCAGGAATGGGGAGCAGGGAAGCTGCACTAAAAGCGCCACCGTGGGCGCCCCGAAGAGCAGCAACGACACGTAGCCTTAATTTTCAACGCGTCGTCACCCCCTTCGTACACCCACTGTACGAGTAGTACGAGTAAGATACGAGTAGACCACTCACTGTACTCGTAAGACGCTGCCCCTACGAGAGGCACTACGGAGTACGGATTACTCCGTACACTTATGTACGCAGCTCAGGCACCAACCATTCCCACGACCCAACTCGCCTCCAAGCCTCGCCATTCGCTCGCCATTCATCACGGAATGCTGCAATGCACGGTCTGTGGGCAAGACACTTGTCCTGCACATGTCCGCACAGCCGTCTCCAACCCGAGACAAGACAACAGCACCAGGCAGCGGTTTAGAGGAGACGAGTCCTGGCGGGGGAGAGCGCTGTAGGCACCAGTGCCCAAGTAAGATATGGAGCAATTATGCTGTAAGATATCGCCAAAGGGTCAGAGTACACCCGCTGGGGCCTGTTCGCATCTTGCAGTACGGAGTATTGCCTTTGCCTTCCTTTGTCTGTGCCGGTTGTCTGCCCGAAGTGAAGCGATGCCAGCGGTTTCAGCCCTTGGAACCGAGCAGGCTCGTTCTAGCGGGCGTCGTTTCAGGGGTGCATCTGCCGCAGGGAGCAGTCCGAGGGCTGCCGCTAGCGCCGTTTGGGCAATCGATAAGGGGAGCGCCTGTTTGTCTAGGCAAGTCAGCACCAGTCTGCTGATGCCCACTGCTGCTGCAGCTCCCCCTGGCTGCGCGATCCACACCTAGCTTGGACAGCCCACCTTAAAAAAAATAAACTTCAGTTTCGGACACGACACCTGTCTCTCCCTGGTTGCCGCTGCACGAGTCTGGCCTTCGCTCTTTTCCCCGTCTCTTTTCTCCGTCTCTCCTTTTCACCTATACAATTATACAATTTCTTATTCGTCCTCTTATCTGACAGCAGGCTCGTCGTCCTTTGCCCCCCCAAGCGATGCCACAATGAGAATCTCGACTTTCACCGTCGGCCTGCTGGCCGCCCTCGTCCCCATCGCGGCGGCCTGGTCCAAGGAGGGTGAGTGCTGCAATGTGCCTGCTGCTGATGACCCTGCTCCGCCGCTAACCAGCCCTCTCCCCCAGACCGTGAGATCTTCCGCGTCCGCGACGAGCTCGCCGCCGCCCTCGGCCCCGACGTGACCTTCTACGACTTCGTCGGCGTCGCGCCCGCGGCCTCCGTCGACGACATCAACAAGGCCTACCGCAAGAAGACCCGGCTGCTCCACCCGGACAAGGTCAAGCAGCAGCTGGCCGCCGACCGCGCCAAGGCGCCCAAGAAGGGTGCTGCCGGCGGCAAGAAGCCCGGCGTCCACGTCGCCAAGGCGCCCTCGGCCAGCGAGGTCCGCGCCGCCATCAAAAAGGCCTCGGACATGCAGGCCCGCCTCAGCATCGTCACCAACATCCTGCGCGGCGCCGAGCGCGACCGCTACGACCACTTCCTCACCAACGGCTTCCCCGTCTGGAAGGGCACCGAGTACTACTACAACCGCTACCGCCCGGGCTTCGGCACCGTCCTGTTCGGCCTCTTCGTCTTCGTTGGCGGCGGCGCGCACTACCTGGCGCTGTACATGAGTTGGAAGCGCCAGCGTGAGTTTGTCGATCGGTACATCCGCTACGCGCGCCACGCCGCCTGGGGCAGCCAGCTGGGCGGCATCGACCTGGGCGGTGACGCTGGTACCGGTGCCGGTGCCGCCGTGCCCCCGCCCCAGGTGGCCGACCCCGGCCTCAACGACGAGCCGCAGCAGCCGGCGCTCGCCGTGAACCGCAAGCAGCGGCGCCTGCAGGAGCGCGAGACGAAGAAGGAGGCCGCCCGGGAGAGCTCGGGCAGCCGCCGCGGACCCGGCGGGCGCCGCGGCCTGGGTGCTGCTGGTGGCACGTCTGCGTCGGGCAGCGGCACGGCTACGCCCACGCCGCAGACCGCCGCTGGCCCCACGGGTGCCAAGAAGCGCGTGGTCGCCGAGAACGGCAAGATCCTGGTCGTCGACTCCCTCGGCGACGTCTACCTCGAGCAGGCCGACGAGGAGGGCAATGTGGAGGAGCTGCTGCTTGATGTAAGCTCTCATTTTGATATCCCTTTTCTTTCTTCCCATCACACTAACAATTTCGCCTCCACAGATCAACGAGGTTGCACGCCCCACGTTCCGGGACACCGCCGTCTACCGGCTGCCCGCCTGGGCGTACAGCCTGACTGTTGGCCGCGTCTTTTCGAAGACGACGGCTGGCGGCGAGGATTTCGCCGGGAACGAAGAGGGCGATCGGGAGGAGACGCCGCTGGCACGGCGGCCGCAGGCTGGTCGCAAGACAAAGTTACGCCGGACAGCAGCCGTGGCAACGGCAGCAGACAATGGCGAAAGGGGGGATGGCAGCGACGACGACGACGACGACGGCGAGTCCTCGCCCGGCAAGGCCACGCCGAGCACCGACTCCAACGACGACTTTGAGCTGCTGGAGAAGTCAACCAGCTCGCTCAAGGCCACGGGCAGCAGCCACAACAACAACAAGCCCAAGGCCAACAAGCGCAAGGGCAAGAAGAAGTAAAGGGTAGAGAAAGCGTTGGATCTTGGGATAAAGCTTTGGACTTCATACGGACAAAAATAAAACCTACGTAGATAATAAAAACAGGAAGAGGGACAAACGGAACATAAAAATAAAGACTTAAAAGGCATTTTTCAACCAACACAAGGGCCTTTGACTAAGGCTCAGTACAAAGAAACATGAGAGAGGGGAATGCAGAATGCAGCATTTCTGTGATATATACACGTAACTCGTAAAATCCAAACTAGGGGGCTCGGAGTATAAACGGGAGCAAATGACGTGTGCGAGTGCCACAAAGAAAATACGAACAAAAACAGAAAGCCTGCCCAGAGAAACATACGATAAAAGCAAGCGTTACCATACCCGTTCGAAGCCCTCTATTTACAGCTCCATCTCACCGCCATCGCGCATGGCCATCAACGCCCCGTACTGGTTCTCCATCTCCATGGTTGACTGGTGCGGCTGTGGCCAGGATGCCCGGCTAGACGAGGCCAGGCGGTTGTCATAAACTGGGTCCACGGCCTGGCTGTATCTAGGCTTGCTGGCGTCACCCGTGGAAGCGGTCGGCGAGGCAGACGCCATGTACTCACGACGTGCAAGCTCCTCGTAGCCCGTTGCCATATAGGGTTCCATGTACCCCTGCGAGTAGGCCTGCAGCCAACGGCCGTCGGACGACTGGGTCGTGGAGGGCAGAACCTGCTGCGGCGGCGCCACGGTAACGGTTGTCCCATCGAGACTCATGGCTTGCTGCTGGCCGGCCGCCTGCTGGCTCTGCTGTACCCGCATCTCAGACGAGGCGACCTCCTTCTCCATCTCGACCTCCATGGTGCCCCAGGCTGTGGCCGCCGCGACTGGGTTATAATCGGCTGCTGTCCGCGTTGGCGGGCAGATGCGCCACAGCTGCAGGAGATAATCACGGCGGTCCGGGGCAGACATTTTGAACAGGGCGAGCTGAACGGGCGTCAATGCAGTAGGGTCAATGCCGTTTTGGACCAGCAGCTGTTCGGGCGTCTGCTGCTGCTCGTGCTGCACCATTGGTTCTGGTGAGACACTCTGAACGTCTTGTGGTTGTTGCTGCTGCTGCTCAGCGGTACCTGACGGCCTCACCGCATGGGCCGAGTGGTGATAATGCTGGGAGATGGAGTAGACGATCTTGGGCTGTTCTGCTGGTGCGGCTGCCACCTGAGTCTGGATCGGACCCGCGTCTGATGCCGGCATAGAAATTGGGACCGAGCTCAGGGTAAGATGCTTGGCCAAGAGCGCAGCGAGGTCATCGTGGACCTGCATGGTCGCCGTGGTCGACTGCACGGCAATCATGATCGCAAGTTATTGGAGCGCTGATATGAGAACCTGCACAGGGTGTTAGACACGGACGGTCCGCAGCAGAAATAACCCGTCCAGCTGGTCATGTACCGTTAGATCCAAAGAACTTCAGAGGTCTCGGAGCTGTTCTCGCTTCTCGCTTCTTGCGGCCTTCTCTTTTCTGATATGTCGATGGCAAGATGGGCAGAGCTAGAGAACGAGGCTGTGAGCAGGTAAGTGGAGTGGGGGAGCTGTCAGTAGTTGTCCAGCAATGGATCTTCGAGTCTGGCTTCCTGAAGTCTTTCGGCTTTTCAAGAAGGGTTTCTGGAAAATGGAAAATTGATGCTTTTATTCTTTGGCTATGCTATATTAACTTCAAGAAACGGATGCTCTCCGGGCTGTGCGTGAAGGAAAGAAGGCGGAGCCCAGGTGAGAGAGAAGAAAGGAAAGGGAAAGAGAAACGACACAAAGAAAAACAAAGGACGAATCCCTAAATATAAAGAAAAAGTAAAACGAAAAAACAGGCCGGGACGAGCGGTGGAAAGGTAGCGAGATGACGGAGGAGGCAAAAAGGGTTTTAAAAGCAATAGTGAGAGGCAGCAAGAAGGGGGGAGGGGCGTGGCATATGGGTCCCGTGCAGAGACGGACGAGTGGGGTGGAAGGAGAGGCCACACGAGGCACTACGAAAGGGCCGGACTCGGACAAGGGGGGGAGGACATATGAGCTGGCAAGAGGAAGGTCCTTTTGGCAAAGGCCTCACTGGTGAACTGGAAGGAAGAACGGGCCTCGTCCCTGCTTTGAGTGTGGGTTGTTTACGTTTGTTGAGAGGCCAGAACAAAGGGTTGGGGAGGAGAGAAGGAGAGAAGGAAACGCCGTCAAAGGGGAAAGCGCACCTGAGGACAGAAGACAAAAGCACTAGAAGCGTGACCGAAAAGGGTGAATTACACGACCAGAAAGGAAAGAGCAGCCAACAAGGGGGGAGGGGCAGCCGGGTCGAGCTGTCTGGTCGATGGGCCGGGCAGGCGCCAGAAAAGAGATTTGGGTAATTTCGGGAGGAGCGACCGACGACGAGCGGCATTGTGCTCTCCCCTTTGTGCTTTCCCATGTCTTGGTAAGATACGACACGATAGAAGGACGCCTCTTTCCGTTTGCGACCAGCCCATCCGTGCCCCCAGGCACGTCGTGATTCAGGCTCTGCCCGCTGATCTGACTTGGGCGCCAACAGCCCGTCTCACGACTGCGACCGCCGGCCCTCGCGCAGTAGCACTGCGTAGTCAGGCTTCTCGGACCACGCATTTGGACGCATTTGGGCACCGTTTGTGCGCGTCCCGCCTTCTTCTTCTCACTAACAAGCCCACTCTTAGCCGTTCCACTGCCTCTTCTGGCGAGCAGCAGGCACACTATCAGCCCCTCCATCGGCCCCCATGCGGCGTTGGGCAGACAGGCAGATGCCGGCGTCATGGGGCGCTTCGGCTCTTCAGCGCTCGAGTCTTTTTTATGCGATGTCTTGGATTTTGATCTGCTCTTCTAAGACGAGCAACATACCGTCTAGCGCCTGGCCACATGATGGAGCGCGAAGCGCGGAACATATCTTAGTCCCACAGGTTACGCCAAGATACAGATCGGAAGTGGGAGTGATTACTCGTAGAATCCCGACAATCGAACAGTCTACGAGAAGGCGTATGCTGTACTACTCGTATATCTGAGATATCTCAGGCCATGTTCACTGCGCCGGGAAATGGTGCCAATGATGCCATGGTCAGGCAATGCCGGCTCAGCCAGCCAGAGGTCTTCACTTACAGACAGCCTGCGATTCTCCAGACTTAGTGGGGTTCCAGCCTGGCGGGGCATTTCGCTCTACTTGTAATGGCCTCGCCCATGCGCGCCACACGGCTCTTTTTTGTATGACGTTGGTCGTGTGGCAAACCGGCAAGGCCAGGCAACTCCAACCAAGGACGCCGCTCCAAGGCTTTGTTCCTGCCCTGTCGCCTTGTCGCCTTGTCGCGTTACGACGTACTTGTTCTCTTTATTTTATTTTATTTTGAGTTTGATTTCTTGCCTTTAAACTCGTATTCCTTTCTCTTGTTCTCTGCACAGCCAACAGCGACAAGGCTGCTTCCGCTGAAAGAACGCCCTTCGCACCCCTCTCCGCGCTGCCAAAATGTCCCACGACGCCCCGCCTCCGAATTACTGTGAGATGTCCCGTCGACGACTCCGTGCGGTGTCTCCCGGTCGATCGCCTTGCTAACAACGCTCTTCCCAGATGCCATTCTCGAGGTCTCCGAGAGTGCCACCACCCAGCAGATTCGCGATGCCTACAAGCGGTTCGTATTCGACCTTGCGTCCGTGCTCCCTGCCCAAGTGGTGGCCCTGCTAACGAATCACCTTTGTACAGTGCCGCTCTGAAGAACCACCCCGACCGCGTGCCCCTCGATAGCCCCGACCGCAAAGCGCGCACGCGCAAGTTCCAGCTCGTCAACGACGCCTACTACACGCTGTCCGACGCCAGCCGCCGGCGCGAGTACGATGCTCAGCGGCGGCTCTTTCAGAGGCGGGGCGGCGGCAGCGGCTACAGCTACAGCTTCCCAGAAGAGGAGGACGAGGACGAGTCTGAGGACGAAGACAGCCAGCCGACAGGGGGTCGCGCCGGCAGCGGCGCCTCGTGGGCGTGGAACTTCTTCTCGAAAGCGGCAGGTTCCGGTGCCGGTGCCGGCACCGGTGGCCATGCCCACAGCCACGCCAACACAGAAGAGGCGCGCCAGCAGACCGAGGACGCCCAGTTTGCCGACGTCTTCGAGGAGATGCTGCGCGAGGAGGGCATGGCCGAGCCCGGCACGAGCCAGCCGACGAGCAAGTTCTGGGGCCTGCTGGGCGGCCTGAGCGGCGGCGCGCTGGGCTTCATCGTCGCCAACGTGCCCGGCATGGTGGCAGGCGCCGTCGCCGGCAACCGGCTCGGGGCCATCCGCGACACCAAGGGCAAGAGTGTCTACGCCGTGTACCAGGAGCTGCCGCAGGACGACCGCTCGCGGCTGCTGAGCCAGCTGGCGGCGCGTGTTTTCAGCCACGCCGTGGGCATCTAGATGCAGCATTGGCTGAGGGGAGGGAGCATTGTGCTTTTATTCCGATTTATTGCGAGGACAAAGTTCTGATCTTGGGCGGAAACAAATACCTTTCTCGTTTTTTTTCATGGCGTTGAGCGGATATCGATATTCTAGGGTCCAATACATGCGTGCGGTGTTTTTCACTACACATAGTCCGAGTATGTAGCATGTAGCTTATAAGAAACAGAAGAGAACCGTGAATTTCATTTTCTGTGTTTCTGGCAGCTTTCATTCCGGTGACTTGCACGTGATGCACTTGCACCTTTTTGCCCAGTGAAACGCGAGGCCGTTGGGTGCCTTGCAGCGGATCACTAAAGCAGGAGAGCACTGCGGGGCAGCTCGAGGCTCGCTGTGTGCGGACTGGCTGGCCCAGGCAAAATACACAATTGTAATACGCCAGCGGGCAGCAAGCTTTCTTTGTACTTCTCCCGCCTTCCCCCCCGAACAACACCTGCTCCGACCGACAAGCAACGGAACAGACCGAACGAACCGCGCCTTTCGACGAAGAGAAAAAGTGACGAGGAGGAAGAGAAACGAAGGACCTGTTGCAAAGCACAACCATGTCGTCAAAAGTGGTCCAGATCTCGTCGCCGGCGCAGCTCGACGGCCTGCTCAAGTCGTCGAAGGTCGTTATTGCAGACTGTCCGTTTTCCCTCCCAGAATTTGCTGTCCTGGCCTGACTTGCGATCCTAACGTTTTCCCTTTCTTGCTCTCCTAGTCTTCGCTACCTGGTGCGGACCCTGCCACGCCATCGCGCCTGTCTTCGAGAAGATCGCCTCCCAGCTCGCCCGCGAGAATGTCGTCACGTTTGTCAAGATCGACACCGACGCCCAGAAGGACATTGCCGCCAAGTACCAGGTGACCGCCATGCCGACGTTCCTGCTCTTCCGCGACGGCAAGGTCATTGAGCGGGTGCAGGGCGCGGACCCGGCGAAGCTCAAGCCGCTCGTGACGAAGGTGGCGCAGGAGGCGGTCACGGCCGCTGCGGCCAGCAGCGGAAGCGGCAGCGGCAGCGGCAGCGGCGCAAACGACGGCGGCGACGGCCAGGCGTGGAGCGGTGCGGGTCTCCCGCGCGGCTATGCCGACATCACCGACAACGTCGACATGACGCGCATAGAGCTGCTCAACGTGGACGACTCGGCCGCAGGCGGCGTGCGCGTGCTGTTTGCGGCGGGCAAGCCGAGCGGGCGGAAAGAGGTGGCGGGCGGCGGCGGCGCGGCGGCGGACTGGGTCGAGAGCGACACGGACGAGCAGCTGATGCTGTTTGTTCCGCTGCAGTCGACTGCCAAGCTGCACACCTTGCAGGTGGGTGCCCTTTCTCTTCTCGCCCTTGCTTAACCCCCCACCCCCTCCCCTTCCTCCCACTGACTAACGGCCTTCCCCAGATCACCTCCCACGCGACCGACGAGGCCGCGCGGCCGCAGCTGATCAAGCTGTACAGCAACAGCCCGCACAACCTGGGCTTCGATGAGGCCGAGGACACGCGGGCGACGCAGGAGATCGAGCTTAAGCCGTCCGACTGGAACGACAAGGCCACGGCGTCGATCCCGCTCAAGTTTGTCAAGTTCCAGAATATCACCAGCCTGGTGGTGTTTGTGGTGTCGGCGGAGGACGGTGCCGAGAAGGTGCGGCTGGACCGGGTCCGGCTGGTCGGCGAGGCCGGCGAGAAGCGGGAGATGGGCAAGCTGGAGAAGATTGGCGACGACCAGGGGGAGTAGCTGCCCAGGGGGGTCCTTTCGTGGGCGGATGTGGCACAGAAAGACGCAGTCTTTCTTTTTTTTTTTACGAATACAAGACGTTTACGAACATGGAAGGTTATCTACAGCGTATGGATATCCGGGGCCGGTGGACAGACAAAAAAAATATAAAATACGCACGAGGACCAAAGACATACACCGGGGGAGGCAAGACAAAATAGAAAACCTAGGACAGGACAGGCTATCCCGACATAAACCGGCTGCAACAACAAATTCCCAGGGGTGTCGCCTGTTGGGGGTTTCCACTTTCGGAGCCCTTTTGCCTTATTATGTGTTCGTGTGTTTCTGTGTGTGCGTTCATTTTCCATATTTGGGGGCTTTTCATCTAATTTAGAGAGGAACGAAGGGCACGGCAGTGATCCGTATGAGGTCATAGCAGGATTTAATCAATCTCTCAGTCTCGCTTTCACTCGCCAGATCGGGTAGGTGATGGGTGCGTCTGGGGCGGCGAGGCAATGAAAAAAAAATAAAGGAGAATAGCCGCCAGGTGTTCAAGAGGCGTGTCTGCCTTTTTATTGAGGATAAAAATAAAAAAGACAACTTACAGCCCATCTCTTGGCTATTGGTTGTTCTCCTGCCAGACAATACCCAGGTTTTTCTTCCATAGTTGTTTTTCGGTCAGGTGCTCGCGGTCACATAGCAAATTCAAATTGGCGATGCATTTTCCCAAATCGCCAAGTCCCTTTGTTTTGAACAAGCCCACACCACAACAATCTCCTGATTTTTGATGGTTTTGATCTCTGTTGAGTGATTCGCTTTTTTCCCGGTGGCGTAGGATCTTTGGGACAGACTGGCCAGCAGCACAACCAGGCATGAGGTTTTGAGCGAGTTTTGGGTGATGGACTGATTGACTGTCTCTCGAGGATGAGGATCCAGGGTAAAGAAAAACAGCAACAACGAAATAAACTACTCCCGAGCGACGCAAAACGGGTAAATAGGCTGCAGACGAAAAAGGAGCAGATCTGTTTCACTGGCCATAGCCAGCCCTGCGTGCACCCGCCGCCGTGATCGACGCTCGGAAAAACGCAGCTGTGTTTCTTGTCTATTTTTACAGACACTCTGCGGAGTAGACGTACGACGCCCAGAGAGCAACACCTCTCTCGCCTACGCTCGGCATGCTGGATGTAACGACAGATGGGGAAGCAGATGGTGATCGTAGATTGGCGTGCATGGTCGAAACGGACACTCCCATCAACATGCACACCACACACCATCCATCCAACGGCCTTCCCCCTTGAGGTTGCGGCACGGGTAGGACAGGTATGCCAGGGCAGAAGGTAAACAGAGGCACGAGTTAAGACATAAAAAAAGATCCCGAGATCATCAAAGGCGGGAGGCGTCTCTGCAACCATCCTCTTTTGAGATCGCGGGCGGCCACCAGGAGCCACCACCAAGCTCCTTCTAGGTTGAAGCCAATCCCCCCCTTTGTGTTTGGTACAATGCAAGGGCAACGTCACCAGAGAGGCTCAACAAAAGGAGGGGGGGTGGCAAGCACAAGGGGGGAGAGAAGCAAAGGGACCTTCGATCTGAGCTTCCAGAAGGACGACGCGAGTCATCAGTTGCAGCCGTCGACGGCGAGGCAGACGCTGATGACACCTCCCAGGAGCAGGGTGACCCGAGTCCCACGTCTACAGAGTCCCATGATAGATGGGATGCAGATGCGTGGTAGGGGCTGCACACATCCATGTTCGTTTCGATGCAAATTTCACGGTTCACTCTCGCAAGGAATAGGGACAATATATACGAATGCTGTGGTCTCCGTGCGGCGTGGATCCCTGAGCCAACATTCCTCGTCTCTTCAAACGCCAACAATGATCCATCTCTCTTCTGATTTTGATGTTCGACCCCCTACCGTAGTCTGCCCGGTGGTTACAAACCCGGGCAAGACGTCCAGTAGGAAAGAGTCGCTGTGCAATTCCGTTTCTCTGTGGCACGACTGACGCTGCGAATGGCGACGGCGAAGATGAAGGAGTAACCCTCCACCCTCACCGCCTCCTCCATGGAATAATGAATTCGAGCAACACGGGTATGTTAAAATTCTGTCGTACCGCCGCACGAAGAAAAAAAAAGAAGAGAAGAAAATTTGAAAAGAAGGAAGGAAATTTTTTTCTCTTAAAATAGTGACCGCGGCTGTGGGGCTGTTGAACCACGGGTTGTGATTGGCTGGGTGTTTTGCAGCTAGAAAACAGGCACGTGCGGGATATATGATCACGTGAATGTATGGCCTTCTTTTCTCCGGACCCATTTCCTGGGTGCAGACGCAAATCAAGCAGGCGATCGGTCCCTGGATCCCCGGAAAGGCGTCAACACCTGAAAAGGCAAAACAGCAGGCGTGCAAACGAACTCGATCGCCCCCCCACGGCGTGTCCCGGGCCTCTTGTTTTGTTTGAAGCGATGATCGTATTTTCTTTCTTTGCTCTCTCTTCCTTCCGTCAACTCTAAAACAGCATGGGTGGGAACAATCCCTGGACCTCAATCTAAAACGTGTCACACGAGCTGAACGCAGTATCTGTTTTTTCTCGTTAGGCAGCGAGAGACGGCCCTTTGTTTGTGTTTTACAGGAACCCGATGATGTCACACGCCGGTCTGGGAGACAAGGAGGCTCAGAGGGCTCGGAGGGCTCAGAGGAAGACGTCGAGGCGTAAAGGCTGCCAACCCTAATTTGCGGTGCAAAGCCGCCTTCATCCTCCTGGGGCGTTCTTACGTAGCACGCATATTAATCCGCAACGAAGTCCAGGCGGTTTGGTTTTTTCCTGGTGCTCGAGAGAACAACGTGTACCTCCTCTGGCGGCTCCGACTGCTCTGTTTGATCGATGTGCCGGTGATGGACATCGTGCGTCTTCTCCTAGGACATCTCTCCCGCAAACGCGTGTGCAAATCGAAACCGCTGGCCTGCTCAAACGGAGATCGAGGCAAAATGAAAGGGAACCATCCGTTGAGAAATATCGGGTCACGGGCAGGACGAGGAGGAGAAGAGACCTCGTTACCTGGTGATTCGCCCCAGTGGTCTCGGGGAACGTCTAAGAATAACCACAGGAGACAAGAGGACCGGGAAGATTGCAAGATACGGACCAGCTGCCTTCCTGTATGGGAGTCGACGGCCGATTGGATGTTCCGACCACCGACGACGATGGGATGGGGGCGGCGGCGACATGACTTCAGACACGGGCAGGCGACAAAAAAAGAAGACCACGCAAGCGTTTAATCTATGTGTGGAGGGCGCACCAGCAAACCAGAGACCAGGGAAGAGAGGACAGCAAGCACAAACGCAGAGCGAGCAGTGCCGCCGCCTGGGATCGGGCTGTTAATCTATCCAGCATGCAGGGCTCCTCCGTGGATGCAGCGGGCAAGTCGCAGCAGGGTTTCGTGTCTCATGCACTAATGAGAGATCTCGTAGCAGCGCACAAGAATTACAAGAATTACGAAGTACAAGAATTACATATACGACTCGAGACAACACAACGCCTCTGGCACGGCAGAGAGGCAGAGACTATGGAGAAGACACACCTGCCCAGCAACCACTGGTCCAAGCCTCCCCGGGGAGGGGGGGGATCGAGTAAATTAAACGCGGCAGAGCAGCGAGCAGACCGCTGGATGGCTGAGGATGGCAGGACGAAGTAACATAGGATGTCTGTCGGCCGCGGTGGTTGTGGTGGTCACGGTGTAAGTGCCCAGCGGACGACCCGCGGAAGGCCAGCGGAAGACCTGCGGACGGCCAGCCTGGTCTAGGGCCCGCCCTTAACACGCCGTGCTATGGCCTGCCGCCCCCTATTTTTTCCCCGGCTGACTCTCTTCGCTTGTCTAGTTTCCTGTTTCCTGTCTAGTCTGCTGTCTAGTTTGCTGTCCCGTTTTCTGTCTCGTTTCTGGTCTTCTCGTCTCTGCCGCCTCGTCCCGTGTAGGGTGACCCTGTGGCTGGGATTCGCCCGGGCAGGACGGCACGCAAGAAGCTGTGCGCAAGAAAGAGGAGCGACATTATGCGATGCGGCGGGAAGCGAAGCAGAGCGAAGTAAAGCGAAACAAAACCGAGGTTCTGCGCGGCCGGCCATCATCAGCCCGTCGCCCATTTCCGCCCCCGATGAAAGAGTGAGAACGGCTGTCTGTGGACTGTGGTCGATCGACCTCATAAACTCGCGACAGGACCAGTCGATGTCCTCGCCAGATCTGTCAGCAGTTCTCGCCAATGGCCGTCGAGAGCGGCAGCATTGCAGCATATGAGCCTACGTAAGTAAGATGGCCGTCCTCTGTCGAACAAATCCACCTTCCGAGTCTTGGGAACGTTCTTCGACGGAGCAGCTCCCCTCTTGACCCCCCCCCAAGGCCAAGCCTCACACCCCTGTTCAAGTTTCCCCATCCTCTCGCTGCGACGTAAGGGACATACAACTACTCGTACGCGCTGCCCTCCTCGACTCTGGCACCCTCCTGACGCACGCCGCAGCGCTTCTGTTTCTGACGGCACGCTACCACGGATCGAGGATCTCCCTAATGCTGCGCCAGTCCACAAAGCGAGTGACAGGAATACCCTGACCCTGTTCCCAGTGTTATAGTATTGTGTGCGTGTCCCTACTCGTAGGAAAATAAAGTAAAAGAGAAATCAAATAAAGCTCTCGACGTAAGATATTACACACAACTAGACTGGACACCAGCTGCGCTGCAGGGAATACAACAGCCCCTATATCCCAAATATAGCTCCTTCATCTATCTCCCACCCGCTCTCTCCCACCGTTCGCTCGCCGGGCACACCAGTTTCGCAAACGATCGCCGCCCATGGAAACAAACTCGCGCAAGTCGTCACAGCGCAATACATGGCACCTCGCCTTATTTTCCGGTCCCAGCGGCCCCTCGCCTCTGCTCTGCACCCGCTTTCCGGGCATGATCCGACGGCCTGGCCAAAACGCAAACCGCTTGTCAAGGGATGTTCTTTTTTCTCTTCCTTTTTCTCGGTTCTCTCCTTTTCCTCTTTTTCTTTTCCCTCTTTTTCTTTTCCCTTTATTGCTCCGTCTCTTGCCGCTGTTTGCAACTGCCTGTTCTAGCGTGTTGCCGTCTCTAGTTGAACTTTTAGTTTAGCTCGTTCTGCCGCTCCAACTTCACCTCCTCGACCTCTTCTCTAGTAGTCTAGTTTCGTATCGAAACTCGCGACTCTTCCTCGCAACTTGTCTAAACTTGCCTAAACTCGTCTAAACTCGTCCTACTCTCCAACCTTCCAAGCCGCGTCTCTCTAGGATGCTTGCGGCTAGACAACAACCCCCCCCCCCTCCTCTTCCCGCGGACACGTCTCTCGCTGCTCTAGCTCGCGTTTCCTCTTGCGGAAGGTTTTGCCTTTTTTGATCTGCTGTACTTCGTAGTTGTAGGCTATTTTAACCTAATGTAACCATCTCGACGGTCCTGTTGGCAAACCGGTTCTCCTCGTGGCTAACGCCTTTGTCTTTGTCTTGCCCCGTCGGGTTGAGACAGGCTCAGAAATCAAATACAGCAAAAACGAAGAATGGAAAATGGAAAATGGAAAATGGAAAAGAATATCGAAACGCAACATAGACAGGCCCATTCCTCGCGCCGTCCTCTCACACCCCCTTGCCCCTTTCCACGTCTCTCCAGCTCTCCCACACGCATCACACTTGCATCCCGAACCACAGTCTCTCCACCTCCTCTCTTCACAGCTCGTCGACAACTCTCGACAACTAGCATCAAGGATCAACTGCTCTCCACTCTTCTCTCTTCTGCTCCCTAAACGATCCCCCTCCATTCTCCTTTCCGACACCCTCCGGACGGCAGAGCAGCCCTAGCAAACAAGCTCGCGCCTCTCTCTCGCCCTCCCTATTACGCTTAACTCGTCTACTCCCCTCCCCACACACACCACACACCCCCCCCCCTTGTGCACGCACCGCAGGACCACCTTGGGACACCCCCTCCCGCACCGAACACCAGAGAAATAGAGCATGTCTTTATATATACAATTCCTCCATTATTGAGGCGCTACTAATTGCTACGATATGCTACATAAACTATGACTACGAAAGCGACCAAGGACGCAAACTACTGCACGCAGCATCAAAGCCGTCAAGTGACGCCCTCTTTGTACCAAGACCCAAGCGTTATCTCGTCGCTCCCTCTTCTCATTTCTCTTCTTCCCTTCTTCTTCTCTCCTTCTCTTTCCTTCTGCCAGACGACCAGGCCATTCCATCCTTCCACCTGTCTCTTTGAGAAGCTAGATCTCCCCCCCCTTTTGCTCGGTCGTGTGCCACTCTCTTTGCAATCCTGTCCTAAATCGGGACTTTTTATCGTTATTTTTATCCAGCCTCCAGATCGTCCGCATGCAGTCTTGTTGGCGGCTCACACAACGTTGATGCAGACAAGCGCAATATAAAAGGACGGCGAAACCAGCATCTCACAAAGCACCATACGTTGTACGTATTTGCATATTCACCACCGCCTCGTAAACGGGCCCAGCCTGGCTAATCGTCACCAGCAGCAAGCAAGCAAGCAAGCCTTTTACGTTAGCAAAAGAAAAGAGAGGCGCACGCTTATTATAATACACTCTTCAATTTGCCGATTCATGTGTGCCCTCTGAAGGCGAGGAAGAAAGGAGAGGAGAAACAGGAATCCAGCCTCAGATCTTCGCATAATCTGCTCGCTTTGCTCTCAGCTGCCGGTCAACCCCCTTTTTTGTGAGAGGGCGTGAGCGAAAAGCAAAGAGAAAAGAGAAAATAGCAAAGGAAAAAGGAAAGGCAAACAAAACGAAACTCAACCACCGCCTTTCAACAACCGGCTCTTGCAAGGCGCATCGCATAGCGATCCAGCGGGCCACGCTTATTACGAGTGGCGTCTCTGTCTCTCTCTCTCTCTCTCTCTCTTCTCTTATCCTTTATTTTCCCATCGTGACCCGCCAGGAGCCGCCAAGGCGAGGATTTGCAGAGGGTTGTGGACAAACGACAAACGAGGTTGGTCCGGGTATTTTCGAGCCGCAACCACACCCGCAACCACACACCGCAACCGCTGCGCAGAACGCTGGAACCACAGTCCAGCACCCCACGGCCATAGCCGCGCCTCTTAAGGCATAATTAAAATAGGAAAAGCAAAATAAGAAAAGAAAAAAGCCCGGGTGGGAAGGGAATCGCAGGAAACGGACGCAGGACCCCCCAAAGAGGCAAGAGGAAAGACGACCTGCACACAGCCCTGCTTCCAGGATCTGGATATATCTCCCCCTCCTCTCCCCTTCGGCCTTCTCATTCTTGCTGTCCTCCCCTTTTCCCTCTCTTCCCCTTCCCCTCTCTTCCGCCATGCTTTCTCACCAATTCCAGCAACAGCAACAGACCCTGCACTACCTACAGCCTCAGTCACAACCCCCTGCACCCACCACCATGTCGGAAGACTTCCGCAACTTCTCCTCGCTGCCCCCCGAGATCCGGACCATGGTCTGGGAGTACGCCCTACCGGAGCCCCGGGTCTACGAGGTCATGGACGTGCCGCATGCCAAGCAGAAGATGAACGCCGCCGACGGCCTCATGTTTGCCAACGTACACCACGAGCCGCCGCCGGCCCTGGCCGCCGTCTGCCGCGAGTCCCGATACTTTGTGCTGCGCCACTACCGCCCGCTCACCCTCGGCCGCACCACCAAGTACGTCGACCTAGCGCGCGACCTGCTGCTGCTCGAGCCCTACCTGCTGCTCAAGCGCCTGCACCGCACCCTGCACTTCATGAGCCGCATCCCGCTCATCCGCGACCACATGGCCGGCCTGGCCCTGGGCACCAGCTACGGCGTCTACACGGGCATCTGCCACCCGGTCCTCAGCTGGAAGGTGGCCAAGAGCAACATGGGCAAGCTGCTGACGGGGCTGGCCAAGTTCCCCAAGCTCAAGTCGCTGCTGTTCGTGGTCCACCAGGAGTTCCAGTTCGAGTTTGACTTTCGCTACCCGCCCAACCTGCCCATGACGCCGCGCGGTGCCATTCTCCCCCCTCGTCCTCCCCCTCCGTCTCATCTGTCTTCCCCTGGCTCGGACGCCCCCCCGCCGCCCGCCATCTATTCGACGCCCAACTTCCCGACCAGCTTGATGGGCCTCCAGCGCCCGCTGCCGCCACCACCACCCTATGCGTCACCGAGCCAGCGCTCCGACACGAGGAGCGTGGCATCTTCCACGCCGTCGCCGCTGCCATCCCCAGTGGCGCCGCATCATCCCTTAGCTGCACGGGGGCCGTCGTCGTCTCTTCCCCAGCAGCTGCCCTTGCCGCCGGTCCCGGCCATACGTCCGCCTCCACCACCGCCACCTCCGTCGGCAGGCTCCCTCCCTCTTCCCCAGTACCCTCCGGTCATCCATCAGGCGCAGGCGTTCCCGGCACCGCAGCCGGCAGCGCCGCAGTCGGTCCGCCCGCAGGTCGTGCACCAGGCCTACCGCTTCAAGTTTGACATCGAGGGCAACATCAACCGCCACCCGCGGCGCCCGCACCTCAACGAGCTGCTCTTCTACCCGCTCGAGAACAGCAAGGGCGACGACGACAAGGACGACTGGGAGGCTCTGCTCAACAGCAATGCGGCCGGCGGTGGCACCGGCGGCGGCTTCGACGGCGCCGAGGACGAGGAGGACGGCGAGTGGTGCGACCCTTGGCCCACCAACGACGACTGGCGCCGGTTCCGCCGGCGGTTCCAGCGGGCCGTCGTGGCGACGCTGCAGTCCGGGCTGGCCGGCGACGGGCAGAACGCCTTCTGCGTGGACGACGCCGCCACCCCTCCGCCTTCCAGCAGCGAGGACAAAAAGTACCAGCAGTTCCTCCAGCAGCAGCAGCAGCAGCAGCAGAAATGCAGCGGAAACAGCCACGGCTACGGCTACGGCTCTGGCACGGGCTACAACGGCCCGCACCACTACAACAGCTTGTACAGCCTCCACGGCAACAGCGGCAGCAGCAGTAGCGCCGCCAGCAGTCACAGCGGCGGCGGCGGCGGCGGCGGCCATCGCCGGCGCTACTCGCTGAAGCACAACCTGCCAGCCATCAAGGGCGCCAGTCTGCTGTGGCGCTACACGCGGGGCGAGTGAGGGCACGGTTTCCTTGAGTCTTTTTTTCCCTTTGTTATATAGAGGTTGGCGTTTTTGTTCTGGTTTCCTGTCATTTCTCACATCGTCATGCCTGCATTGCAAGTTATTTGTTTTCTTTTTTTCTTTTTTTTTACCGGGTGAATATGAGCATTCGGGGTCTCTTATTACTGCGCTATTATGATCATGTTTATATCCACCTAGGGGAGGGAGGCCAGCCTCCCAGCCGCAAACATTCTCTTTTGTTTTATAACGAGCTTGATGAACGATGGACAGCGACAGTTTTTAGGAGGGTTTTATTTGTTTACGGGCTCATCTTCTGCTTTAGCTACTTTCCTTAGTTTATACCCAGACAAACATTGATTTTTATCTACCTCACCTTACAAACCAAACAGCGAACTACAAAATGGAAAGGTTAAAAACGAGTGCCCCTTCTAACCAATTTGCCACAGGCAAAGAGGCTGAAAGAAAGTCGGCTATGCCCTTACTTGTTCCGTTTTATGATTTCCCTGGTAAACGGGGAAAATAACCAGAGGTTGACGCCACAGCAACCGAGTCAACCTCATTGAAGAGCCGGCTAATATCAAATACACCTCCTCGCTTCATAGTCGCTATTGTTTTTTCTTTTGTTTTAACCCGCATAAGAGCCAACCACTCTGTTCAACCTTTTTTCAACCTCGTTCTTGCATTTCTGCGCATCTCGGCCGTCCGCCATGGCTTGGATCACCAGCCATAACTTCAAAATGCTTCAAAATATGAAGATATTTCGATATCTTATTTGCACGCCCCTGTTTTAAAGCGTCTCTTTCGTGTGGAGTCGAACCACACACAGTGGCTGGCCCCATAGGTTGCCACCCTTTACCGGCTCGCCCTCAGTGAGGGCGGATGGTCTTTCTGTGGCTGGGTTTTCATGCGAGGCATGCTCAAGTGAGCCGTTCTTCTGTTCGGTCAACCCTCGGGAGCCTCTTAAGGAAAGCGGACAGTGAGCCGCCGGGGAGGTCGACGTGCTGCAACCAAGACCACCATCCCAGCAGATGTATGCTGCAGGGCGAGTGAAACCCAGAAGGAGGCTAACTATGGGTGGCTTCAGGTTCTACTTACCGACATTTCAAACCGTGTGCTCAGATGGCGCACTGGAACGCCAGAGGAAGGAGTGGCTAGTTGCCATTGTCTGTGGCAGAATGCTGCGCGTCTTGGGGCAAAGAGAAAACAAAACTGTGCAACTACCGAGATGACCAAGAAGAGCTAGAGAGGATCGCCGGGGAGGCGCAAGAAGGGACAGGCGGCACAAGACGCAAGGGATCCATATTGCTGAAATGGAAGCCGGCGCGGACTCTAGTAAGAGGTACGAATATGACGATCGGGCACAGTGGCTAGAGTGTCGCCAGGACAGCCCGCAGGATCTAGTGATCCAGGTGGTCCTGCAAATGCAAAGACGCTTCAATACGTCTTCTAGCCACTTGTCTCAACTCCGCTTATACGCACGCCCTTCCCTTCTCCGCCACACCCGCCTGTTCCGGTTCTCTTCAGGCCAGGTCCGCCTCTCCAGTACGACTTCATCCCTTTTTGTTTGCCGCCCCGGAGGGACACCCAAAACAAGAAAGACGCATGCATGGCCGCCAAGCGGGATGGTGGGAGACGGGAGACAGGGTGACAGGAGGCAGAAAACAGGGCGGAACGGCAAAGGTCCTATTATGTGGCAAGCCAGGGTGGTCGAGTTCGCATCAGACGACGGCTCCGGCGGTCATCTTATCATGAGGATGCACGGCATGCCGCATGCCTGCAGCGCGACGGTGGCAGTGAGACTGCAGACGCCCTTTCCTTACCACGCCAAGGACGCGGAATCTCTGCCTCCTTTTTTTCTTCCGTGTCTTGCTTATTCTGTCGGATAGAGCGTTGCAACACATGCAACAAGACAACCTGCAGGAGCGGCAAGGTGGAAACACACAAAAAGACGGGACAGCAACCATTAGCGGACGGACGCAGAGAGAAAGAGCTTGGGCCTCCCCAGAAAGCGGCTTCGGTTGTGGGCGGCTTGTCCGGTTTGGTGCGAGGATGGTTAGGGAGCAGCCACAGCTGGCCATGCGGCACATCAGTCGGGACTGCGTGCCATTCTCTCTCCCCACGGGCTGCCCTGTTCCGTCTGAAGCCGTGAGCCCCCCATCCGCCGTTTCCGCCACCTGCCTCGTCCTTCGCGCTTCTCGGTTACGTCCTCAAGGACCTTCTACAAAAATCCCTTGCTTTTTTGCTGAGCTTTGCGTCAGACCACATGCAGCTTAAATTAAAGGCCACGGTCCGGCCACTCTGCTAGTTTCGGTTGTGTCTTCGCGAGGACGGCCATGATGACGGAATCACTGCTGAGGCAGGACTGTATTATTTTACTAAATATAGTGATCAAGCAAATGGCTGCCACTGTCATTATTGCATATGTGACACCGCGGGTAGAGTAAGAGAGAGACAAGGGGTAAGGGGGTGCTGAAGATGCCCATACGCCCGGTTGTAGGCGTGCTGGGGAGAGAACACGACCGACCTTAAAGGCTGCTGTCTTCACATTGAAATTAGAGGAAGACCAAATCAACAGGGAGCTACAGGGGTACATAAAATCTAGAGGGAAGAGAAGCAAAACAAAGAGATGAGGGCAGCAGTAAAAGAAAAGAAAGAAAAATCAAGATGATGGGAATAGTATACAAGGTTTCCTATTTTTTTTTCTCTTCTATTTTTCTTTATAAAACGAAAATGCGTAAAAGGCTTGTAAGGATGCTCCGTATAGCACACATCAATGAAAAATAGGAACCAAATTCGAGTTTGTTAGCGGGTTTATTTCGAACACGATTTATTCTAGGGGCTGGGGGCCTGGTTGAGAACACGAGGCTGTGAGTCTGCGGCTGGCCAATCAGCGCTTAGAATTGGTCGTATCTTACTTGAAACTCCACAGGCTTCGCGTCAACTCTGCCGTCTCTATCAACGACAAAGACGAGGCAACAGAAGCTGCGTAAGAGGTGCAACGAGAAAAGGCAGCGGCCGTGCTGCCTCTTGAACATTACAAAAACAAGAAAAACAATAATGTCGGGACAACGGTTGTTTTCCTCCGCGGCCGCCGTCTTCCAGGACCGGACGGCCGCCAGCGAAACAGCGCCGCTGCTGGGACAGACCGACCATGGCGGCGACAACGCAGCGGATGCGGCGGCATTGACCAGCGTGCCGCCGGCTGTCGAAGACAAGCCGATGCCCAAGGTGCAGGTGGCGCTGCTCTGCTTCGCGCGCCTCGTCGAGCCCATCGCCTTCTTCTCCGTGTTCCCCTACATCAACCAGATGGTCCAGGACAACGGCGGCCTGGCCGACACGGACGTCGGCTTCTACAGCGGCCTGATCGAGTCGCTGTTCTCGCTGACGCAGGCCATCGTCATGCTCGGCTGGGGCCGCTTGGCCGACCGCATCGGGCGCAAGCCGGTGCTGGTGTTCTCGCTGTTCGGCGTGGCGGGCGCGACGGCGCTGTTCGGCCTATCGCGCACGCTGACGCAGATGGTTGCGTTCCGGTGCCTGGCGGGCGTCTTTGCGGGCACCATCGTGACCATCCGCACGATGCTGGCCGAGCACAGCACGGCGGCGACGCAGGCGCGGGTGTTCAGCTGGTTCGCCTTCAGCAGCAACCTGGGCATCTTCTTCGGCCCGCTGCTGGGCGGCGCGCTGGCCGACCCCCTCAGGAGCCACGGCAAGACGGGAGGCGAGGACGGCGGTGGGAGCGTGCCCTTCTTGGCCGCCTATCCCTATGCGCTGCCGGGTTTCGTGGTGGCCGGCCTCGGCTTCCTGGCTGCGTTTGTCTGCGCCTTTTTTGTCGAGGAGACGCTCGTTCCGAAGAAAAAGAAACGAGCCACGGACGACCAGGCCGCTGCTGACAACGCGCCAGCCGACGCGCCCGAGGACGCCTCCGTCTGGGACCTGCTCAAAGCCCCCGGCGTCGGCATCGTGCTCTACAACTACGCGCACGTCATGCTGCTGGCCTTCGCCTACACGGCGGTGATGCCCGTCTTCTGGTTCACGCCCGTCGACATCGGCGGCCTGGGCTTCACGCCGCTGCAGATCTCCATCATGATGGGCGTCGCGGGCGCGAGCCAGGCCCTCTGGCTGCTGCTGGCGTTCCCGCCGCTGCAGCACCGCATCGGCACCAACGGCGTGATGCGCGCCTGCGCCGTTGTTTACCCGGCCTTCATGGCCGTGTGCCCGCTGTCCAGCGCCGTGCGGCGCTACTGGCAGGCAGAGACGCTCTTCTGGGCGGTGCTGCCGCCGGTCCTCGTCGTGGGCAGCGGCATCAGCATGTCCTTCACGGCCGTGCAGCTGGCCGTCAACGACGTGGCGCCCTCGCCGCAGCTGCTGGGCACGCTCAACGCGCTGGCGCTGACGGGCGTCAGCAGCATCCGCGCCTTCGCGCCCGCGCTCTTCACGAGCCTGTTCGCGATCAACGCGCGCACGCAGTGGCTGGACGGGTACGCCATCTGGGTGCTAATGGTGGCGCTTTCGCTGGGCTTCACGGTCGTGACCCGGTACCTGCCGGACTACGAGGCCCTGAAGAAGCAGCGGAGCGAGCGGCAGTGAGAGACGGCCGGGGGGTTCGGAACGGCACCATGCCAAAGGAAGATGACAGCCGAGGGCATGGCAAGGGAGGGCAGGGCAGGGGATGGTGAGAGTCGAACGGGACCGCCGCGGTCGAGCTCGCGCTGGCGAGCATCTCAGGTTTTCCGCCTTGCTTTACTATAGAACAGAAGTGCCGCGTCTCTTCTTTGTGCTTCGTTATATCGCGCGGGCGTTTGTCTCCAGGGATTCCACCTACATTCTAGACTCTGTATTGTGGAGCAACTGGGCTCTAGAGCGTCGTCCAGGGTCTTTTTTTTTCTTGTACATTAGATTCAAACAGCAAAACAGGAAAGCATCTGTGCTGATCACCTCGTAGATGCCGTGCGCACACGCTTGCAGGCAGCCTGTTTTGCATGCCATTTCCTCCTAGCAGATGCCGCAGCGCGATGCAATGTCGTATCGCCCCGGCATTGGGTGTCGACCCTTTTCTGGAGGCGGGATCCGAGCAGCCTGCCAACTAATTGCGCCAATGACGTCATATCCCGTCTTTCTGCGAAGGTGAGCTGCGAATTGACAACCATTCATTTATGCTTCGTTTATATCTCGCGAGGCTAATATAAGCACCCGTGTTGCAAGTTAGGAAATGTCCCTGCTTTCTCTTCTGCTGAATTGCATGTTGATATCATCCTCCTTTAACGCGCCGGTCTTGTTCATGGTTCACCTCGTCATAAGAGGGATTTCGTTCATTGCTGCAACCCGGAGAGATCGGGCTTCCCGGACGCTCTAGCCTCGTACCCAGCTGTCCACCAGAATTGGGTTCCTTTTCGTAGCCCCGTCCTACGTTGCACGTCTTTCTCGTTTTGCAGTCTCTGCCCCTCGCTGGCCCGTATCTCGAGTGATCCCGAGACTGTCTTTCTGTCCTGTTCCTCCCATTGGCTTGGCAGTACGACCGATGACGAAGATCGGTTGTGGGACTTGCATTAGGCTGGTGTGCCCAGGTGGCCCGGTGGGACTGCCAGGCCGCAGCAAGTGTTGAAGAAAAGCCTTGGCTAGATCACGCAGCAAGTCCGCTGCCGTATGCTGGCTTTGCAGGTCTTCCAACGGAATTTTGTCATTACATCGTTGCATGCTATCCACGACAAGAGTGCCGTTATGCCATACATATATATTCGCTTGTGTCCATTACATCCACTCTCTTATCCAAGCATCCTCTTAAGAACTATCATCACGACTTCTACTCCGTGATACCGTTGACTCCCGAGAGCCATATCAGAGCGCGCCAAAATCCTATCATTCGGGTTATCCATCTCTTTCATCCTCGTCCCCGTCCTCTTGACCCACCACTACAAGTAAGGTCCTTCTTTCGCCCCCGAATCCTAGTCTCACACGGACGTTCTCTTTGTGGCCTAACTAATTTCCCTTCTCTATAAATAGTGCCTCGGCATCGTCACGCAAAGAAGTACATCTACCTGGAGCCGCCCATCCACGGCTCCAAGACTGTCCGCACCAAGATCACCACCATCGTCCCTCCGCCCCGGGAGCCTACACCACCGCCCGTCGTTGTCCAGCCGCCACCCATCGTGATCGAGCCGCCTCCTCCGCCACCACCACCTCCAGCCTTGCCCGAGGTGGTCGTGCCCGAGGAGGAGGAGGACGACGACGACACTATTGACGTCATCGCCGTGGACGTCGACCCCGAGGAAAAGAAAAAGAAAAAGAGGAAGTCCAGGAGGAGCCGGAGCCCGTCACGCCACGGGCGGGACATGGTCTACATCGAGCGGGAGCGGCTGGTGCCGATCGAAGTCCCTGTCCCCATGCCCATGTCGGTGAAGCTCCGGCGCCGGCAGCCCTCGCCGCCCAAGGTGCCCGACTACGAGACGTTCCGGTATGTGAATGCGCCGCGGCAGTCGCTGCCTCCCCCTCCGGCGCCGCCGCCGCCACAGAGAGAGGAAGAGTGGGAGACGCACGACCGGATTGTAATCCAAGAGCGAGAAGGCCGGCGGCCGCAGGAATACTATCGCTACTAGGCGGATGGAGTATGCGTTGTTGCAACAATTCAGTTTATTACTTTCTATTATTTTCTTTCGTCTGTTTTACAGAGCTTTTCTTTCCAAGTATACTTGTATTAATTCTGGTTTCTTTTCTCTTCTTCTTTTTGTTACATTTCCCAATTTTTTTTTTCTAAAACAAGAAACTGCGGAATGGACAGGACGAGCGCGGTGTATATATGGTCTTTTGGTTTATAACAGCAGCTTCATTTCACCGTGGTTTAATTTTGCTTGTTTCTACTGTAATGTTAAAAACAAATGAGGGCTATGCTATATGATGAATAGATGGACACACGAGACTCAATGTATTATTTTATTACTATTTTATTATTATTATACTGAAGACAATACTTACGACGATAATGAATCATGATAAACAAAAGTCTCTATTGACACAGGATGCGTTGCTACGGGTACTGTTAACCCTGCAGTTGTGAACGTATTTAGGGAATACGGCGCAGAGACAAACTCGAAACATAGGAGGAACAAAGCTCGTGACTCAAGAACGTGCAGGATGGTTGTCGCTTCTGCTAAAAAAAAGGATGAGCATGAAACCCATTCCAGGGTACACTTCGACATCGAATTTCCTCGTGACGCCGTCTCACTGGTGGGAAGGTAGATGCAGAAAAATCCCATGTATGTGTCACGGTTGGCTTTTCTCGATGTCTACGACGTATTTCGGTGGGCAACCGTGCTGCCTTTCCTGCATTTTCCACTTTATCCGCTCGTAGCGGCGAGTGTTTCTGATGCGCGCCAACTGCACGCCAAAAATAACGAGGTTGGAAACAAGAATGCTGCCCGTCGCTCAAGAGAATCCTGAAACCGATTCGAGACTCTGCAGCCTGGCCAGCAATGGGGGCCCGCATGCGCAGATAGGCGTCGTTTCTTGGGTCTGCTGGGCCGCTGGGCCTGCTCATAGCCAGCACCGTCTCTTGCATTCCAGCATACTCGTAGTTTTGTTTCTATTTATTGCCTCTCTTCGAACAGAAGCGAGTGCGTGGCTACGTCGTCGTGTCTTGTTTCTCGCCATCGTTTCACCAAGGGGGTTCTCGTCTGTTGTGATGTTGTCTGGCGTCGACAGACAACCGACTTGTCAACTCCACTTGTAGATGGCAACGATAATTTTGAGGAATCCTGCTGTATCCAGTCTGTATTCTGTCTGTTTCTCAACTTTTTCGTCGCGTGTTCCTTTCCGATGTCGGTGGTCGGCGCATCGTTTCTTACGTATGGTCGTGCGCAATTCCAGGGGATGTGGCGTCTGGGGAAGCGCAAGGGCACGAAGGAAAAGGAAGAAAAAGAAACAGAATGCCCTGCAGAAGGACACACACACACACACACACACACACACACACAAAACTGCTAGCCTGGGGAAATAGAGCTTGTTTGCATTGGTGTGTTTCTTGTCGTTGTTTCTGGTCCATATTTGGAAGCCATTTTGCCTCCCCTATCTGGGCCACACACACATGCCTATTTAAAATAGACACGACGACGACGACTGTGGCTGTGATGCTTCGTTCATGGCAAAACAGAAGATGACGGGAAAAACAGCATCTTGCATCTCAAACATGAGGACGCGTGTCTAGACCGCTTGCGAACGTTTTGCCTCACGACGGCTGATTTTGTTATCTTTCTCGCGGCCATGATTCAGGGCCTTCATTCCCACTTGCAACCTGTTTACCCGGTGACGTGACGGGCATCTCGATCCTCCTGTCTTGCTGTTCTCGTTGTTATTTTTGCTGTTGTAGTAGGGAGTTGTTGCTGACGCCTTGCCATCTGTGATCGGCTCTCCTGTGAGATCGCGCCCCTTTCATCTTGGGTATTCTTCTCACATCTGCACTCCGTACACGATCTCTGATATGCTACCGTCACTTTTCCGTCGCTTTTCGGTCCCCCCCCTCGCTTGCCGCAAATAGAGTGCAAGAGGGGGTTCTGATCTACAAAAGCCAAGTCTAGGACGAAACAGCAATAGGTAAAGCAATATCGATATTGCCCCAACCAGGAATTGTAAACAAAAGATAAGATGCTCTGCTCGCATGCCCAGCTACGGAGTAGTTGCCTAACCATTCGACATGAGAGAGAAAGAGAGAGGGGGGAAAAGAGAGAGACAGAAAAACAAGAGCATAGACCACCCATTGTCCCCCTCGCGATTTTATCCCGTTTTGAGTCGGGCATCTCCGTCTCCGTGTTTCAAAATTCCCCAACATCAAAACGCTCCAAAAGATGAGACGAAAACGTGAGAACAAGTAATGTTCTGTAATACGAGTACGGAAAGACAGAGAGAGACGAAGACGAAGACCAAAGCTCGAGAGAATGTAACCTCCGCAAGCGAAACTAGCGAGGTGAGAAAAGCGCCAACATGAAAACGGGTCGGTTCGCTTGGACCGTCATCCCCATGTAGTATTATCACCAACGGACTCGAAACGGTGAAGCATTAGTGTGACAGCAGTAAGATGTCTTTACCTCCATTTCTCAATGGTACGGCATTTAAGCTTCTTCTCGACCCCGTAGGCCCATGTGCACTTGATTGGACCCCAATGGCCGCCCAAGGCGCTTTGGTCTAGCAGTGTCCTCGGGGGATTTTCTTCCGCGGGCATTGTTTTGCGAGTTGCGAGGGGAGCAGGATGCGTCTCGACCCAAAAGTCAGAGTATCTTAGGACGGGCGGCCCGCTGCTGTCCTATCTCACGGCTCTCCTGCAAATGGATGACATGCAAAGGAGCTATTTGCTGGCACCAATGCGCGCGAGGCCGCCAGGTGGCCGCACCCATAAAGTTAAATTATGTGCAGCAAGACCCGCCTTTCCTTCGTCGGTATCACGACTGTGGCCGCGTCGCTGTCTCTGTATGGCTGTCCTTCAAAAACGCCTCAAGAGTCGACAGGCTTCTGCTGGGAGGCTGCGTACCAAAGATGTGTGCTACTGCCCCGTATAATAATCCATATTGCTGCGTATCTTATTGCCTATTGGGGGTGGGACCGCCGATGCCATCTCACGAGGCCAGCGGGCCATGCAGGGCCAAATAGGAGGGCTCGTTCCCCTTTTTCAAAGCTGGAGCTGTCACACCGCTTCCCCGGCTCGCCAGCAGAAGATAGAGGGGGGCAGAGGTTGATTGGCCCAGACAGCACCTCGACACAAAACCTTTATGAGCAGGGGCAGAGGCCAGGACGAGAGTCCGGATGAAAGTCGTGAGCGCAAAAGGAGGAAAGAGGAACATCCGCGATCCGAGCAGGTGTGTAGCTTGTTTGAGAGAGAGGCCCGAATCAAGCGGATGGCAGGCAGGTCGGCAAGATGATGAGATTATACGGGGGCTGGACGTTCGATGTTCAGGGGCTGGGCTGCCGGACACGGAAACGTCTCCTCTCCTCCACTGGCTCTCGTTCTCCGCTACTGAACACGCAAGATCTCCTGCATCTCTCGTATCCGTACTCCGTACGATGCACTAGAGCGCAAGTTTGCGAGTTTGCGATGCCCATTCTAATCGGCCCTCTGCAGATCGAAACTGGCCTGATTGCGCATTCTCACTTCACGTGAAGGCTGGGAACTTCGAGTCCGATGTGGGTACGACGTAATACCAGGCGCTTGGGGTGGAAGACCAGGGGGCAGGACAGCGGAGGCGTTGGCACGCCAGGTGATTGGATCGGCGGTCCTGCTCCTGTGGCGTCTTTTTTCTTCACTTCATATTCTCCCCAAAACGGGACAGGCGAAAAAGAAAAGAAAGGGGGAGCCCACTCCACACCACCAACCATCAGCAGGGCCCAGCTTAGTGCCTGCATATGCGCTTGTGCGTTTTCACAGACGTCTGCTGCTGTCGCTGCTGTTGCTGCATGCTGACAATTTGGGGACTGCATATTATATTGGCAACTTGGGGGGGGGGGGGGGGGGTTTCGTCTGGCCTTTCTCTTTCTCTGGCATGTCTCCGTGTCTCTATGTCTCGGGCAGGCTTGGATTGGCAGGCGCAAGGAGGCACCGACTCGGCTGAGAAACGGAAGGCTGTCCCTTTCATCTTGCGTCGAGTCGGTTATCAAAAACAGGTCAAAGGGAGAGGCGAGGACAGTAAAGGCAAGGGGGCTGAAAGGGCTTTTGGTCAGGCAGGGTATTTGTTCAAGATATCGCGAGCACCAAAATACGACGCCCAATGATTTCGCCTTCAGTCCTTCGTCTCCCTTGGCTTCCTAGCGTTGACACCAGCGCAGAGCCGTTGGAGAGGGTCCTGACGCTACGCCGTAGTCGGCTAGAAGACGCATGTAAAACGCGAAAAGCATATTAATCTTCCGCAAGCCGGACGAGTCTCGTAGCCTCTGGCTCAAAATGCACTGGCAAAAGAAGCTTTTTCTCTCTCCCTTTGTTTCCATCCGTGCCCCACCGCTCGGAGAGCTGCTCGCAATAGAGAAGGGCGACAGCAGAGATTGTGAACAGGGATGGAAAGTGAACGCAGCAGTTTTGAAGCTTGGTCGATGTGTTCGAGACGGCAAAGGGACAAGCGGATCCTCACATCCTGCTTCGTCTTTGCACATCACACTTTCCTGCAGCTGGGCAGGTGCACGGATATCGCAAAAGGTTAAATTCGCCTCTGCAGAGGTGGCGTCCCCGTCCCGTGCGCCCGTTGCACGCTGGACGGTTGTGTGGGCGTCTGTGAGCACAGTCGATTGAGCCCCTTTTTTTGCCTTTCCCATCTGGTCCTCCGCAGAACAGCCTGCTGTTGCATCCGTCGAACAGACACGTGCTGCCGGGCTGTGAAATGAGCTCTGCTGCAAAGGAGGTGCTGCCTCCACAGTTGCCGCACCCTCATACAGGTACGGAGTACTGGTGCTCGCAGCACACGACCGTAGCATCGTCGTTATCTGCGGAGCACCTGTGTCTTGGCCTCTGTCCACGACGAGCAGTGTACGTCGTAGCCAGAACAATCTGGCCTGGATGCCGCCCTGAGCAGCCAGCCACCCAGGAGGGTCTCCTTTGAAACCTGGGGCGCGCTTCTCATTCCAGGCACAGGCTCCACCCGAGCCACTGTCAGTGCCCGAAACCCCTGCCTCAGGGCCCTTATTTTTAATTACCTGCCCCGTTCTGAGGTATGCATCTGCAGGCGAGGTTTGCAGACCGGCCGGCGGGCCACAGCGCCAGCGTCTGCAATGTAGGCGCGGAGGGCGTGGAGGTGTCTCGGCCAGAAGATGACGTGAGAGTCTCAGGTCACGACGGGCTGTTGTTATCTCGCGCGCCAGCGAGGTCAGCCACGCCGCCGCAGACTGACTCGGCCGGCTGTGCCGAGGCTTGCTGTCTTTCTCTCTCCCACTCTCCCTCTGTTGGCTGCCCGTTTCAGGGGCTGCCGCCTGGCACAGCTGCAGGTCCTCGTGCTCGCGCACAGCGCTGGCCAGGCTCACGAGGCAGGCAACGCCCGGAAAGGGAACACAAAAAGGGGGAAGCCAGGGCCTGGCCGCGTGCTCGACTGCCCTGTGTCGCATTCAGCGCTGCGAACGGTTTAGCCCACCGAGCTGCGACGCCAAGGGGGGTCGTACTGGCGGCGCTGTGCTCCGTTCGGCAGCTCCATGGCCGTGTATTACTCGCACACGACGGACAGCGTGTTTTGCGCACTGGGACGCACCGGCAATGCGTGCTGCCGCGCTGCCGGCAGATGCGTGGCTGTTGGTGCTGATGGTGCTGTGATGCTTGGTGGTTGATTCTTGATGCTTGATGCTGTGGTGCTGTGGTCTTGAATTGTGTGTCTTTCCACGGAGTAATTGCTCTCTACTCCGTGCTCTCTATTCCATCGCAGCTACGCCTAAGTGCATGCTGGCTTCCTGTTTGTTTTATTGCATTCATCTCAGCGGCCGCCCTGTCCCTGCCTGGCTTGCCTGCTGCACCCAATCGCGCCTTCCCCAACTGCTGCAAGGGATTGACACCGCTGGCGAGAAGCTAAGGAAACCGCCACAAGACGGTTTCCGTTTTGGGAAATCGCGACCTGGGCTGGTCTGCTGTGCAGAACCTGTTTCTGGCGCCAGCGGTCGTAATTAATAATTTCTTTTTTTTCTGCCAACCGCCGGGGCAGCAGTGTCCACCTCTCCTTCCACCTTGCCACCTTCACGTCGCCGGCTTCACTCTCTTACGTTTTGGGCCTCACTTCGCGTCTTCTCTTCTTGTCACGACCAGCAACTCAACTCGACGCCCTCTCCTCAGCCTCCTCGCCGCGCCGTCCGCCGCTGCCAGATCCCGCGCCCTCGCCCTGGCTGGCTGTACGTCGTAGTGGTGTGCAGCCAATAACCCCAGCCGAGCCAGTCCGGCAGTCCTGCGACCCGCCGTTTCCAGTCCATCTTCCCATTTCTGTTTTCGTTTTGGTCCTTCTTTTAATTGCCTGTGCCGACGACTGCGCATACGACTGTGCAGACGACTCAATTCTATTCTCCTTGCTTTCATTTGGCCTTATTGCACGGCCGCTAATATTCCTCGCGCTGCCCTCTGCCGTTTCCCTGTCCTCCCGCGCAGCAACCGCCGTCCCGCTGCTATATGCGACGTCAATCAGGGTCATCCAGGCATCTCGAAACCTCCTGCGAGCCTCCTGCGAGGCTGCCCTTGGTTCGCGGAGCTCTGACCCTCGCACCTGTCGCTCGTCTCGCGCTCCATCGTCTTCGTGCCGCCCGCCCCATTGGCTGCCACTCGCATCCCGCCCGCCGTCTTCCTCCCCTCCTGCCACCCTCCTGCATCGTCTCCAAGCGGTCTTGTCCGTCTCAGGCCTCTGCTCGCCTGCCTCACTTCTCGTCCCTACGCATTGCCGGCCATGTCACAGCGTGCGCCGCAGGGTGGTTCTGGCCCGACAGATTCCGTCCAGGCCCAGTATCAGGAGCACCGCGAGCAGCAGCAGGAGTACCAACAGCGGCAACAGCCGCAGCAGCCGCAACAGCAGTACCAACAGCAGTACCAACAGCCTCAGCAGTATCAGCAGCAACAACAGCAACAACAGCAACAACAACATCACCAGCATCAACATCGACCGCCGATACTGCCTCCCCTCCAGTCCCCCCAGCAGCGCCAGGAGCGCTCGTACTACCCGCCGCACGACCACCACTACGGCAGCTTGCCTGCCTCGCCCTCCTCGCCAACGCTCTCGTCGTCTGCCTTTCCCCTGTCGACCTCCTCGTCGCCGTCGCCCTCCTTCAACTCCTCGCCTGTCTCCTACTCGCGGCCCTCCCTGGACAGCAGTCCAGGCACGAGCAAGGCACAGAGCCACCATCCCTCTTCTTCCGGCGCCGGACGGTCGGCTCTCCTGCAGACCAGCGTCAATATTTCCTCGCCTCTCTCGTCCAGGTAAGATACATCTCACCCACGCTCACCCGCACCCTCACACACTCTACTCCCACTCTTCCTCCTCCTCATTCTCCGCGCCCCTCCCCTCCTTTGTCTCCGGCCCAACCCCTGTCCGTGTGTGCGTGACCGCTTTGCTATTTTGGCTCTGCCTCACTTTTGTTCCTGCGTTTGCCTCTTCCTCTTGGCTCCCTGTCTTTGTTTCCTCCGCGTTGCGGTCTACTTCTTCAGTCCCGGTCCCCCTCTCTCTACCTTCCTCTCCCATCTCCCCATCCGCATTACCTCACGCGACCGCGATCCTGCTTCGAGAAGACAGAGATATTCCCACACAGACGGCAGACATTCAGGCACAGTTGGAGACGATCATTGTCTACGCTGTTGCGCTGTCTACGGGAGGCTGTACAACCGCAGGAGCAACGTCTCACAGAGGCTGCTGGAGAGCCCTGACACTCGTTCCCACACACCCTGGTCCCCTGTCCTACGACTCCAGTCATCTGCCGTGGAACCGCCCCCTTCGTGCCACACCGTCAGATTCGCCAGAAGATTCAGTTGCTAACCAACCTTCCATCCTCCTCCTTCGTCGAACCCACGGCGTTTTCTTTATTCTTCACTTCTTTCAAAATACAGATCTCAAAGAAAACCTGCGCCTAGTCCGCTCCATACCAGCACCGCCATTTCTCCTCCGGCTACGATACCAACCGGATTCAACTTTCCTTTCCCTAGCTCCCAATCAAACGGCAGCCCTCGTGGCGCCAACGACGCGCAAGAACCCCTCGGCATCCCCCAGATCGTGACCACCGGGCCCGAATCGCCCCGTACTGTTCGCGACCAAAGCCTGGGCGCTGAGAAGACATATTACAACAGCGACTCCTCAGGAGCGTCCACACCCGTGGAAGAGATCTCAAATCCCATGTTCGTACCAATTCTCAAGGTTCTCTTTCTTTCCATCGAGCGCCGACGGGTTTTCTCGCTGCAGCTGGGCCAATTAGACCGATCGTTTTGTCGTTGGGCTGAAGTCGGGCTACCAGTCTGACATTCCTCGGCTTCTTTCGGCCGTCTTCCCTTCCTTTTCCCCTCGGTTCTTATTCAGAGTTGTTTCTAACGAAAGTGCTCATACTCACAGACCTGCGGTTTCTCCTCGTCTTCCGAATGACAATCGAAGCGTTTCCGACTCAGCTGTGACCCCAAAGCCTCTTGCAGGCGCAACGATCTCATCACACGCGGCCATGGCCGGCTCTTCGACCACGCCGCGTGCTGAGGTAAATGGTGCGCCCCGAAATGCCTCCATCGATTCCGGCATATCGGCTCTCTCACGCAGCTCGACCCCGCGCAAGAATTCCACCGACAGCGTCACCAGCCATGATATTCCTTCGATCATCAAGGCGGCCGGCAGCGCAGAGGCTGTTATTGAACATCTGCTGAAGGAAAAGCAGGCCCAGTCGCAGCAAAATGCTCAGCTGTGGCGCCTCGTCGACAAGCAGCGGGCGATGATCTTGGGCCTGAACAAAGATCTGGAACGGGCATTGAAAGACAAGGAGAAGTACCGGAAGAAGGTGAAGGAACTTCTGCCAGACCAAGGAAGACCGCCGGTTCCGCCGATTTCGGCTACTTCGACCTCCCAGGAACGGAACAAGGGCAGGCAAGATGGCAGCCTCTCGAATGGCAAGGCACCGGCTGTTCCTGCACTTAGCATAGGAGCCAGAGATCGCGTCGCTTCGGAGGCAGTCCCTTCATCACCTGTGAGTGTGAAGGACTCGCCGCTGCAGTCTCCCTTGCATTCGCCTGTGGACATGGCCCTGGCGCCATATCCGATTACGCCCCCGGCCGACCAGCCTCCCAATGCTTCCCCGTCTGCAATTGGCGATCTGCTGGACCCCGTGGAGGCGATGCCCCGGCCCCAGGATCACGCCTTGGACAACTTTGACCACGAAGCAGAGGACCGCGAGCTCGATTCTGTCCGACGTGCGACAAATGCTGCCAACGATATTCCAATCAGTTTTTCACTTCCACCGTCACGAAGCCTACCGAGCAAGCCGCCCCAGGTTCCACCACCACAAATCCCCGCTGCCTCATCTTCATCAGCGTTCTCTGAATCGATGGCTGTTGACGAGGGCATTGCACAGTTTCCTCCACCGCCTGCTCCTCCTCCGCGCAAGCCACCACCAGCACCATTATTGCTTCGAGATCCACGCCCTAGTCCCACAATCCCCATCGACGACGAGGTCCTAGAGTCGGACTCTGATTATGACTCGTTGCTCGAGGTCACCGAGATTACGGCGACGGACAAGAGAGGCCGGCGTCGAACGAGAGAAGAAGACGACCGCGAGCGGGAGATCCTTGCATACAAGGAGGCAGAAATTCGCAGCCTCTCCAAGAAGAGCAAGAAGAGCAGTAGCGCCCACAGCACACCCAAGTCTGCCGAGCAGCCGTCAACCGTGCTAGGCGACGTCCCAGCGAGACCAATGCTCTCCCAGTCGACTCTCCAGATGCCAAATTCCCTAGACAGTGTCCTGAACAGCGGGGGCGACATTACCAGCAACACCATTATTGTCCCACGCACTTTGACAGCTCCCATGCTCAGCCCCGGTCTGCCGTCGAGCCCTCGGCCAATGGTCCTCCCGCGGTCTCCTCTCCATTCACCCCCACTGTCTCCAAGAATGGGCGCCCACTTTGGGGCCGCAAACTCTGGCCCCCTATCACCTCGGCCGCCTCGTCAACCCATTCCCTTACCACCAAACACACCGCTCCAGACACCGTCTCCTGCGCCTGGCGAGCCTCTTGTGCTCTCTTCTCCTATGCCCCTGAATATCGTCAAGAAGGCGAGTGACACGTCGTCGCAAGCGACACCATCTAGTCCGTCTGTGAAGTCGGTCAACAGCCGTGAGAGTCCCACCGAACGGACCCGCGTCTTCAAGGGTTTCGTGACCGAAGAATATCCTGACCTGCTGCTTCCGCCAAATGCTCTGCCCTCGATTGATATCAAAGTTGCTTCGTCGCGCATGAAGCCGTCTCGGGCCAGTCTTATCTCACTGACGCAGTTGGAGGAAGACCCTGTTTTCACTCTTGCCGTCCTCTCGCGCGGCGACGGCGGAGAACTGTGGCGTGTTGAGAAGGACTCTGCATCGCTTGCGAAACTCGACCAGCGCCTTAAACAGTGCCCGAGCTTCACCGCAAGGACTCCAGACCGATCTCTGTTCAGTGGACACGCGCCAGCGAAGCTCGACGCGCGCCGTCAGGCACTCAATTTATACCTGGATGAGCTCCTCAACACTCAATTGGACAATACCACTGCCATTGAGCTGTGTCGCTACCTTTCGACCAATACTCTGCCGCCGAACGCTGACGAGACTGGCTCGACATCCTCCGAGGTTAGAAAAGAAGTGCAGGCAACCAAGCAGAAGACAAACTTTGGTAACCGTCCTTTCAAGACTGGCTATCTCACGAAGCGGGGCAAGAATTTTGGCGGCTGGAAAGCTCGTTTCTTCATTCTCGACGGCCCTCATCTCAAATACTACGAGACGCCCGGTGGAGCTCATCTGGGCACGATCAAGCTACAGGGCGCCCAGATTGGAAAGCAATCCCATCAAAACGACAGCTCGTCGCCTGCACGCTCTGGCACCAACAACTCGGCCTCGGATGACTTTGACAACCAGTATCGCCATGCTTTCTTAATCTTGGAACCAAAGAAGAAGGACCCTACGGCACTTACTAAACATGTTCTTTGCGCCGAAAGCGACCATGAGCGCGACCAATGGGTTGATACTCTACTCCGTTGGATCGATTATCGTGACGGCGAAGACGAAGACGACGCGCCGTCTGTGGCTGCAACCTCTAGTATGAATGATCCCGATCGGCCGCAGTCAGCGAACGATGGTTCACGCTCGAATAGCGCTACTGCGACAAAGAAGAAGTATGGTCAAGGCAAAAAGCAGCAACAGAAGCAACAGCCACAGCAGTCGGTACAACAACAACAACAACAACAGACACAGCAAGCCGAAGGTAGAGACGCTTTTATTGGTGTGAGTTACGACACGACGCAACAGGGTGAGATCCCACAGGGTGCACCAGGGACCCGGCAGCGCCGGATGTCGCAAGACTCGGACATGCCGCAGACAATGTCTTCTCAATCTCCATATGCGATTTCGGCGCCACGGGATCCCCAGGTTATCTCAGACACGTCCGCTTGGGGAAGCCGAGGACTCCTCGGCGCCGGCTTGGTACCTCCGACCGTGGATGAGAAGAAAGCCCGAAAACGGAGCTTCTTCGGATTTGGCACGAAGACACGAACATCTAGCGACGGTCCTCAGGATTCGCTCTTTGGCGATAGTAGTTCGAGTGGTCCTGCCGGCTCTGGCCAAGGGAATGGCGGTAACAACGCACCCCATCGCCAAGTATTTGGTGCTCCACTGGCTGAGGCTGTGCGGTACAATGCGCCTTTTGATGTCAAGGTACCTCTGCCGGCCGTCGTATATCGGTGCATCCAGTACCTGGATGCACGCAGCGCCGTTTCTGAAGAGGGAATCTTCCGTCTCAGCGGATCGAGCGTGGTCATCAAGCAGCTTCGTGAGCGATTCAACAACGAAAGCGACGTCAATCTACTTACCGACCCGAACTACTATGATATTCATGCTGTGGCGTCACTGCTGAAGATGTACTTGCGCGAGCTGCCTACGACGATTCTGACGCGCGATTTGCACATGCAGTTCGTGTCTGTGACGGAGATGACCAACCAGGAGGAGAAGCTTACGGCACTGGGCGAGCTGGCCCTGCGCTTGCCGCAGGCCAATGCCACGCTGCTCAAGTACCTGATTGCCTTCTTGATCAAGATTATCAACCACTCTGATCAGAATAAGATGACGGTACGAAATGTGGGCATTGTTTTCTCACCTACTCTGAACATCCCTGCGCCCGTTTTTGCTCTGCTTCTGCAAAACTACGAAGCCGTTTTCGGTATTGAGCCAGAGGAGTACGAGCTACCTTCGCCTGTTTCTGACGGGCCCCAAAACCGGCACCCTTCATTGACGTCCATCTCTACGATGGGCACGATTGATCAGCTGCCGCAGCGCCCCTCGACGTCGCACGCCGGAGAGTCTCCTCATCGGCAGCGTCTGTTGGACGCTGCTAGGAATGGCACCGCTGGAAACGGTGCACGGAACACACAGACACCGCCTCCTGTGTTGATGGGCTCGTCGGGTTCGCAGTTGCAGTCTCGCTCAACATCGACACCCACGCCGCCGCCAATGATGCAGCCACCTCCTTCGTACCCGCTCCCGAGGCCAACGCAGCAGCAACAGCAGCAGCGTATGACGACATATGAGCCACAATATCTTGCCCAGCAGCAAGGAAACGCGCAGGTGTCACTCCGCCCGGCGTACGAGAGCGGCTTTGTCCTACCGCCAGGCTACGACCCGACGCAACTCCCTGCCTCCGTCCCCGCTCGCAACAACCCTGGCTACGACCGGCCGCTTTATGAATCAAACAGCTCTGGATTGGCCGCCTACGAGCGCAACAAGCGGCGCGAGAGCGCCATTCTTCTGAGCGGCCCGGCCATGGGCCTCAACCAACAGGGCGCACGGAACCGCCCGAGAGAGGGTAACCGGTATTAGCGATACTGGCCTTCGAAGCTGCGACCCAGCTACACGACACGATTTTGACAAACCAACCTTTGTTTGATCGTGGCGCAATAGTTCTTTGCAGGGCAGACGTTGTTACACTTTGTCTTACACACCCTCCCCCCTCGGCGTATTCTTCTCCTATCAAACACCAGCGCGAATCATGATTTAATACCCCTAAGATACCAGCGTGTGGTCATAATACTTTGTCTCTCGCCGTCCCGATCCCCCGGTAACTCTCAGGGCGACCGGTATTGGTCACGGTGTGAGGTAGGATGGTTGGTGACGGAAAACCATTCCAACAAAGATTTGCCGTGCATATCTATTTTATATGATGTCCTTTTTTCGCCTTTCGTTTACAGAGGGGGCCTGTTACTGTTTTCGTCGATCTGTATACTATCTAATATCACTAGAAGAGAAAACCGGCACGGCGTTGGGCGGCCTGGTGGACGGACAGCAAGCTGCCACGAGGGTAACAGGGGGCAGCGTCAGCGAACGTGGAGGCTGAGAGAGTGGCCTGCCTTCCGAAGTCTTTTTTTGGTTTTTCTGTCTTGTTATGGTTTTGAAGGTTTTTCTTCGTCTTTTCAGCACGGCGTTATACGGAACGAGACGAGCTCACATTTGGATGGCGGAAGATCTATCTCGTTGATTTATTCTCGTCATCATGTTTGCTTTTTGCCCTCCATTTTTGTTATTTTTAGGGATCATGCTTCCATCCAGATTGGACTCGAAGGTGGAGAGGGCGCCTCTGAAGCAATTGAATGAAACGACGAAGAATGATTTATACAGACATCTCCGGCTCTTGATATTCTCGCATCGTAACTCCACGGGTTTCTCCGTAATTATGACTCGTAGAATATGCCACAGGAAGGTGGCAACCGTAATAGTTGGGTGGCTAAGCCGCCGTTCCCGGCTTTGTCGTATTAGCTCTTTGTGCTGCCGCCTCCAAGTGCCGCACAGACCAGCAGCACTTTCCCCGCCACGAGGCAGGGAAATAAACCCCGAGCCAAGAAAAGCGGCCTGCTCGCTTCTGCTATCCCTCTCTGGGCAAGAGGTCCTTCGCGCCTTCCGCCGTGTCCAGCCCAGGTTTCTGCTGTTTCCGCTAGCAGGGAAGGTCCTTTTTCACTCTGCCTTCCCTCTGTATTTCTTTTGTCAGGAGAGAGACCAGAAGAAAAGAGCAGCTGCACTCCTCGCACCTCTCCGCTCCTTCCCCCCTCCCCCAAAACTGGGCATCGGCACGTCGGTGTCTCTCACCTCCGCCAAAACCAGCGCAAAGCCACCAAGAACGCCAAAAAAAGAGGTCACACTCGATTTCGTCTTTCGAGCCTCACAAGCCGGAGACCGTCCGTGGCAGAACGTATCCTACAGACGCCGTGACGCGACACTTTTAATTGCATTCCCTCCTTGTTTCGTCATTTTCTGTTTTTAATTTGCGTCCACGCTGCACGGCGCCACTCTGGGCGACGACCGTTTCGCCGGGTCCTCCCGTTCTTTTTTTGCTCTGCATTCAGTTTGCCTGCTTTTCCCTGGTTGGCCTCGCTTTACCCATTTTGCCGGTGCGCTCTTGTCACTCGTCTCGCTCGTTGTCTCTGAACGATCCTCTGTATACGCCCCTGTCGCGTCTTGCTTTTCTCTCTCTTTCTGTCTATCCCTGTCCCTCTCCCTCATGGTGGGCGTCTCCGCCTCCGCCCTGGCGAACCTGAGGCCAGGGGCGCCAGGAGCATCGTCGTCGTCGACGTCCGGGCCGGCGAGCGGCAGCAGCGGCAGCAGAGCCGGATCGTCCTCGACAGCGACAACAAGCACAGCCTCGCGCCTCCCCCCGCCGTTCCCGACGGCGACCGAAGCCTACTCTCCCGCGAACTCGACGACCGACTCGCAAGGCCCGTCACCCTCGGACGACGGCGACGATGGCGACGCGCAGCAGCCTGGAAGTGGAGCAGGCGGTGGTAGTAGCGCTGCTGCTGCTGGTGCCCGCTCCGCCCACGCGACGTCAAATCCCTCCTCCGACTCCAGAGCTCCCAGCGTCCAACACGGCGGCAGCGGCGGCGGTAGTCCACTCGATGCGAAGAAACCTCGCGCCTGCGAGGCGTGCCGTGGCCTCAAGGTCCGCTGCGATATGGACCCGAACGCTCCGGCCGACACGCCCTGCCGCCGCTGCGCCAAGGCCGGCCGCCGCTGCGTCGTGACGCAGCCGACGCGACGACGCCAGAAGAAGACAGATAGCCGAGTCGCCGACCTGGAGAAGAAGATCGATGCGCTGACGGCCAGCCTTCAGATGACCCGACAGACGGGCACGGGCGACGGCTCCGGCGCCGGTGGTGGCGGAAACCCAACCAAGGTCGAGGGCGAGGGCGAGGGCGGCCGGCTCTCCATCAACACCAGCAGCGGCAGCAGCATCTTGCGCGACTGGCGGCTGTCGACCGTTCCAGATATACCAGGGCTGACACAAGCGCCGCGGGCCAACTCTGCTGCACCAACATCTGGAGGAGCTGTGGGCAGTAGAGATACATCTGCTACGTCTGGGATCGGGCCGTCTTCGTCCATAGGCGCATCCACCGGCGGACCACCACCACCGCATAGCCCGTACTCGACAAGCACCGTCGGACGAAGCCCCTTTTCCGCGGCACCGCCGCCTATGGTGATGGCCGGCCAAAAGCGCAAGTTTTCCGAGATCCGAGAAGCCACGGGCGTTGTTGGGGCGGGAGCTGGCGGCACCGGGCCAGGCTCACGGGCTGGATCGGGGTCCCGGGCAGGATCCGCCACCGGCGATGAGTCGCCATCTATGAGAGAAAATCCATACCAGAGCTACCATCACCATCCCAGCCATAGCAGCAGCCACGGCCACCCGCAACATCATCAGCAGCCACAGCACCAGCAACAGCCACAGAAGCACCAGTACCACGCGCAAGACCCAAAACAGCAGCAGTCCCAACCCACGCCATCATACACGCTGTCGCCAAGTCCAGCTGGAGGCGGCACCAATGCCCGATTCGGCACCGAATACGCCGACATCATCGACCGCGGCCTCCTGACCATGGACAAGGCGGTGGAGCTGTTCCAGCGCTATACGGACCATATGGCCCGGCACATGCCGGCCGTCGTGTTCCCTCCTGGCACGACAGCTGCCGAAGTCCGCAAGTCGAAGCCGGTTTTGTTCCTATCGCTCATGGCGGCCTCCACGACCGAGATCCCCGACGTTCAGCGCGCCATTGTCAAAGAGATGATGCAAGTCTTCGCCGAGAAGATCTTCATCGTGGGCGAGAAGAGCTTGGAGCTCGTCCAAGCGCTTCACGTATCTGTTATTTGGTACTGGCCGCCTGAACATTTTGAAGAGCTCAAATTTTATCAGCTGGTGCACACAGCTGCCGTGATGGCGATCGACATCGGTTTAGGCAAGCGCCGATCCGGCGGAGCCGGAGGGCCAGGTGGTGCCGCAGCTGGAGGTGGTAAGGGGGTCGGTGGGCCTGTGGGAACCAGCGGAGGTACGTTCCGCGGCGCACCCGGCTTTTGGCCCGGTGCCGGCGGCCGTCCCAATGGTCCTTTCAGCAACTGGCGAGATCACCCGTTCAAGAAGTACCCTCTTCCAGATCCGTGCAGCATCGAAGGGCGGCGGACATGGCTGGCCTCCTATTTTATGACCGCTAACACGGCAATGGCGCTCCACCGACCAAACTTGGTTCGGTGGACATCCTTTATGACGGAGTGCGTCGAGGTGCTGGAGTCGTCACCAGACGCAGCGCCGACAGACCAATATCTATGTCACCTCGTCTGGACGCACCGTATGGCGGAGGAAGTGGGACAGCAATTCTCCATGGACGATCCGACGGCGATGATCAACATTGCAGATCCCCGAACACAGTATGCCTTGCGCGGCTTTGAGCGGGAGCTTGAGCGCTACAAGTCGACGATCCCGCGGCATCTACTACAACGTACGTTTCCAGGTGTCCAATGAGATGGGTTGACGTGTAAAGTTTGAGACTAACAGTTTTTAGCTTCTCTGCGGCTGAGCTTCGAGGTGTTGAGTTTGTACATGCACGAGATTGCATTGCAGACCGAGAACGGCAACGACGATTTCAAGACGCCTTACACGGCCGAGTCAACGAAAGAGGCGCTCATTGGCGATGCCACGTTGACGCTGGCACACATCCGAGCATTGACGGCTTGCTTGCTTGCCATTGACGGCATCTTCGATGCATTCCTCGGCATGGACATTCAGTCGCTGCGGTGCATTCCCGTCTTCAACTTTGTGCGCGTGGCATACGCAACAGTTGTCATGATCAAGCTGTACCTGTTTGCATCTTCTCCCAACTCGGAGCTCGGCAAAGTCATCAACAAGGACCATATGAAGGTCGAGCAGCATCTGAGTGCACTGCTTGATAAGTTCCGTGCTACAGCCGCCGGCAACCGGTCGCGGCCAGCCGGGAAATTCATGATTGTGTTGGCCATGATCCGGTCGTGGTTCCTCAAACAACAGGCCTTTAACCCCTTCGAAGGCCGCGATGGAACGGGGCAGCCTGAGAACGGCGAAGCCAAGCAAGAAGAAGACCAGAGGCAGCCGACGGGACAGCCAGGAAACACGGCGTCCCCTTCTGTTGCTGGTGCGCTGGGAGCTGTACCAAGTGGAGTCCTGCAAACTACGCAGTCCTACTTACCCTCGTCTACGTTTCTGTCGGCTATTCATAACATTAGCAACAGCAACAACAATAATAATAACAACAGCAATAACAGCAATAACAGCAATAACAGCAATAACAGCAATAACAATAACAACAGCAACAGCGGGAGTCAAAATCGTGCATCGACGGCGTCGTCGGCTGCCGCCACGCCAAGCCCGTCCGTGGCATCGGGTGCGTCTCTCTCTACGCCGGCCCCGAACAGCAAGAGCCAAGCACCACAACCATCACAACCACAACCACAGGCACAGCAGATACAGCCCCCAGCCGGCGCGTACTCGTCGGCCAACACACCGCTGCAGCTGCTGTCTGAGATTGCAGCCAACGACTATGCAGCAACGGCTGCTACGGCAGCAGCGGCTTCTATGTCACAACAGCAGCAGCAGCAGCAGCAGCAACAAACTAGTGCTCCTTCTGCTCTCAGCTCTATGCCACCGTGGCCCCCATTCTACAGCAGTTTAAATAACGGCAGCGGCGGCAACAGCAATCAAATGGCCGCTGGCACGGACCAGCAGCAGCAGCAGCAGCAGCAACAACAACAACAACAGGCGCCATTGATGGCGCCGCCACCGACGACATCGGGCGAGTACATGTCCATGTATCCATATCTCAACCTGGGCGACAACTTTGAGCAGGCGCTAGACCTGACGTTTGGGGGGCTGTCCGAGGGCGCCGACAACCTCAACCTGAGCGACGGGATCCAGTATATCTTGGCGGACCCGTGGTTTGGCGGCATGCCGGGCGAGGCGTTCCAGTTTTGATTTTCTTTGATTTTTGATTTTTGATTGTTTTTGTCGTCTTTCAGGAGAAAGGGATGTAGGGTAGAGGGTCCGAGGGATTGGGATTTTGTCTAATTTGGGCCTTTTTACTTCATTTCGGGCTTATTTTTGGGGAATACCCTGGGTGTTATTTTATTGGCGTGTCACCTGTTGTTTAATTTTGGCATTTGAGAATCAGGGTTTTGGGGGGACATTTACGGACGAGTTGATACAATGAACGATAACCTACAACCTGCAATACAAAAACCTTTGCATCTGGCTAAGCATAATTGGGACTTCTCTATGTTGTCTATTTTGTCACAAAATCAATGATCATATAAATTGCCGCTACGGTACAGTACCAGCTATGCAATAATTGGGTGGATAGAAAAAAGAAGTAAATATTTGTATAAAAAAAAGAACCTCGAAGGTTTGGCCATTCTTGTTGATGATGCAGCAGACTCCAACCCCAAAGGCAACGCCCGCAGATGGAAATGTTGTGAAGCAAGAAAGAAAAGAGAAACAGAAGGGGGGAAAAAAAGCATAAAAAGAGGGAAAAGTCATTAAAAGATGATCAAAAAATGACAGGACAAGAATGAGAAGATGTGTGCTGACTTTCTTTCGTCTTGCAACTGCATGTTCAGAAAAAAGGAAAAGGAGAAAACGAAAGATAAAACCGATGCTTCAGTTATCATACAGGCAGTCTCTCTTCAAAACGCTTCTCTGCCTCTCGCCCATCCTGTTTCTTTTTTCACAAAACCCCGTGAGATGATGTTCCTACCAGTAGTAAAAACCAATCCGGCTTTGTGCGCGTGAGCCGTTTGCCACCCCCCCCTGTTTTCCAATTTTGGTTTGTTTTGCTTCTCTCCCTATCCCTGGCTCCGAATGCCAACTTTTTTTCTTTCTTTTCCTTAGGCCTCACTTTTGCTGGTTCCTCGGAACTTGAACGCCAAAAGCGTCTCCTAAAAAGAGAAAAAAACAAATGAAGAAAGCAGCAGTTTTGATGTTCGTAGACCGAAATTGAACAAGAAAAAAAAAAAGAAAAAAAAAGAAAGACAGCCAAGAAAAAAAGAGATCATCCCACAAAACGAGGGGGAACACCATATTTTCTGCCTGAGCTGCCTGCCCAGGACAAAATGAGGTAGAAAAGGACACGTGGTGAAGAAGAAGACGAAGACAGATACAATGAAAACAAAAAGAGACAGGCAAGAACGCCACACAAAATCTCTCCATATGTGATCCACACATTTCCCAGAGGCATATCCCATTCCTCGCCGTTGCACAGTCTGATCCTGAGAGTGCGTCAGGGGTTAAATCCTTCAACGCCATGATCCATCGTTACATAGTTGGTTCGAGCCAAAAAACGAAAAAAAAGAAAAAAAAGAAGAAAAGAAGAAAAGAAAGCAAACAAAAAAGATGCAAATGCTAAACGAAAGTCGTGTGTGCTTCGCTGCCGCTCGTGGCTAATTTCGTGGTTTCTTCGCTTGCAATGCAGTCGTAAAAAAAGAAGACATCCGCCCATCATGGAATGAAGTTCGCTCTGCTTTGCCGTCTTCAATCCATGTAGAAGTCACCCTTGAGAATTCTCTCCTGGAAGTGATCCGGCTTGGGCCGCGCCTCCCGACGAGGCCGCGGTGGCTGCTGCGCCGGCGCCGGCGCCGGCGCCGGCGCATCCGACACGGACTTAGCACGGTCGTGATGCCTACCGGCACTACCGCCGGCCGGGCCGACGCCTCCACCGTTGCCTATACCGCCTCCACCTCCTCCGGAGGCACCCGAGACGGACGAAGAGCCGCCAGCACGCGGCGGCGAGCTCCCCATGCCCGAGGCAAAGGAGAAGGAGGGCCGCGAGCCGGACGCCACAGTGCTTTCGGCACGGGACCTAAGCTGCTCAGGCCAGTTGTATCCTTGGTCTGCACGAGCAGCGGGAAAAAAGACTTTGTCAGAAGCAGTTCTGGGACTCTGCACTGCTGCGTAGCTCGTCTTGGACGACGCAGAAGAAGAAGAAAAGGAGCCCCGGGGAGGATTGCGCTGTGAAGATGGTGGAATGGAGATGGGGGGTCTGGGGGACGCATGGGCAGGGGAGGGAAGCGGTTGCGAACCAGCTGTGGGAGCGGCAGAGGCGGGGGCGGGTGGCTGCTGCTGCTGCGGCTGCTTCATCCCAGTCGCGGCATTAGCGGTGGTAGCAAGGGTGGAGCGCGGCCTACCATTAGCGGTGGCGCCGGGACTGGCTCCGCCCGGCCCGCGGAGGTTGCGCATGGCCTGGGCACCGAAGCTCATGCGGCGAGCAAAGGGCGAGTTGGGCGTGGTGCGCGACCCGCCGGGGGCCGCGTCGTCGTCTTCGATGGCGTTCTCATCGACCGCGTCCGACGCAGACGAATTGGTGGACATGCTTGCCCGGCGCATGGCAAAGGAGGACGCACCGGCTCCGGCTGGGCCGGCACTGCTGCTGCCGCCGCCCGCGCTGACAGGCGAGGCCCCGGACAGGCCGAGGGCGGTGGTTGTGGAGATAGAGAGGCGCCGGCGACGGTTCTGGTCGAGGGCAGCTGACGTAATGGAGCTGGGGAAAATGGGCGTGCCCGTCGAGGCACTTGAGGTCGAGTTGCTCCGGAAGATGCTGGAGAGGGCCGCCGAGGTGACGGAACTCCGGCGGTTGCGAGGCATGTTGTCGGCAGGATTGGGCTGGTTTTCGTTGGAGGCCATGGCGAAGGATGGACCGGGGAAGAGGGGGCAAACCGCGGAGATTTATAAGAGATGGGATCGAGATGGATCGGACAATGCAGACGGCGGTTGGCAAGGGCGTTTGGGTAGCGTGGACGCTGCCGCAGACCGTTGAGAAACGGAAACAAGGGATCGCGCTCGTGGGCTGTTTTCCGGGGAAAAGTGGTTCGAGACGGGAGTTGGTTGTGCAGCTGGTTTGCAACAGAGCTGGGAGGGGGACGGGGCCTGCAGACGAGTCTGCAGACAGGAGTTATAGGTGCGTTTGTAATCGATGGCCGGCAGGGATGACGACAATCGTAAACAGCCGACGACAATTGATGAAAATGGGCTTGAAAGTGGACTGTTTCTGCTCGCGTTGTGACAGGAGCACTATAGGCGACACACGAGGGAGAACAGCGAGAGTATATAAAGGGGCAGGGGAAAACGGGCAGTGAGCAGCCAACAAAGAAGCGCGATGCAGAGGACGAGGAAGCGGGGAGTGGAATGATGGAATGGTGGATGATTCGATTGGTCTCGCCTGGGGTGCTACTCGGAGCCAATTTAGTGCTGCCGATCAAAGGGAGAGACCCTGTGGCTGCTTGGCCGTTGTCCTTGCAAGGTGCTAGCGTGTGCTGCGAGGACAGAAAATTGGAGAGCCAGGAGTTGAAGAGCAGAGCGTCCAGACAGGTTGGAGATGGCAGGGATCGTCGATTGGCGCGCGTGTGCTTGTGTCGCTTGCGCGTGGGACATATAGCACCTTGGGTGCGCAAGGTGCAAAATGAGGCAATTCAGAGGCGGCTCCCGATGCAGTGACGTCGCAGTTTGTCAGATGCGGTGGCGAGGTGGAAGAGGAAGGCTGGGGTGGCGGATGCGTGCTATTGCGGACGGGTATGAAGCCAGGCCGGGAAGGAGCGATGGGGGCGAGGCGGACCCAAATAAAAGCCAACGTAAAGAGAGCTCAACGTGAAGGAAGGCACTACCAAGCCAGTTGAACGAGATGGGGGAAGGAGCGAAGGGGGGGGATGGGAGGAAGAAGGAGAGAAAGGGAGGCCAGAACCAGAACAGCGCCGCGGTGGTCCACTCCGCTGACAAGGCTGCTTGTTCTCTTCTGCAGCGGGGAAGCTGTTGCGGTATCTCACACTATTCTTAGCGTGCTAACAAATGAGGAAAACTTGTCTAGCATTATTACTCCGTCAGACTACGAGAACAGATTACATGTATACTGGAAGTCTGTCTAAGAGAGTGTCTGCCCAACACAGGAAAGAGGAAGGAGCCGCCCAAAGAGAAAGTCCCATCGAGACCGAGGCGAAGGAGGGGAAGAGCCAGCGTTGGGACGGGCAGCTCTGGAAGCAGCGACCTAGCGCTAAAATGCTCGCTCTGCGGTTCACATGGGCAAGCCACAGCCATTACTCGTCGATAAAAGGGACAGGGAAAGGGAAGGAACAAACGAGAAGCGCGTCGCTCTCTCTCCTTTGGTGGTTTTGGCTGTTTTAGCGGGATTAGCGTTGGTGTCTCACCAGCTCCTACGGGCGAGGATCAGAAGCAAAACAGCAAAAAGAAAGCAAAGGGAAGTGGAAGCCAGACAGCTGCCGGCCAATAGGAGCAGAGACCGGCACATCCATGGCGCTGCGCGGACCACACAAGAAGCTCTACTGGGGTGGCGGACTTTGCAAGGGCAGCTGCAGCTTTGCTCGCGCGCTGCTCCCAGGGCAGGAGCCTACAAGTATGTAAGATAGGTGGGGGTCGGGGTTTCGCACATAGCAGGAGCGGGCTTCGCAGCACAACGGGCAGCGATCAAAGAAAGAGGAAGGCACGGCGGGCGAAACAGACCAAGGCAGGCCGACGACAGCTCGACCAGGCAGGCGCGCTAGCACGAGTGGCCGACGTCACCGGCAGCCCACGCACAGGCCAGCCCAGCTACCGCCGCCCAGAGGGCCCACCTCATAGATCAACCAGTCAGGCGGTTTGCGGGGTATGGCCTGGTGCGAGGAGATGGCGGGGGCCTGGGCTCCGCGGTACGAGGCGGAAGTACCTTTTTCGCTGGGGACTGGCGCTCTTTGTGTCTCACTGCTCTTTCGTCTCCGGTCTCACACCCACTTCTCTCTCTCTCTCTGTCCGTCTCTGTCTCTCTCGGTCTCGGGCCTCTTCCTTTATCTCAGCACCGCTTGACGACTCGCCCCTGACGGCTCTGTTTGCAGCCTCAACAAAAAAAACACATCCCTGGTCTGGCAAGCCTTCTTTCGTCTCACTGGCCACCCTCGCATCGTCCTCCTGTGTGTCTCTCGTCTAGATGTGCCCGATAGCGAATTTCGACCCAACCTCATTCTCATCCTCCTCTTCCTCTTCCTCCTCTTCCTCCTCCTCATCTTCCTTCTCCCCTCTCGCATATCCCCACCCTCTTCTCCTCTTTTCGCCCTCCATCGCCTCCGCTCGCAATTTAACTGAGGCCCTCTCGCACTCAATGTCCTCTCTGCCATTGGCCGGCCGTGTGAGGATGTCTGGTGAAGGATGCAGCCAAGGTACAACCAAGGTGCAGCTTGCAGCTCTGCTGCACCCCCACTGCAGCTCCACCAACCTCGCCGCCACATCTGCGTGTATTGTGGCCGACACCATACGTATATTGGATTGCAGATACGACGATATGTTTTATACAGCTGCTGCCGCTGCGGCCAGCTGCATGCAGCCCATCCCAAACACGGCTCGTTCGTCCAATGGATTGGAATGGATAAAATCTGCATTTCTGCGTTGCCTGCCCTGAGCGAGGAGATTGGCGAGATTGGCAGAGTCCGTCTCCACCGCGAGATCTAGGCATTTCGAAACCCGACTTCCTCACAAACGTAAAATGCTCAGCGGGATTTCTCATCAATCTTGATGAGCTACACTGCATACGATGCGCTGCCTGCAGTCGCCGACAACCCGCAGAACAGTCATGATGTTTCTCGTCCCCCTTGCCATTTTTGCCACCCAGTTTTTCGGCCAGCACTGCTGCTCTCTGCAACAAGTCTGCATGCCCCGTCTCCTCGGCGGTTCTTCCCAGACCTGATCCTCACCACCCCCCCTCCCCCCTTGACCATGGCTTCGTCCGTTTTACTTCGTCCCTCGATCGTTACGAGTAGTTACGTTGGTAGGACAACGCGGACGAAATGAGCACGAGACTACCCCCAGATAGCGCCAACACCGAATCTTGCATCTTTGTCCTCGTTTTGGGGCTAGATCTCCCCATTTGCTCGTGCTTCAAGCGTGCCCATCACGCCCGGCAGTCCGTTTCTTGCGAAGGGTGCCCCTTGGCAAGCTGCGGACTTTTGACTGTGCCGACCAACAGCTCACGCGCGCTTCTGTTGCTGACTGGGGCACAGCTTTCAGGGAAGGGTGGCTGGAAGGGTTCATCCATTTAGCTAACTGCGGGCTAAAATTGGTTCGTGGTTGGAAACCAGTCGGAGCCGATGCTTTGAGTAAGAGGCCTGGCTTGGTTCAATTTATTTTTAACCAGCCACCAGGGCCGGGCGGACAAAGAATGCGATGGCCAGACTGCAAGCTGTTCCATCCAAATCCGGAGGAAGCAATGAACGCCAGGGCGATGTGAAGCGGGCGGCGGATTGACTGTCTGCACTTTGAGTCGAGCAAGAAATGGCGCTCTCGTAATCTTTTCGCATGGGAGCATCGCGAGAAAAAGCCTCTTAGCGAGATATGATAAAGCCTCATTCTATCTTTCTCCTTTTCTCGATTTTTTTTTCTCATCTTTCTTTTGCTTCCTCGATCATCGTTCCCATCTTCGTCTTCTTTTATCTTTCTTCTTCTTTTTTTGCTTCTTGCATTTTTCTTCTTCTCCTTATTCTTATCTTTCTTCTTCCTTTATCTTCTTCTTTTTCTTGTTCGTTTTTTTTGTGTTTCTTCTACCTTTCTTCTTCTCCTTCTTCTCTTTTCCTCTTCTGCTATTATTATTATTTTGACCGAAGCATTACGTCGTCATCGCTAACCAGAAGAATCCGTCTACAGTTTCGAAATTTCAGTGGACTGTCCCACCTGTCTCTCTGCTCGCTTCCTCTGCCCCCTGTTCAAACGTTCGTGGCTACAGAATTTGCTGCCGAAAACCAAGGGACTGGGCACACGTAGTATAACAATTGGGTGTAGCGTTATGGGCTTTCCGTGACTGTAGAGGGATCGTTACCTAATTGCTCGCCATAAGAATAGCCGTTTTGCATTTACAAAATCGTGTTACGGTGGATGCACCGAACTTCCTAAATGGGAAATTCCCTGTAAGAGGGCGAGGCAACACAGCTCGAGATGCCAGCCAACACCAGCCAGACATCCGTCTACTGAGCAATGCGTGGCTTCCATCCCGGGGTATCACAGTGTTTTGTTTTATTTTGCTGTGTTTCTCATTTGTCGTGGTGACGTACGAGGACCCGCCCTTCCTAGGCGATCAGCAACGACATTAAAGAGCGAGTCGAGGTCAGTTGTGTTGGCAATCGAGAGGAACGTGCTGCAGGTAGAGAATATCTATTCTTGCCCTCATTTTGGCTGCACTTCTCCTTGCACGCTTGCGATCAATAAATAGTTCTATCCGATGCTCATTTTTCGTATCACAGCTCCTGCCGCAAAAAACCCCAGTGTTGACATTCGTTGCGTAATGTACAAAACAGACCAACAATCATTAAAGGCAATGGAACAAGTCGTTGCCAGCTCAAGCCCTGGCTCCGGATCCACCTCTACGCCGGGCACGGAGGAGGGCGGCAGCACAGAACCGCAAGCCACTGCCGCTCCGGTTGGAGAACAAGGCCTTCACCACAGCAGAATCCGGCCGCTTCTCTATCCAGCTGTTCTCATTGCCACCGTCTTCGTGATGACAGGATGGTGGATCGCGGGCCTGATTCGTCACCGCCACGATCTTGGATGGGTTGTCCCCTTCCTCGTCTGGCTAGCCATTTCCTTGAGAATCCTGGCCCTGCACCCGTTCATGTCAAAATGGCAAGCGGCAAGACGCTCCGCAGCACCGCTGCTTCTCAAACGATACGCACACCTCCCGCTGCTGGCCCTCCCGCTGCTGGCCGTTGCCACAGTCGCCATCGTCCTCCTGGGCACCTTTGTTCCGCCAGAGACCGACGACAGCACAAGGGCGAACCGAGCCATCAGCCTGCTTGGCATGCTCGTGTTCCTCGGAGGCTTCTACGCCACGTCGCGCAACCGCACGCACATCAACGTCGTGGCTGTTTTGGGGGGCATCCTCGCGCAGTTCGTTCTCGGAGTGTTTGTGTTGAAGACGAAAGCAGGGGTGCGTTTGTTCCCCTGCCTCGCTTCTGCTTTGTTTGTGTCTTATGCTAATTCGTCAGTATGAAATTTTCAATTTCATTGGCAGAATGGCGAAAACGCTGCTGGGCTACTCCGGCGACGGAACGGCCTTTCTGACGAACCAGTCCGTCCTGTCCGTGGGCTGGTTTCTCATATCGGTCGTGCCGGCCATCGTCTTCTTCGTGTCCTTCGTGCAGCTGCTGCACTACTGGGGCTGGACCAGCTGGCTAGTCGGCCACTTCGCGACCGTGTTCACCTATCTATTGGGCATCTCGGGCGCCGAGGCCGTCGTGGCCGCCGCATCGCCGTTTCTCGGCCAGGGCGAGTCGGCCGTGCTCATCCAGGAGTACATGCCGCAGCTGACGCAGGCCGAGATCCACCAGATCATGACGTCCGGGTTTGCCACCATTGCCGGCAGCGTCATGTCGGCCTACATGCAGATGGGCGTCAGCCCTGTCGCGATCGTGTCGTCGTGTGTCATGAGCATCCCTGCCTCCATTGCCCTGTCCAAGCTGCGCTATCCGGAATCCGGAGGTCCCATCACACGCGGCCAGGGACTGCCCAGGAGAGAAGCTGAGGAGATTGAGTTGGAGGAAGGGCATGCGCATGGGCAGCTGCAGAACGAGCAGCAGGAAGCACAAAGTGGTGAACAGCGGCCGTACAATTCTCTGCACGCGGTGAGCCTCGGCTCCTGGCTCGGGCTTAGGATCGCCGGCATGGTCGTCGCCAGCGTCCTCTGCATCATAGCCCTCCTGGGCCTCGCCGACGGCCTGCTGGGCTGGTGGGGCAGCTACGTCGACCTGCCGCAGCTGAGCATCCAGCTGGCCATGGGCTACCTGCTGTATCCCGTGGCATTCCTCCTCGGCGTGGACTACAGCAACGACCACGGCGGCGACCTCCGCAAGGTCGCCCAGCTGATCGGCATCAAGATCGTGGCCAATGAGTTTGTCGCGTACGGCGACCTCACGACGGACCCGCAGTACAAGACGCTGTCGCCACGGTCGCAGCTCATCGCCATGTACGCGCTGTGCGGCTTTGGCAACTTCAGCGCCGTCGGCATCCAGATTGGCGCGCTGTCCCAGCTGGCGCCGCGGCGGTCGGGTGATGTGGCGCGCGTGGCCGTCTCGGCGCTCATCACCGGCATCGTGGCCACCCTGACAAGCGCAAATATCGCGGGCATGCTCATGTCTGGTGGTGAGCTTTCGCCACAGCAATGACAAAGCGAGGGAGATGAGGAAAAGGGGGGGGGGGGGGGGGTAATGACTACGAAATCAGGCCGCTGGTATCTCTGGGAGTGATGTCTTGCATTCGAGGAAGAGATAACAAGGGCAAAGCCAAATCATAGAGTGCGTATACTTAAAAGAGGTATCTAGACGAACGACGCCAGTTGCTTACGCCCACGTCTTATCTCGTTGAAGAAGAAGAAGAAGAAGAAGAAGAAAAGAAAAAAAAAAGATAAATAACCAATCCTTGACTTCTTACTTTAATTCTTACTCATGAAACGCGCGTAGTTGATTCACGATAGATTGTAAAAATATAAAAAATTGTTTTTGGTGAAGTGATTCTATTTTGCTTGACTAACACAACAATATTGTTCTCCTCCGTGCCGTAACTGAAGGCGAATGTCGTGATAAAGCGGCACTGTGAATCATTATAATTAGATTTGGTATTTTTGCCCCATGCATCAAGTCACCATTCACTAAACCTAGACTTCAACAGATTATCAACTGCGTGGTCAGGTTCCATAGTGCCAGTGATGCGAGTATGACGGCAAACGCAACTGTTTGGTGGTTGCAAAGCGCGGTGAGGCGGAAGTGAGCGCAAAGTGAAGCAGCAAACAGAAACACGTAGATGTGTGCGCTGTTCGTAGAATGTAAATTAGAGAAAGACTGTTTCATGCAAAGACGGACAAAAAATAGAACGCGCAAACCGGAACACCTGGACATAAAAATGCCCAAACCGAAATTCAACGGCTCGAAACAACACACATTGGGCAAAGGGATCCCTTCCGGCGGCGCCAGCAGCAGCAAACATGCACCAAAAGAGATTATAGCGGGACCGAAACCGCGGGCGCCTAGCGACGGAAACCGTAGACACGCAAATGCATCCGATGCGGACGAAGCGCCGGGTGAGGCGCCTGGCGAGTCGCCGAACAGGGCGGAGCTCGACCGCCGGGCCATGCTGCAGTATCTCCAAAGGAGCGGTGATGTGTATGCCTCTCCTCCCCCCCTGTGCCCTGTTTCTTCCCCTGAGTGAATGCTGACGCCTCCATAGTACGTGGTACAGCTATATGGATTGGGATGTCACCATTCTCTGTGGCCCCTTCTTGTGGCGTGCCCATCAACATGTCATCCGAAAGTGCCCGTACTTTGGGTCAAGGCTGCCACCACAAGAGGCGGCGGACGGCCCAACCGATTGCACGCTCGAGCTGCACCAGCACGACCCAGGACAGCTGTCAAACGTTTTGCGATTTATGTACTACAGAGGTTCGTATTTTTGTGTCTGCCTCCCCCCCCTCCCCTTATCGAATGCCATCGCTCGTCGGCTAAACAAACAGACTACCCTGGCGCCGGTTATGACGACAAGGATCCGCTGTACGCCGATTGCCTCATGACCAACACGGCCATGTATGTGGCGGCCGCCTCGGTGGAGTGCAAGCCCATGATGCAGTTTGCGTTGAAACACATCGAGGCGTGGACCACAGCGGTTCTGCCTGCTCCGTACACGCAGGATGGCCATCCCGATGCTAGCCACAGCTCCCCCTTGCAGAACGCCATCCGGAGCCACCCGGTCCTGGACTATGCCGTGCTGCACTTCGCCGACCGCCTGCGCCGCTCGCTGGCCATCGTCTACGAGCAGCCGCAGTCGGCGCGGGCCTGGCAGCTCTTCGATCTCCGGGTGGCCCTGATCCGCTTTGTCGATGCCGCCCTGCCATACTTGGCGGCCAATCCGGCGTTCCGCGTGCAGTTCCGCAACGAATGGAGCCGGGTGCCAGAAGGAGCAGCAGAAGAAGAAGGAGGAGGAGGAAGCATGTCTCTTGCCGACAACATCGCCGTAGACCACGGCCTGTTTTCCGCTCTCAATATGCTACCACGAAGGACGGAGGCAGACACCAGCGCAAAGAGGCCGCTGCCCACGTTCAGCGCCATTCTCGCCCTCCTGCAGAAGTTGGCAAAGGCCGAGCGGACATGGATAATCAGAGGTCCGAGGAGCGCGGCAGAGGGTGGCGACGAGACCGACCACCACTTTTGGCGACTTCACTTGGGATCGAGCCTGTTCGAGCACGAGGTGGCCACGTGGACACTCATGTCTGGATTGAAGGGCATATTGACAGATTGAAAAAGAAAAGAAAAATGAGACTGTACATCTGGTATTTGTATGTATTGGGGTTGTTGGACATTAAGATCTATGCAGCAAAATAAAAAAGACGCTGTGTTTCTATCGCTGAATGTGGTCTATGTCTTAATCATGAAAATCTGTCGATGTCTGTTAGTATCGCATGGTCTGTAGTCAAATCACACATGGAAAAACCACCAAAAAAAGATTGCTCACCTGTCTCAGCGCCTGCGGATCCGCCAACGCCGCTCTCTTTTGCGCGATGAACCGCCTCCGCGCCAGATGGCGGTTGGACACGAGCGACGCTGGATAGGCGCTGGCCGGCTTCTCCGACTCGGACGGGTTGGCTGAGTCGGTGTTCGTCTCCTCGCCCGTTTCTGCCGCTGCTGGTGTCCAAGCGCCGGACTCCTTGTCTCTCCTCCGCTTCTTCTCTTTCTTCTCTTTCTTCTCTTTCTTCTCCTTTTTCTTCTCCTTCTTTTCCTTCTTCTCCTTCGTCTCCTTCTTGTCCCTCTTGCTCTTCTTCTTCTCTTCGACACTCGACGGCGGCTCAGACCCGTCGTCCATGCTTTCGTCATCGGAAGCAGTCTCCTTGTCCTGCTTCCTCCGCTTGCTCTTCTTCTCTTTTCTCCGGCTGTCGTCTGCCTCGGCCTCGTCGCCTTCGTCATCGCTCATCGCTTTCCGCTTTTTCGAAGAGGATGACAAGCTCCCCTTCTCTCTCTTCTCCTTCTTCTCCTTTTCCTTCCTGTCTTTCTTGGCCTTCTTTCGTGCCGCCTTGCTGTCGTCTGCCTCGGTCTCGGATATGCTTGCGCTTGCGCTTGCGCTTGCGGATGTTTTCTCGGATGAAGAGCCCTTTGTGGACGTCTGCGCCGCCGCCGGCTTGTCCTCGTCGTCTTCCATGTCGTCGCCGATCAGGAAACCGCCGCGCACAAACCGCATCGGCCCAAACTTGCGCTCCACGTACAGCGTCAGCTTTACGTTCTCACGCGCCTGCCGCTGCTTCTCGATCACCACATCCGATTTGCCGTTGAGACGCCCCAGCAGGTCCTTGAAAACATCGAGCCCCGTACTAGTGTTGGCCGTGTTGTTGCCCGCCCCCGCCGCGCCGATGCCCAGGTTGTCTTCCCGCAGCACCGCCCGGATGTATGTGGCGCTCGCGGCCGTGTGGAACTCTGCGTGTGCCGCATCCTTCGGCCCCAAATATTGGCCCTGCTCCCAGCCCTGCGCCCGCAGGATCTTCTGGCCGTAGGTGTTGGTGTTGCGCGCCCATTTTGTGTTGTTGGGGTCGTCGCCGATTTTCCGCTTGCTGCGTCGAGGGAACAGAGGTTAGATCTGTGGGACAGTACGTGAACCAGAATAAAGTCTACTGCCCGCAAGAAACTTACTTTTTCGCTGCTGAGAGTCCCATCGTGACTTGTGTGGCCAGGACAGCTAGAGAAAACTTGTTGTGTTGTCCCGTCTTCTCGTGTTGAAGACGTCTGCGATGGTCTCGAGAAGTTTAGAGAATCTCCACCCAATTTTTTTTTTCTGCCCGGGGCAGTTTTTAGTGGGGCTTATCGGGGCCTGGTTATGGCTGATAACCACACCGCACAGCAAACTAGAGGCAAGTTACCACGTGATGGATCACATGATACTGTACTACACTCTGCGCGGAACTCTGAAGCTTTCTTTCAGTATGGTAGTAAACTTTGAAAATAATTTATATGTATGCGGAAGTTGTTTGGAATAATAATTTGTATTTTTGATTAGATGAAAATGCCTTCTGGGGCCGAAAAAGCAAATATGCGTGGGCTGTAAATGCTCCCGCACCTTCCAACTTCGCAATATAAGAACGTGTACGGAGTAGGCATACGCTGATGTTCAAGGCCTGGCGGAAACCGCGATGGGCGGGTCGCTCTTGCCTGCCTATAGAACTAGACTTGCCAAATGCTACAAAACAAAAGAGCAGAGAAAGATGGAAGGACGGAATTGCTTCTCCTTTCACTGTGTAATGCCAAGATTACAACTCTCAAGGAACAAGAAATCATAAAAACGTGCCGCCTCAGTAGACCACCAAATCATGCCGTCCAGGAGGACCACCCGTTCTTCTCGGCGCCAGCTTAGCGTCGAGACAGTCGGCATGAGCTCGGATCCGGTCCTCGACAGTGATGGAGACGACGATTTCGACCCGATCCAGGCGGCCACCGAGCTGAGAAGAGTCATTGACGATGTATGTTGGCCCTGTTCCGGTCTCTTCTTCTGAACAGTCTTATTTTCTTCTTCTTTTTATTCTTTTCTGACGTCCTGTGCTAGCACAAGAAGCGCCGGATGGCCATCCGCAAGGAGATTGAGAAGAAGTACGAGTCCAAAGTGGCCGAGATTGTCAAGCGGACCGAGATGCGCTTGGCCGAGCGGCGCAAGACCCTGTACGTTCTTTTCATCGTCTACTTTCTCGCCCATTTATTTTCAACGCTCCCATGGCTAACAGGAACAGGGCCCGCACCCGCCAGGAGCAGCTGGTCCGGCTGGTCGCGGCGGTGGAGGCCCGCGACGCCAAGCAGCGCGCCATAGCCGACAAGGTGGGCCGGTTCTACGACAGCTGTGCGAACCTGACGAGCCTGCTGCAGAACGCGTACATGGGCCTTGCCGAGGAGGCGCGCTTGGCTGTTCTCGAACATGAAGATGACGAGACAGCACGCCATTGATGGATGCGCACGACCGCGATTTCGAGGGTGAGGAGTCGGACTGCATTATTAGTCGATCGTGTAGGAGGAGGGACACAGGGTGAGAGCATCGAAGAGCCGATCGTTTGTCGAACGACGTGTACGTCAGCTTGACCGACCGGTGGTCGCCAGCAGTGATATACACTGAAAGGAACCAGATGGTGCATGGAGACCGTGAGGAATCTGTATTTGCTTTTGCCGCATCTAAAAATGAGCCATGTGTGTTTTACCGTCCCAAGTGAGTTGTTCTATTATATCGTACAAAACCGGCCGGCCGCTGCATTTCTTTTTTTTTTTTTTTTGCATTGTATTGTTGTATTTCTTCCAGTTCCTCTCTCCCCTATACCTTGAACCCGAATCCGGCCATGCACGACCGGTACTGGTCAACGGTCGACTTGCAGTCGGCCGCCGGGTCGGACGCTTTCGAGAAGAGCATGCATTCGTCGCGCTTGGACTTTTCCTGGTTGCAGACACAGCAAGGCTGCGGCGTGTTAGCTGTTGAAATATGAACCAAGTCCAGTCCCCTATTGGCTGAGCTACAACGGACCTTGGGCTTTGTGGCTGCGTCGCTGGTCGAGATCGTCGGTTGTGGAGGAGCTGCCGAAGCTGAGAGAGAAGGCGGATTTGTTAGCAAGTCGCCCTTGCAGGGAATTTGGCACTCTTACGCCCAGCTTTTCGCAATGGATTGCCCCTACCAATTGACGTCGCCTGTTGTGAAGAAGACATTGTGTGTGGTTCTGTGGGGAAGCAGGAGGTCTAGGGAAGATACGCGCACCAGCGGAGAAGTGCAGTCTTTGGAGGATGCCTTGGAAAAGTGTCGTGAGAGGGAGAACAAGTTCGGGGTTGTTGGAAAAAGTGAGCAGGTTTTTGGTCGTCGCATTTGTCAGTCACGAATTGCGACAGCCTTATTTGTGGAGAGCAGCATGCTAGTATCCCGACGTCAGCCGACGCGGTCACGTGCCTCCATCGTCCACCGCAATTGATCATAGAGCCGTATTATTGCAGTTCAGTTCCGTACCAAATAAATAGAAAGTCATATGCTATGTTCATTCATGCCCTTGGATATCATCCTATGCCCTTCCCATGCAGAGCCCAGTTGTCATAAATAAAAAGACTCGAAAACGCCTGCAAACACAAACAGCGAGTCACTAACCTACCCGCGGCCTTGCTTTTCTACAGCCAGTCCTCCGGCTGCTGGTTCCACGGCTTGTTGCTTCGCGAATAGTCGTAGCCCAGCTTGTAGCTGCTCATCAGCTCTTCCTGGTCCACGCCGCAGTGCGTCTGGCCGTCTCGGCCCTCGAACCAGCCCAGGCCGTACTTGTGGCCCATGGCCTCCACCTTGACCAGCATCTCCGCGTTGTTCATCTTGCTCGTGCCCACAAAGCTCCACAGCATCTTGCTCTGGTGGATGTACGCCAGGACGGAGGCGATCGTGTTGGGCTGCCGCGGCAGGAAGGGGCGGCGGCGCCGAATAAAGACTACGGTGGCCACGACGCTCATGTACGTCAGGATGAATGTGGCCAGACCCAGCGTCACCCAGAATGACACGGCCGTCTCTTCGCCGCTGTCGGCGTCGCTGTTCGCGGACGAGGAGGAAGCCCCCTTACCGATGAAATCGTGGCCCTCGACCGTGGCCAGCGACGTCACCAGCACTGTCAGGACCTCCGTCATGACTGTGCCGAAGCCCACGAAAAATACCAGCAGGTGCCCATTTTTCAGCGCCTGCAGCGCCACCCACAGGAAAGGCATCGCCGTGTAGTCTAGCGTCAGCGTCTTGGCCGGTGCTTGCCGCCGCCAGAGGATGTAGTACGGCTCCATCATGCGCACCGACGTCTCTAGGCCACCCCAGCCCAGCTTGATGGAGACGGCCAGCGCGGTCAGCAGCCACCCGGCTTTGTCGGTCAGCACATTGGCGGGCGTGAACAGCACGACCGGAAGGAGGGCCGCAAACACCAGGATGCTGGCGATGTACGGGATGCACCCGCGCGCTCGAAGCATGAGCGGGTGCGGATTCTCTGACAGGTGGCTGTCAAACTCCTCGTAGCGCTTGCGTTCTGCCAGAGAGACAGGGTTCTCGTCGTCGGGCGCCAGGGACGAGTTGCGCAGGACATAGCGGTGGTCCTTGAGCTTGCTGTGGATGTCCTTGTGCGTGGCCAAGTCCATACCCTTGAAATCAGTCATGATATGGCTAACCACGGCCATGGACGCGAGGCCCGCAATGCCCTTCACGTCCGACACCAGACCCGAGCGCCGCCTCTGCAGCAGCCAGAAGAGCACACAGCCCAGTACTGCAATCAAAAGCAAAATGGCGGTCAGGAATCGCGACCACACGGCGCTGACGGTCATCTGCTTCTCGCCCTGGGGATCTGCCAGGCGTGTTTTCTGGTCTGGGGTCAGCACAATGGCAGCAGCACCTAGCGTAGGAACTAGGGATACCGCCAGCAGCGATGCGATGGACGAGACAGCCACGGCATAGTGCTTGCAGTACAGGGCGCGAAAGGGTCGGAAGAAGGTGAAATATGTGACATAGTCCACGTTGATGGACTCGTCTGCGACCGCTCCGTTCTCCTTGCTCATCTGGTAGAATGCTTCGAGGCGTTTTACCTCAAAGTCGGTGACCTGCCACAGCACGCCGAATGTAACTGCGACAAGGGTAGGGGCAAACTTGACGGCGATGTATAGTCCGCTTGGGATTTCCGAGGGTGAGTTGAACTTGACTAGAGGCCGCTTCAGGGACACGCGGTAAATTATTTCTTGGGTCGCAGCAAGCGCGATGGACAATAGAATTAAAGCCATTAGGTATGGCCAGCGCATAGAAAATGGCCGCCAGTTCGGCTGCGGGTAGAACACCTGCGTCTTTTGGGAGCCATTGGTGGCGGCTGTGCGTAGTGGTATTGTTGACTGCCGCCGGTTCGCCTTGCTCAAGCCTCCTCCTGCAAGCGGATCAGGTCCCTCGGGGCCGGACATAACGCTGAGGTCGACTTTGGAGCCGATGCCGCCGGCATCTTCGTTGTTCACATCTTCGTCGCCCTCGTGCGTACCCTCTCGCTCCTCTTCTTCCATGATCACTTCGACAATCTCGCCTCGTCTGTTTGCCTCGCTCTGCGCGAGGGCCTTCACAGTGCCTTGTCGGGAAAGCTGGTGCGCGCTAATGGGTGATGTCGAAGCAGATGTAGGTGTCAGGGGAGTGGATGCAGAAGACGCTGACGAGGAAGTCCATCTCCTAGAGAACGTCCGGCGCAGCGTACCGCCGCGATCCGAGCCAAATATCGATGTAGGGCTGTTTGCAGGTGCTGCTGAGCCGGAAGCAGAGGCGCTGGCTAACAAATCAGACTCCTTAAGCTTTGTGCCAGGCCCAAAGCCGGCGCCAAGACCTAACGTGAGCTTTCCGCTGGCTTCCTGTTCCTGGAGACGTTTGATAAACGCTTTGTCTTGGCCTGTCGCCGGGCCGAAAAAGCTTGACAGATCAACAGGCACATCGCCGGTTTCCAATCCAACTGGAGCTCTCGGTAGGCCCCCGTCATCGGCATTCTCTGGGTCGCGTTCTGCAAGACGTGAGTATGGCTTGGACGAGGACGCTGACAAGCCAATAGGCGCGGCATTCTGAACCAGGCTTGTCATTTCGCGAGATTCGTCGTAAGAGCCCTCTTCTAAGATCGTCCCATGAGTCAAGACGCCTCGGCGCGAATTTTGCCGCCTCCCAGAAAACATATTGCTGAGCCGGCGGGTGATCGCGGCTCCGGGGGGTGCGGAAGACCCGTCCTCTCCGTGCAAATAGTCTGCTGACCCAGATGGTGTTCCGGCACCGGCCGTACTCGCGGCCGTGCCAGATCCATAGCTGGAATCATATGTAGAATAGGGAGCAGGCTCGGACGTGGGTGCTTGCGCCGACCACCCACCTCCGCCGCCGGCTTGTGTCGTCGCTGGTTGATCGGTATATTGCAGAGTCGGCGCCGCTGTCGAGGCTGTGGCTGTAGATGTAGTCGTCAGCACGGCTGCAGCTGGCATCGTTGTGGGCGCAGTTGGGTGACCATTGGCCGCTGCGCTAGGGTAGACCTTGGTGTAGGCGTTGAGAGATTCATCGTAGACTAGCGAGTCGAGGGATACAAGCGACTCGCGGCCGCGCAGTGGACGCTGTGGATCGTATGCTGATGCAGGACCACCGGCGCCGGTAAATTGCTGTGTCTCCTGCTGCGCGTCCTCCTGCGCATCGTGTTGTAGAACGGCAGCAGACTGGTAGACGTCAAAGGTGTCGTAGTCGGCGATATCGGAGAGGTTGGAGATGCGATAGCTTAGCTTGTTTTGAGATTCGCTCGAAGGCGCGCGGGTGGCAGGAGGGGTTGCTGCCCCGGAGGAGGGTAATGAGGAGGAAGACGGATGAGGCGGCGCGTGGCCCGTGGCGGCCCACGCGGAGCCATACGGATCCATGGCCGGTTATGCGCACATGGTATCAAGGAGGCAGAGGGACCCTTGGGGGGGACTGGCAGAGCGCAGATGATGTGGAGTTTGGAGTTGATAAATCACCGGGAGGGGGTCTGGCTAAGAGGAGAGAAGAATGTTGAGAGAGATCGTCAGGACAAGGCGAGGACGAGAAAGACGGGGGATGTTTTCTGAAACGAGCGGCTTCTTCCGTTTCCTTCGTGTACGGAGTATGGGATCGTCGGCGGGCTGAGATCTGCAGCAGCAGGAGAAAAACGAACGTTACGAGACAACGAAAGAGGAGAGAAGAGAAGAGAGAGAAGAGGAGAACAAAAAAAGAACAGTTCTAAAAACAGCTCCTGGGAAGACAAAGAAGCGAAGAAACGATCTTCAAGTGTAAAAGGAGCTAGTAATATGGACTGAAGAAGAGAAGCGAGTGAGAGGGACCAGGGGTAGGGTAAAGGAGGGGGGGAATCCTGCAGCGCGCGACGGGCGTGAGAACTATTGGAAACGAGAAACGCATGCAGGCCGTCCGTGGGTGCAGCGTGGATGCAGCGTGGATGTAGACGCGCGTAAAGTATGGTACGGGAGCAAGGGAGTCAGCCGCAAAACCGAAGGAGGTGAGAAGAAGACGAACAAGAAGAAGAAGAAGAAGAGCGAGAGGAAGAAATGGAAATGAGGAAAAAGAAAAGAAAATGGAAAGAGCGCGAGCTAATCCTGGGCGGGTAGCGCTGGAGGAAAGAGCGGAAAAGGGGAAAGCGCGACAAGGCTGAAGTGCTCATCACATTAGGGAGGCACAACCCGAGGAGCAACTGCCTGCGAGGACCCTGAGAAACGTGGGAGAACGCTCACAGAGAAAGGAAAGGAAGGCGCATCCTACGGGGACTTTCCGTTTTTCGAGCAAGTCTCTAGAGCCAACCAACGCGGTTTGATTTTCACGAGATTGTGCGCAAACGGCGAGAACAGAAATCAAATACTCTGTACTTGAGTCAAAAACGCGAATCGAAAAGATCGGTCAAGCATAAAGGCAATCGACGTGGCGCAAAGCTCGGAGAGGCGCCATTGGATGCCCGGCGGGAGGCCTACGGACAACGGCCAGGCCCTACCAGCGCTAGAAAAGGAAGGGGTGGGTGGACACAGGTGGGACAATGGAGAGAGAGAAAACGGAAGGAACGACGCGCCAAGGGGACAGGCCCAGAGGGCAAGCGCTCTGGTGGGTGGGTCCACCTCCTTCCCTTCGACATGCCCAGTCCCAGGGGCCACTTGCTGGCCACCGACGGCCCAATGACAGGCGGGCCAGCTTCCTGCAGGGCGTGGTGCCAAGTCTAAATTTAGGCGGGCTGTGCTTCCCCAGGCCGGAGAATGGTGCGCCTGCAGTGTGCGGGCAGCTACCGTTCCCGGAAAACGGTCGTGGACTTTACGAATTGCCTCACGTACGACCCCGTCTTACCCTCTTACATCCGAACATTTACGAGCCGCAAGGTGCGGTACCACTGCATATTACCCCCTCGCTCGGGGTCACGTCACTGAGTTGACAGCTGCGTTCTAATTTGGGAAAACCCATTCTCTCTCTGGATCTTTTTGTCTCTCGTTGGCCAGTCTGCCTTTTCGCAACCTCGTTTTTGGGTCTTGCCCCCCTTTGCTGTGCTCTAGCCCGTTCTCACTTTTTGCCTGTCCGGTTTCCTTTCCCCGCTGACACTTCCTCGCCCTCACGTGTCCTCGCCCTCCAGTAGCGGCTGCAGTATTTGCAGCGCGTTCTGCGCGTGCTCGCTCGCCAGGATGACGGCGCCCGCCTTGGACGTCGACAGGTAGGACAGCTCCGGCACCTCTCCCATGCGCATCTCGGCCACCAGCTTGCCGGCGACGCCCGAGACGATGCCCGTGGCCTCGAAGGGGAGCGTCACCAGGTCGAGGAAGATGGGCACGAGGTCGCCGGCCACGTCGCCGACCAGCGCGTTGCCAAACAGCGGCAGCAGCGTCTTGTCCAGCAGCACGGACGGCGGGTCGGGCGCGGCCAGCGTGATGGACAGGAACCGCGGCGGCAGCGCCAGGGCCGCCACCAGGCACGTGTAGAGCCGCGTGTCCACGGTGTCCACCCAGCTCTCGCGCTGCTGGGTGCCGCGTCGCTGGGGGCCGCCGCCGCCGCTACCTCCGCCTCCGCCTCCGCCACCGCCGCTGCTGCCACCCCCACCGCCGCCGGAACAGTGCGCGAGGCTCAGCCCGGGCACGATGTACGGCACGACGTTGCGTTTCCGGAGCAGGTCGAACGTGCGGTCCTGCAGCTCGGCGGGGTTGGACGGCGGGTCCAGGTCGAGCTGCTGCTGGAAGGACGACAGGCTGGCGATGCTGCCGCTCATGCTGGTGCTGTTGCCGCCGCCGCCGCGCTGGTGGTGGTGCGCCTGCGCCTGCGGGTGGGACAGCGAGCCGGGCGAGACAAAGGAGGACTCGAGCTCGGAGAACTCGAAGCCGCGCTCCAGCAGCGCCTGCACGACGCTCTGGCGGTCCTTGCTGGGCACGAGAATGAAGTCGGAGTAGTAGGTGGTGACGAAGAAGATGGGGATGCCGGCCAGGGCCAGCGGCGACGACAGGTCGACGACACGAGAGCCGGCGTCCATGCCGCCGCTCATGATGCAGAGCGCAATATACGCCTCCTTGGCGATGGACACGGTGCTGATGGCGGCCGGGGGCAGGCGGGCGGCCCGAAGCGCGGGCTCGAAGACGTGCGTGGCCCAGTGCGTGTGGCAGACGATGGAGCACTCGACGGGCGTGACGCTGAGGTTGAGGAAGCAGTGCGCGTAGTCGGCCGTGAGGCCCTCGGGCGGCGTGGGGTCATCCTCGGCCTTGGAGAGGCTCTGCGCCTGGGGCAGGAGAATCTGCAGGATGGGCTGGATGAAGGCGGAATACAGCTCCAGTGGGATGTGGATGAGACTTAGCTCGCCTTCCTGGTGCGTTGTTAGTAGGGAGGCAGAGCCAAAGGAAAAAAAGAGGTGCGTTCATGAAGTTCGACTCACGAGGAACGAAACCTGGGCATTCATAGTGCGCCAGTGCTCTGATCCCGTCAGGCTGGGCGCCTTTCTCGGGAGAGATACAAGATACGCCCCTCTGGTTGATGGGAAACGGGCGCTTCTTTTTGCCTTTCTCGTCTTTTCTCGTCTTGTCTCTTTTGGCCTCTTTGATTGGCGACCTGTCACTGGACGAGGGAATGCATGCAAGAGAGGATAAAAAACGACAGAATGGCCGGATGTGGTGTGAGTGTATCTCGAAAAGGCGTATTATCGCCGTTGCAGGTCGCTGGTGTTGTTCAAAGACGTAAGAGGAAATGGAGCAATCAGTAATAGGTAATGGGCAATGCCGATAGAGGGCGAAGAGGGACTAAGAAGAACCAACAGGACTAAGAGGACCAACAGAGCCGAGAGAACCCAGCGAGATGGACGAAAGGGTCCGAGATAGGAAAGGGATTAGAGACAGAGAAAGCGAGCGAAAGCGACGAGAAAGACACTAGAGAGCACGAAACGGGGAGCTAGTGCAGGCTAGCTTCAGTTGCTTCCATTGCAAAAGAGGGTTCTGGCGATGGAACAGGAAAAAGGACGGCTCACTGGAGCGACCTCTCGGGGCTAGGGGGAGCTCTGGGGGGGTCGAGGGGAATGGAATATGCACAGCATGCAGGAGCAGCATGCAGACCGTGCAGATGCAGACCGTGCAGGACATGCAGAACATGCAGAACATACAGGGAAACATGCAGCAGCTGGGACTTTGTCTCGGGCTGGAAAAAAAAAGAAAGCAAAAGAGAAAGGCCAGAGGGCAGCGGCGCCGGCTTCAGACCGGAGATGCTCAGGTCCGGGGTCGTGCTGCAGATGGGGGAGGGCGATTGAAGGTGCTTATTCCTGATGCCTGCTGCAACACAGCAAGAGCAGCAAGATGACGGTCGCGCCTTGTCTCGTTGCGAACGAGGAGCGGCGAGACCGCGAGACAGCGAGATACAAGATAAGGGATGGATGGTGAACTGGGGAGGAGTGAGTCAACTCTGCGGGACAGAGGGGGGGGGGGTTTCTTGTGTATGTATGGACGTCCGATGCGTCTGAAAATGCGTCTGAAAACGGGCACAGCAGCAGACAAATGCGTCAATTGGAACTAGATGGGTCCCGTTGTCTGTTTTGCCCAGTGTGTTGCGGCTGCGCTGGCATGGTCGCCGGGCCGTGACGTTGAGTTAGTTGACAACTCGAGTTGCTGAGAAGGCGCAGAGTCACAGCGCGTTGCGCAGGCGGCGAAACCCTCACACGCTCGGCTATGGGTGCACGGCGCACTCGATAGACCGCGTCGGGACCATTCTGGTGATTGGGAACAGGAAAGAGTCCAAAACGATAGTCAGAAATAACACAGGAGAAACAAATTGGGAATCGGGTCGTCTAAAGTAGAGTTGGCAGAGCTATAGTGCTGGAGATCTAGGTCGGGGGCTAGAGACGGAGAACAAGGAATCGCCGTCGAAATACGGAGTACATCTCGTATGAACTGGTGTCTGACTCGTCTGACCCGGCCGCACCCTAGACAAGCAGGGCCATATGCAGGACATATCGCCGTGCCGGGTTCAGGCAAGGGACGAGAACCAGGCGCGAGCAGCGGGAAACGAGGGGAAATAGAGAGAGCAGCGACAAAGAGGAGGAGACAGAAAGGAGGGGGGGGGGGGGTTACCCCCACGCTCGGGAACGCGCAGTGGGCGCGATGAGGTCGGATGACCTCCTTGCCAGTCGGTGGCTGGTCCTGTCCAGCGAGACAGAGGACGACAGCTGCGCCCGTTGGGCCTGGAGCGCGCTGCAGCCCGACGCCGGCCGGCATTTGTGCGGTGCCACGGCTCACCGGTCACCTCGCTCACGGCCTTGTGCTCCCTCGATAATTCAGAGGGCAGCTCGGCGCGCAGTATCCGAGCAGCCTGTGGGGAATTGCACGAGTAGACAAGCTGCCCACACCGGTCTTGCAGATAAGACGACGGACAAGTGTAGAAACGCAGAAGAAAAAATATCATGCCCAGCCCGGAACGGCATCGGACTGGGGTCGTTTGGATCCACGATCGCTCTGCTCTGCGCCGCGATCGGTCTATCGGTCTATCGGCCGTCTATCGAGTCTATCTGTTCGCCTGTTTCGCCTGTTTCGCCTCCTCCCCCCCCTTGATGCCCACCACCACCAAGTTCCGCGGGCTCTGCTCGTACGCAAACACGCTCTCCACCCAGCAGTCGCGCACCAGCCCCACGGCCTGCTGCTCCCGCAGGTACTGCCACCGGTCCGCCACGATCGCCGACTCCACCACGCAAGCGCTGAACGCCATCAGCGACCACACCGCGCTGAGCTCGCGCCGCCGCCGCGTGTTGCCGCCGTACCGCGTGTCGTAGTCGTCGAGGTCGGCGTCCGTCAGCCCGGCCATCTTCTCGGCCGCGGCCGCGTTGGCAGCGTCCGTCGCCGCCCCGCTGCCGTTGCCCAGCGCCGCCATCTTAGCCACGGCGCCGCGCACGTACGCCGGCAGCGACTCGTAGCAGGCCTTGCGCAGCGAGCCAATGATGATGGGGCTGACGGCGGTGTCGAGGGCGTCGTCTTCTAGGTCCCCGGGAGGGGTGTCCTCAGTTCCGTCCAAGCGCACCCGCCGAACCACGCCCCGGTCCAGGAAGATGCGCTGCAGAATGGCCCGGTAGCAGTGCCGCGTAAAAAAGCCCTCGCTGTCGGCCTCGGTCCAGTTGGCCGGCGCCTGGCACGCCATCATACGCGCCGTAATGTTAAAGCGGATGCCGGGTTCCCTTGGTTCGCTGGGTGGTTCGCTGGATTCGCCGATACCGCCTTCGGGCACATACGTCGCGAACCGCTCGCTCATGGGAAACCCCTCCGGGTCCCGCCGCTCCTCTTCCCCCATCACCCGGCCGTTGATGGGCTGCAGCGTCGGTCGCGGCCGCATCCCGGGCAACTTGTACGTGGGCGGACCCAACCGCTCCGTCAGCAGGTTGTAGCAGCAGCCGACGATGGCGACGGCGCGCACGGCCGGGTTGAGCACGAGCGCGCGCAGGCCGTAGTGTGACAGGTTACCGCACGAGTGGATGGAGATGGTGAGGAAGCTGGGGTCGGCGACTGCAGTGGACGCGGTGTCGTCACCTTGCCGCACAGGCTTCACCTGCGCGAGCACGTGCGACAGATCGCCGTTCTCCAGCCGGCCCTCCACGTACTGGATCAGATTGTCTGCTTCGGCCGTCTCTGCACCGCTGTTCGTGCTAGCCTCGTCTTTCTTTGCGTACGCCTCCGCCGCGATCTCCTTCATAGACCGCATGTCGGCGGCAGGGACCGTCGCCGTTGTCATGTTTTGAGGTGCTGGCGCGGCCCGCTCTGCCGCCTCTGCTGCCTCTACTGCCTTTGCTATCCGTGCTACCCGGTTGCGCATCTTCTCGCTCTGCTTCGCCTCCGGCTGCGTCTGGCTCAGCAGCTGCTGGTACAGCTTCTTGTTGCGCATGGGCCGCTCGGGCGCCGGCATCATGCCCGTCAGCATGTCCAACCCCTTGGCACCCGCAATGTTGTGGCCTTTGCTCTCGACGGCCACGACGCCGCGGCGGCGACGGCGGCTGCCCGAGGGACCACCACCCATGACGGATTTGCTTGCCAGCGCACGCCCCAGGTAGTTCTGTCCGCTGCCGACGTCGACGAGGTGCGTGATGGGCGTCGCCGGCGCGGCCGCCGACACGGCATCGGCCAGGCGGTCGACGTAGGCGGCGAACTGGGTGACCTCGTGGATCTTCTTGACGTTCATGCCCATGGTGATTTTGCGGGGGAGGGGAGCGGCCTCGGTTTCCCTCGTCTTCTTCTCCTCCGCTCGCCGCAAGCTGAACCGCCGCACGTCGCGGACGTACTGCACGAGACTCGCGGGCGGCGGGATGCGGCCACCGGACCGAGCTGCTGCTGTTTCCACATCGTCCCGCAGCAAGAAGTCGAGCAGCTCCATCGGGGCGCGGTCCAGCAGGAACGGCTGCCAGTCCGCCGGCACGACCGAGTAGAAGAGGCCCGGGTCGGTGGTGTAAAAATCCATGATGTGGACGCCGCCGCACAGAACCTGTAGAACGGGGGTGGTGGAGACGTAGTGCAGCAGCTGCTCGACGTAGTCATCGGCCGAGGCGAACTCGTCCGAGCAGGGGAGAGATTTTTCGGGCCTCATGGTGTTGGTGGTGGCTGTGGAGAGTTGAGGATGCCGGTTTGAAGCCGTAAGAAGGGACTCGGCCCTGCTCGCCACAATTTATGGCAGCCTCGTCAAAAAGGGAAATAGACCGTGTCCTCGCTTATAATGGCATCCTGGTAGTGATGTGCGGAACTTTGATTCTAAGTGACAAAAGAGAAAAGAGAAAAGAGAAAAAGAAAAGAAAAAAAGAAACCCGGAAAATCCAGAAGAAAAAAAATGCCGCTTTTTATCAGACGAGACCAGAGGGTTTCTGACTCTGTGAGACGATTGCATAAAATAAAAATGGCAGAGATAGGCCAAATATAAATAACAAGACAAACATACAAAAAGAGAGAATAAAGTCGAGCGTCGATGTGTTTTTCGTTGTATGCCAGTTTTGCACTGACAAATTTTAGGCGCTATACGTGAACTGGCAGCAGGCGGCATAAGGCTGGCTCGCCAGTGGTGGCCGACCAGCCAATCACACTCAACCAATGTCCGTTTCACGGACCCACATTTTGAGCATCCAACACCCAAATTTTCGAGATGCTCCAAAGTGACGCTTTTCTCGATCTCGACGTCGAAGCTCCTGCCAACCACGCGACCGCCTCTACCCGCGACGACCACACCGACCGACCCAGCACGACAATCGAGCCTCTCTTCTACTCTTCATAATACAGCGCTGCTGGTGCTTCTGCAGGCGCCGCAGCACCCCGGATCTAAGATGGTGTTCATTCTCGGCGTCAACTTTCACGAGCTGAAGCTCGTCAAGGTGCGTTCTGGCCTGACTTTCTGCCTGCTGGCTACCTTCTAACCTCACCCCCCCCCAGAAATCGCTCGAGACCTTCTACGCCATCGGCCCCCAGGCGTCGGCGCGCATCCTGGCCAAGTTCTCGATCCACCCGCGCGCCAAGATGGGCACGCTGCCCGCCAAGACGGTGACGGCGCTGACGGCCGAGCTGTCCAACATGACCATCGAGAACGACGCACGACGCATCGTGCAGGACAACATCAAGCGACTGCGCGACATGGGCACATACCGCGGCAAGCGGCACGCCATGGCGCTGCCGGTGCGCGGCCAGCGGACGCGAACGCAGGTCCTGACGGCGCGGAAGCTGAACCGGATCGAGCGGAAGGCGTGAGGCGGGCTTTCAAGGGGAGATGGGAAAACATCGGAACAGTGGAGCAGCGGAACAGTGGCTATGACAACACTTGCATTGAGTGTGCTACGAGCGTGCTATGAAATTTGTATATACGTGGGACAGGGTTTGGCCCCGGCTGTACGATTACTTTATGACGGAAGAAAAACAATAGAACAAAAAATGATCTCTCCCACCTGCGCGTCTTTACTTCCTAGACACGCTTCTCTCCGCTTCTCTCCGCGTCTCTCCACTTCGTCCCCCCTACTCATCCCACCTGTGGCCCGGCAGGTCGTCCTCCAGCGGCGCCACGCCCGCCGCCTGCAGCTTCAGCGCCACGGCGTCCACACCGCGCCACACCCGCAGCAGGTTGCCGCCCACGACCTGCGCCGCCTCGGCGTCCGTCACGCCGCGCCGCAGCAGCTCCGCCACCAGCGCCGGGTACGCGGCCACGTCGTCGAGCCCGCGCGGCGTCGACCCGATGCCGTCAAAGTCGCTGCCGAAGCCGACGTGCGCGAAGCCGATCAGCCGGCCGATGTGCAGGATGTGCGTGGCCACGTGCTCCAGCGTGGCGTTGCCCGGGAAGTACGTCGGCACGCCGTTGGCCTCCGCGGGCGCGCCCGTCCAGTGGCACGACACGAAGTCGGGCGCGAAGTTGACCATGACGAGGCCGCCGCGGGCCTTGACCAGCTGCAGCACGTGGTCGGGCACGTTGCGCGGGTGCGGGCACACGCTGTAGGCGCTGCTATGGCTGAAGATGACGGGGGCCTCGGAGCCGGACCAGCCGTCCTCGCCGTCCGAGCGGGCCCCCAGCACGTCCTCCATGGTGTCGACGCTGGTGTGCGACAGGTCGACGATCAGGCCGAGGCGGTTCATCTCGCGGATCAGCTTGCGGCCCAGCGGGCTGACGCCGCCCCAGAACTTGGGCGCCTTGCGGAACGGGCCCTCCCAGAGCGCGGCGTCGGCGAATTTGTTGGGGCACTGGCAGCAAGTCAGCGACCGAATCGGTTCCGAATGATTGCTTCCTTCACGGCCCGGGAAAGCGCAGCAGCCTCCCATACTTACATTGTGCGTCAGCGTCGCATAGCGCACGCCCAGGGCGTGGTACTGGCGCAGGTTGGCCACGGCGTTGCCGATCTGGTGCAGGCCCTCGATGCCGAGCGGCGAGATCAGCTGGCCGCGCTCAAAGGCCGCCAGCGCCGTCGAGCTGTTGACGTCCGGCGAGAAGACGTCCGGGTACGCCAGCTTGAGGCGGGTCACGAGGTCGATCTGCTGCAGCGTGTCGCGCACGCTGTCGGCGTAGTTGGCGTCCGAGAAGTCCGTCGCGTTCGCCGGGCACGGCGTGAACACGCTCCAGAAGGCGCCGCCGTTCTTGCCGGCGCGCAGGCGCGGCAGGTCGACGTGCTGCGGCAGGCCGTCGCGCTCGAAGCCGTCGCGGAAGTCGTCGCCGTAGATGTGGTTGTTGAAAAGCACGCGGATGGCGATGGCGAAGTCGTTGTGACCGTCTGCGGTGCGTCGGTGCGCCCTGGTCAGCACGGCCGGTCTGCTGGCCAGCATTGCATGGAACGGTCGTTACTTACCAATCAGGGGCGTCGAGTCAAGGATCCGGTCCACCCGCTGCTCGACCGTGAGGTTCCGCAGCTGGAGGCCGCCGTGGCAGGGCTGCGCGCCCCGCGCCGACAGCATGTGCACGCCCAGCAGAAACGTCAGCGCCACCAGGACGGCAACGCGCACGGCGAGGGACGACACCGACGACTGCTGCGCCCGCAGGAGGGACGTCCGCGTGCGCGCCGTGGTCCGGCTCACGTCGTCATCGTCAGCGTCCGCTAGCGGACGGAACGCTGTCTTTTCATCGGCTGGGTAGGCCATGTGTGCGGGGATTGTTGCTGTAAAGAGCGTTTGATGAAACGAATGGTGCGTGCAGAGCAAGAAAAATGACGCCCAGAGCAGCAGAATCCAAGGGCGGGAGCTTTCCTGGATGTTCCGTTCCTATGTCGCCATCCGCAGCAGTCTGGGACAATCTGCAGGTCGCGATCGTCGCTATATGTGAATGCTGCTATCGCTATCAGTGGAGACGCAGCTTACAACAGACAGTGCAAACTGGCAAAATGCTAAGTAAAATAGCGTGTCACCGCACTGTATAGCTTCGATGCAGAGATAGCTTAGGCGCGCCGATGTGCACCAACCAAGTGCCGCTGTGCCGAGTCTGCGATCGCCGTTGGAAAGACCGGCCGAGTTACGCACTGAAAAGAGCTTCATTTATTTGATGCCTTTGCTGTGCCAGCGGAAGATGATGGACTGGTGGTTTGTTATTCTCAGCCGTCAGTATGGACAGTGTCTGTATTTCTTGATTAGCACAGTACCGATGTATGCAAACACCGTGCATCGAGACAGTGCGCAATGAAACAGGGGCTAGCTCTGTTTCGTTTCAGCGCCTCTGTTTCACGGCTGCAGAAAGCCAGTGCAGTTACCAGCCAGGGACCTGGCCGTTGAAATGAGCACTGCGTAATGCACTGTAGGCAGTGGTGCTAGTCCAAGTGGACTCCTCCACATAGTGGGCGGCAAGGCGTTTTTCTGCTTTGTTTCCCTCTTCCGAGTGCGAGCGCCACTATAGGGGGCGTTCGTGGACCCTGGCCACTTAATATAGCGGGCCAATCAGCGGCCGCCGGCCAGTGCTGGATGCACCGTGCGCCACGTTGCTCCATACCGTCTTCCAGAAGGGAAAGAGCCAGCAGCATGCCCAGCGCAAGCTTGCGGCAGGGGCGAGTCCTTCCAAATTGGGTCTTTCCTCTGTGTTCCCCTGGTGGCCTCGCTGGAGCTGACGACTGGGGTGCCTCGTAATATCTTGTAATATTTGGTGTTGTGTTTTTTTCTGCAGCTGCATCTTCCTTTTGTGTTTTGCTGTTCAGACCCGTTTGCTTGACAACGGCGCAGCGCCATTCTTTTCGTTCTCGTTCTCGTCTCCTTCGTTTCCTTCTCGTCATTTGCTGTTGTCTTTAGCGGCCTCGTCCCGGCCCGACATCTGCCACCCATCGACTTCGACATCGCCACTTTGCGAAAAGCTTCATTTCCGTCCGCCATCCCAGCCATCGCGACCGTCCCACCCCCCGGACAGAGCAGCCTCTCTCCTTCCCAGCGGTCGCATCCATCGTCTCTGTCGTGCATGCACCCGCCTGCGCGACCGCGGCTGCTCGCATCGCCCTGACGAAACGACGCAGATCGACTCGCCCTCTACCGCCCCTCCCCCGACCATCCAGAAGACGTTGCCCGCCATGCCTGGATTCGCAGACGCCTTCTGGTCCTCGGACTATGCTGCAGGTAGGAGGTCCAACCGCCGCGAACGCGGAACTCGGAAGTAGCCGAGCAAGGGAGACAATGTTAACCGCAGCGCAGGCCTGGGCGTCCTTTTCGGCAAGCTCAACCAGGGTGTCATCGAGAACCGCCAGCTCCTCACCATCTCGCGGATGCGCGCCGAGGCCGAAGAGGTCTACGGCCAGAAGCTCGGCGAGATCCCCGTGGCCGTCGACAAGGTCCAGGGCGGCTTTTCGCGCGACGACGGAGCCAGCGTGCGGAAGGCCTATGACGGCGTCCGCACAGAGATGGAGGACGCCGCCCGCAACCACCGCAAGATCGCCCAGAACATCCGCGACCTCGTCGTGAACCCCTTCTCGCGCTGGTGCGACGCCCACGAGGCCCGCATCCAGGACAGCCAAGACGAGCTGCAGGCCCGCATCAAGACCCACGACCGCCAGCTCGAGCTCGTCAAGAAGCTGCGCAACAACTACTTCAACAAGTCGCGCCTGCTCGAGGACCTCGAGGAGGAGAACAAGCTGGCCTTCCAGGACCCGGAGATCAGCCCCAAGCCCAACATCCCCGAGATCAAGGTCGAGAAGGAGGACGAGGTCGAGGAGGAGGAGGAACCCTACGAGATCGGCGACGAGACCTACCAGCCCGACCAGGTCAAGAAGATCGTGGCCCACATGCTCAACAACATCAAGATGGGCGAGACCAAGGTGCCCATCCTCGGCACGTACCAGAACACGTCCGCCGGCTCCGACATTGTCGAGTACCTGCAGAAGAACATGAACACCAGCAGCGTCAGCTACGCGGAACGCATCGGCCAGGACCTGGTCACGCACGGTTTCCTCCGCCTCGTCGGCAACGTCGGCAACACCTTTGCCAACAGCTCCAAGATGTTCTACCAGTGGCGGCCCAAGGCCTTCCAGATGGGCGGCGTGCCCGAGAAGAAGGCCACGCTGGGCCGCACGTTCTCGCTCCCCGCCACAGGTGGCGACAGCTCCGTCGATTCGCCCGTCATCGGCACCGTCAACGAGTATCTCGAGAAGTGGAATGTGCTGGGCACCGCCTACCCCAACGAGACCCCCGGCGACCGCATGCGCCGCGAGGCCCGCGAGGCCGACGAGCGCTACAAGGCGGGCGTGAACAAGCTCGACGTGCTGCGCTGCGAGCTGGAGGAGGCCATCTTCGACCACCTGCGGTTCCTCGAGCGATGCGAGCTCGACCGCCTCAAGGCCATCAAGACGGTCATCCTCGACTTCTCCGGCACCATCAGCAACGTCATCCCCAGCCTGCAGTCCACCGTCGACAAGCTGGTGCTGTACCAGGAGACCGTGCAGCCGCTGGGCGACCTGCGCTACCTGCTCGAGAACTACCGCACGGGCAGCTTCATCCCCAAGGTGGTCACGTACGAGAACTACTATAACAAGGTCGACGAGGAGACGTTCGGCGTCGACCTGGAGGCCCGCGCGCGGGCCGACAAGAAGCGCGTGCCCATCGTCGTCACGACGCTCCTGACGTACCTCGACCACCACTACCCGGACCTCGAGGGCGACGAGGCGCGCCGCAGCGTGTGGCTGATCGACGTGCCACTATACCAGGTGCACAAGCTGCGCGCTAAGGTCAACCACGGCAATAAGTTCTCGCCCGAGATCCTGCAGGAATATGACATCCCGACGATTGCCAGCCTCCTCAAGCTGTACTTGCGAGAACTGCCAGGTAGGTCCCCAATTGCAAGCGGTACACAAAATGACAAAGTCACTAACGACCTCTTCCCAGACTCCCTTGTTTCCTCTCACGTGTACGAGATCATTCGCACCATCTACCAGACGCCCGCGGGCGAAACACCCGACGACGCACGGCGCGTCCCCGTGCTGCAGCAGACGCTGTCGCAGCTGCGCCTGACTAACATCGCCACGCTTGACGCGTGCATGAACCACTTCACACGCCTGATCGAGCTGACGTCCGCCGACGAGACCTACGTGACAGCGCTGGCGACGACGCTGGCGCCGTGCGTGCTGCGGCCGCGCGTAGAGAGCTCGCTGACGATGGAGGAGAGACACGCGTACCGGCTGGTGCGCGACCTGTTTGCGCACAAGGACGCCATCTTCTCGGAGCTGAAGCGCATGTCGGCTCTGACGCACTCGTCATCAATCGGCCATGGCGCCAGAGCAGCGACTGGCGGTCCCGGTGCCCCTGGCGGCGGCCCCGGCGGCCCCGGCGCCAACCGGCCACGCGCCATCAGCACGGACGAGAGCAACCGGAAGGCGCACATGGAGGAGCGCACGCGCGCCCTGCTGGAGAAGGCCTCAGGCGGACGCAGCCGGGCGACGTCACCAGCGCCCAGCCCGCGCGGCGCCGGCACGCACCGACGCGACCGCAGCATCGGCGGGCCCGAGACGCGGTTCCCGATCCAGACGAGCCCGACGGCGGCGGCCGACCGGCACCGGCAGAGCGTCGGGCCGATCCTAGGCGTCAAGCGGTCGAGTCTCGAGGTGCCGGGGGTACCGGGGGCGACACCAGCGGCCGATGGTAGCGGCTCAGACGCGTCTTCCTCTGGCTCTGCCAACGGCGTGTCGGCCCTCGACGGCTCTGCGCTTCCTGCCGATGGCGCACCCGGGTCGCCGGCCGACAGGCGCAACAGCGTGAACCGGAGCAGCGTGCGGTTTGTGGGCGGGCGGCGAATTGTCCCCACGCCCGGGGCATCAGCGGCCGCTAGCACAGGAGGCGCTCCGTCAGCGGGTGCCGCTTCCTCCATTGCAGGAGGCGCCGACCAGCCGAGCGACCACCGCTACTCACAGCACGCCGTGACGTTGGTAGACAGGCCGATGGCCGACTAGGGGGTGAAGAAGGGAGAAGGGTCAAGGGAATGAGAATGGGGGAAAATAATGATACACCTTATTTATTTTCTGCGTTGGAATGTATGTTCTTTCTATACGTGTATGTTCTAGACGGCCCCGCCCAGGAACCATTTTGCCTTTTTTATTATTCAAGCGGGATGCAATTTCTTTGTTTTTTACTCTTGTTTCCATTATTGGTCCATCCATGTCATGTTTTCGTCATCTGTCATGCCGTTTTGGGTAGCTACTAGGGTGGAAGGCGACGAGGAGAGGGAGAAGAAAGAAATACCATTTGTTCCATTTGTTCTTCTTTTTCGTTTCTTTTTCGTTCATTACGAGACCAGGGCATGATGTAGTAAGGAGGAGTCCTCAGAATGGTTATTTGTCTCCTGGCTGTTGTAGCCCTGTGACGGAAAGGTTGGGAGCCGTATTTTCCACCGCGCCCCTATATTATTGATATCGATGCCCATTTATATCCCTTTTCGCTTCCCTACCGTATTTCTATAGCCACTTTTCTAGCAATTCTTCTGGCAGTAATACCCCAAGAGACGGCCACCGCTGTCGAGCAATATGACTACATTGCCGTCGGCGGTGGGCGGTCTGGGCTTGTTGGTTACCAACCGCTTGCCGGGGACGGAGAGGCAAGCTTAAATAGAAATGAAGCCTATGGCACAATCAATAGCAGCGAGGCGATGCTGTCCTCCGTGTCGAACATTGGTAGCTCATTCCAGAGACTGGAAACCCAGTGCTCCATTCATTTTGCTCGTCCCATCGTGTTGTGAGCGTGCACTTGTTAAGTAGATGCCCCCAAGCAGCCTTCAGCCAGTCTCAAGATTTTTTTATCATTGGTGCTGGTATTTTTTCTGCCGACATTCGTATTGTCGAAATTGTACGTTTTTTTCTGCCTCTTCTTTCTTCCGCTCATCCCCTTCAATTTCAGGATCATCCTCTCTGACTGCTGTGCCCCTGGGCTATTGTTTCAAAACTCACCTCCCCATCCTCCCCCATCCTCCTTCACCCCCCCCTCCTTTCCCCTCCAGTTGTATGTAGCCTATAAGCTGTCTCAGACGTCTCTTCCTCTCCCTCTCTGAGTTTTGGGCGCCGTCCTCGATATTTTGTATTTTGGCTGATCCGGATACGAGTGGCCCCGAACCAGACTGCGGGGAGGTTGGGCAGAAGGGAGGGCAGAGAAAGGCAGAATGCCATCTGAGGTGTGCCAGCGCATCTTTGTTTATTCCGCCTCTGCCCTCCCACCCGCTGTCCCGCCTCAGTGCTGCCGCTTCTACGCGTAGAAGTACTCCGTACCCCGTATTATTATGCAATACGCCACAAAATGACTAGACCGTGATTATCCTGGTCGGAAGAACTACTTGTACGAAGTATTACGGAGTACTGCGCAGAGAACGATGTCGCAGACGTCCAAACCAGAAAACGAACATGAGAGAAAACACCCCCTTGTCCGAGCTCTGTCGCGAACGATGTCACACCTAGGGACGTGCAGCCAGGGTGACGAGAGGGAAGACTACGGCGGCAGAAACAGGGAACACTGCTGAAGAGCTACGTCGTAGGGAAAGGTGATGAACGAGAAGGTATGACGAGGAAGACCGAGGACAGCAACAAACTTGTTGCTGTCAGACGACGTCGGAGAGGGGCGAATCGAGCGTCGTTCCCCTGCAGTGGGCCTCGGCCTGGCCAGTGGGCCATGGCCCGTGGCCCGTCATCCATGGACAACTTTCTTTTGCTTTCTTTATTTCCTCGTTTTTCTCTTAATTTCTTAAATTGCCCAGTCCACCCTTGCGTTTGCCAAGTCCCTTCAGCCGCCAGCCCCAGGCCCACTCCTTATGAGGACGTGGTTAGGTAGCGCGAGAGGATTTCCCCAGCCACCCACACACACTGCCGACAGGTTTTCTGGGCGGGACAGGCGAGAACGAAAGAGGATGCCTGCGCGTGATACGTCATCAGTGGAAGGATGGAGAGAGGGAGGACTAAAAAAAGACAGGAAAAAGAGAACGAACAGAAAGGAAAAAACAAGCCACGACAGTCACGCTACGCCGCTGGGAAAGGAAAGACAGTACGGAGTAATACGTCGTAGTGCGTCGTACTCGTGCTGCTTTCGTCGAGCCAGGTCCAGGCCAGGCGGCCCAAGGAATGCGGCGCCGCACGAGGGAACAAGTCGAGACCGGAGAAAGAAAGAAAGAAAAGAAGAAAGGCGAGGACGTGTCGACCCAGCGGCCGCCCAGCGGCCGACCAGCGGCAGTTGCTGGTCCCGCTTTATTTGCTTCTTTTTCCTTTTCTTTTTGCTTCTGTCCCTTTGTCTTTTTATGTAATACGGCCCGTTTTTCCTCTTTTTTTTTTTATTCAGCTGGGATGTCTCGAGATGTTTCTTTTTCGGGCGTGGCAGTGTGCTTTTCTCGGCACAGGTAGTGCGGTGAGCCCTGCCGACGCCCGACTGGTTTGCGCGTCCCACGGACAGACCGCCACTGGGCAGCTAATACGGAGGATAACCACTAGTGGAATCACATTGCTGGCAGTGGCTGGCGACCACAAGCAGCCGTCTTCCATTCCAGGAAGCGCACTAGCAGTCGTGGACGGCCAGGAGGCAGCCGTGGCGCGCAGGGGCTTGGAGCACGAGACGCATGCGACGTACTGGCTGTCGATGGAAGTATCTTGCCATGTTTTGCGGTGCAGGGCAGAGCGTACTCGTGTGTGCCATGCTTGCTGTGCCGTGGAATACTGTTCCGTAATAATGCGACCACCGACAGAAAACAAGCCCAGTCATGACGTCGCGCCCCCGTCTCACCACCCCTGCTCGTCTGCCGTCGACCTGAGTGCCCTGCGCGACGCAGCACACTGGCCGTCTCCTGTGGCTTTTGTGACGATCTGCACTCTTGTTTTGCCATATTTCCCTTTTGGGACCGTGGACGCCCCCGGGCTTGCTCATCGTGCCTTGCCAGTCCATGCTGTGCCCCCCTGAAACGCTCTCGGCCAGCCGTTTATATCTTGGGCTCCCGCCACCTCTCGATGTCACTGGTTTCATTCCTTTTTATCCATTCTCATCCTCTTCACATTCTTGTGCCATTCTCGTGCCATTCTCGTGCGCATCTATAGGCCAGCCTCTTCTTTCATCTCGTCCAACCACCACCACCACCGCCGCCGCCGCCACCAGCATCACCAGCCTCTGCTCCCTTCACAATGGCCCGCACCGGCTTCTTCCACCACATCGGCAGCTTTCTGCTGTTCGCGTCGACCATCCTGCTGCTCGTCACCACCATCTCGTCGCCCGTCGTCGACAACATCGCGCTGCTCAAGGTCACCCTGAGCAACGCTACCAGCACCCACGACTCGGCCCTTACCTTTGGCACATTTGGCTACTGCACCATCCACACCGCGAGCGGGTATGTTTTGTTTTTTTGTCCTGTGTTCTTTTCTTCTCTTCCCCACCCCCCTATGTGATCTGCCTGCTAACACGCCCAGCCATGATGCCTGCAGTCCCAGGACCGTCGGCTACAGCCCCGCCGCCGTCGTCACGCGCGTCGACGGCACCGACACCTTCTCGACCAGCACGGTCGATGCGACCCGCAGCCTGACCAAGGTTATGGTGCTGCACCCTGTCGCCACCGGCATCGCCTTCCTCGCGTTCCTGCTGGCCGCCGGCTCCGGCGTCATCGGCTCGTTCCTCGGCTCGCTCGTGTCGCTCATCGCGTTCGTCGTGACCGTCGTCGTGCTCATCACCGACTTTGTGCTGTTCCACTCCATCAAGAACCACGTCAACAACGACGGGTCCGGCTCCAAGGCCGCGTACGGCGTCGCCATCTGGACGCTGCTGGCGGCCGCCATCGCCTCCCTGCTGGGCACGGTGATCGTGTTCTTCTCGTGCTGCAGCGCACGGCTGCACCAAGGGCGCACGAGCAAGGTCGAGCCGGGCTACGCGGCGGGGCCTCGCCGTCGCCGGTGGTTCTAGAGGACTCCGGAGCAGCAACAACTATAATGAAAAGGAGGAGGGGGGGTTCAAACCTGCTCCCGGGACTGTGGTAATGAATGGTGTACAAAACGACCGCTGCGCGCGGACCACCTCACGATCGTTTGATGATCAACACGCGTGCTTTTTTTTTCCTCGTCTGCTTTGCGCTTCCTGCTGTCTATCTATATGATATCCCGTCCCCTTGACGCGTTTTGTTTCTTGTTTCTTGTCTCTAAAAATGTCTAAAGCTGCAATCTGTATCATAATCGAATACAACACATGTTACAATACATCCATCCATCAATCTATGGAATAGAACACATGCCCGGTCTTTACTCGTGACTGTGTTGGAATCGTCCGCCAGTGATCGCATTGCGCATGCTACCAGCGAGATTGCCTGCTTTCTTTTTGCTCTTCCAGGCGATGACGTATTAATAGTAGCGTTGGCAGTGGGATCGGAGCGACCCGCTTTTCTTTGTCTCCGCAACCGGCCAATCACACCCCCCCGCTCCACCAGGCGCCATGGGACGGCCACGGCCGCTTGCGCGGCCTGGCTCTCCTGCCAAACCGCTAACTGCACACCGGTCGATCGGGGGCAGCCGAGGGGTGATCCTGTCTAACCGACTCTCACAGCGTCGACCGGCCTTGCCAGCATCCACGCACCCATTTTCGACCCCGAAAAGGCATCCTTCGAGGGAGACAACGAAAGACAGACACGGACGACGAGCCAGCATCGCATCACGATCATCGGCTCCTCTCATCACCTTCGCTCCTCAGGCCCCCTCTACAAGCACTACTGCATCTTTGCTATTTGCCACTCTCTCCCCGAATATGGCCTGGCCCTGGCCCTGGGACCGCTTGGCCCAGCGCCAACGCCACAACCTGCAGACCCTCCGCCGCAGCCCCCTTGCTGAGGTCTCGGGCGCCCTGGGCGACCTCGGCACGCTGCTGCCGCTCATGACCGCGCTCGCCCTGCAGGGCTCCGTCTCGCTGTCGTCGACGCTCGTGTTCTCGGGCCTCTTCAATGTGGCCACGGGCCTGTGGTTCGGCCTGCCGCTGCCCGTCCAGCCCATGAAGGCCATCGCCGCCGCCGCCATCGCCTCCCGTGCCTCCCTGCGCGACACCGTGGCCGCGGGCGCGCTCGTCAGCGCCGCCGTCCTGCTTCTGGCCGGCACGGGCCTGCTGCGGCGGCTCGCCGTCGCCGTCCCGATGCCCGTCGTCAAGGGCATCCAGCTGGGCGCGGGCCTGTCGCTGGTGCTGTCGGCGGGCGGGCCGTCGCTCCTGGGCGACCTGGGCTGGCTGCGCCACCCGTCGGTCCTGGACAACCGGCTCTGGGCGCTGGCCGCCTTTGTCGGTCTGCTGCTGACGCAGCGAGTGGCCGTGCAGGCGGGAGCCGTCTTCGTGCCGTACGCGCTCGTCGTCTTCGCGGTGGGGCTCGTCGTCGCCCTGGTCGCCCTGCTGGCGTCTGTTGGTGGCGACCACCTCCACCTCCTCCCTCACGTCGCGCTCTGGCACCCGCACGCGGTGCTGCCGCACTGGCTCGCCGCCGACGCCTGGCAGATGGCCGTGGCCCAGCTGCCGCTGACGACGCTCAACTCGGTGGTGGCCGTCAGCGCGCTGGCCGACGAGCTGTTCGGGTCGACCGCGTCTGCGGCGGCGACCTCGGTGACCGCCTTTGGCTGCAGCGTCGGCGCCATGAACCTCGTCGGCTGCTGGTTCGGCGCCATGCCCGTCTGCCACGGCGCCGGCGGGCTCGCCGCCCAGTACCGCTTCGGCGCCCGCAGCGGCGCCAGCGTCGCGCTCCTGGGCCTCGCCAAGGTGCTCCTGGGCCTCTTCCTCGGGGAGACCCTCGTCGACCTGCTGCGCGCGTTCCCCCGCAGCTTGCTGGGCGTGCTCGTGCTGGCGGCGGGCCTGGAGCTGGCGACGGCGGGGGCGTCGCTCAACGAGGACGGGGAGTACACGCCCGTGGAGAGGCGCGAGCGATGGACGGTCATGCTGATGACGGCAGCCTGCCTGCTGGCCTTCAAGAACGACGCCGTGGGCTTCCTGGCCGGCCTGCTGTGCCACGGCGCCTACCGGCTGGCCGACCGGCTGGCCGACCGGCTGGCCGCGCGCAGCAGCAGCAGCAGCAGCAGTCGCATAACCAGACACGGCCAAGGCGGAGAGTCGCGGGCGCTGCTGTCGTGAGGGCAGGGAGAGACTGTATTCAAGTTAATGTGATTTTGCGCTGCTGCCTTGACGTGTGGGAGCCTCTTCGCCGCCTGTCGGTACCTCCCTTGGAAAAAAAATTTACATCATCCGTCTCCCTTTCTCGCGGTCGCCTTCTTTTGCTGTCTCTTCCAATTCCTCTCGACGAGCAGGGTCTTTCTCTCTCTTCTTGGTCCCCTCTTTTTTTCTGGCCTTCTCGTCCCCGCCAAGCTCTCTCGCCGACTTCCTCTCCTGCCCTCCGTCGCCCTCATGGCCCTTCTATCTCATCCATGCGCCTCTCCCCCCTGTAGTCTCTTTCTTCCGCCATCTGTAGGTCCTCCTCTCCTGCGTAGACGTAGTGTTTCGTTCGGGAGCAAATGCGCTATAGCCAATAAGTCTCGTCCCCTATGGTCCCTTTGAACTTTAACCCAACACTCACTCTGTCGCCCGCCCTGTGGTCCCCCTGCCTCTCGTTCTTTTCCTCTTCCCTTTTATACTGCCTGGCTCTCCTCTCCCTCGTCGTCACAACCGTCTCTCGACTCTTCTGCGTGAACCGACAGCTGTTGTCCCCTTCTCTTTTTTCCCTTTTGCGTTCCCGCGCAGCTTCTATTCCCCATTTTGGCACCATCACACCCTTCACAACCCCCCTCCAAACATCTTTGCATTTCTTTTGTGAGTTTCCCCTGCCTTTTGATCCCTCTCAAGGACCACGCTCAAGCGCGCTGCCATCTCGCCGCGCTGCCATCTTTCTGCTTTCTCTTCCTTGCGTGGCTGGCGTTGCTGGCGTTCCTGGCGTTCCTACGCCGACAACGCGCGTTTCCGCCGCCCCAGAGCTCTCTTGGCCCTCTACGGGAACTCCGCCAAGTGTCGTCCTCGCAAAGCCGCCGATCGCACTCCTTGTTCCAAGTCATCATGAGCAGGCAATCGGCATTTTGTACAGCAGAATACTAATTGGGATGGATAACAGGCTTACTCATCATTGGTGGTGTAAGTTCAATCCGGCAATTTCAGCCAATCATGGAGGTGGATTTCGATCATCCCACACCGCCTTTCGGCGGTGTGTCGGTTACCGACCCAACCGACCCATTGTCGCTCATTTCGATTGGCTACGAGCTGTCGACAGAAGACTTCGACGACTGCTGGAACTTTTTTGACTTCGATGGTTTTGAACCGCATCCGCACGAGTCCTACCCCGAAACCCCCCTGGACGACGGCCTCGACACCGAAGACCCGACACCCTTCGGCAGCGCCCCCTTGGATGCCGACTGGGACATTCTCGCCGACCCGACTGACTATTTCGGCGAAGGAGCTGCCTATGAAGCAGCGATGACTTCGCCCGCCACCCTCTTCGACAGCGCCGCGCCCGCCGGCGACGACCCTGTGCCGCTTCCCGGTGCGACCCCTCTGCCGGCCGACGCGGGCACGCACCAACACGACGGCGCGCTCCCCTTCAGCGGCCTCCCCCCCGGGGACGGCGCTCTCCCAATGCTGCCGGAGACCTTCATGGGCACGTCACTCCTCCCGGGCGCGGCCGACCACGATCCGACTACTGCTGCTTTTGATTTCGCGGGCGTGGCCATGCAGCACGCCGACCCGCATCCCGACCCCTTTTTTGTGAATGGACCGGGCTCGTCCCACTTTGTCGACCCGTCTGCAATGCAGCTGCAGCCGGGCGGCGACCATGCCGACGCCGACGGCCAGGACGACGATGCCCATGGCAACGGCGGCGGCAACGGCGAAGCCCAGGCAGGCGGCAAGAAAAAGGGCAAGAAGCAGCGCAGGAGATCCGGCCAGAAGCCGGCCACCCACCTGGAGTCCTTTGCGCGCCTCAAGTTTGCCGACGGCGTGTTCCACATGACGACCTACAGTCTTATCATCGGCCGCGACCAGCTGGCCATCGACAAGGCCCGGTGGCTGCAGAAGTCGGGCCTGGGGGACACGAGGTGGACTGGCGGTGGCCAGTTCAACCCCTACGGGCCCAGGTCCGCCCGCATGCACCTCAGCGAGGCAGGCGGCATCGTGGGCCCCGAGTCCAGGAACGGCGAGCCCGGCGACCCTGCGACGCCCCAGCCTGGGAAGCGCCGCAAATCGCGTTCGGGCGGCTCCAGCTCGCAGAGCGCTGCCGCCGCAGCCACCGGCGCCGGCAGCGAGCATGCTGGCGACGCTGGCGAGCAGCAGGCGCCAGATCAGCCGCCCAACCCCATCTCGGACCGCACGTACGTCTCGCAGCACACCCCCGACTCCGCCATGGTCGACATAGAGAGCCACCGGCCGTCCCCCCACGCCGTGCCGTTCCTCGCCATCCACTCGCCGGGCAACCTGGAGCAGATGATCGCGCGGACCAAGAGCATCTCCCGGCAGCACATGAAGATCAGCTTCAACTGGACGACGCACGTCTTCGAGGCAATTCCCCTGCACCACAACGGCTTCTTCGTCAACGAGGTCCACATCACGAATGCGCCCATCGCCCTGCGGACTGGCGACAGGCTGCAGATCAAGGACATCACGTTCACGTTTCACATCAGCCGCGTGCGCAAGGGGCAGACCGGCGCCGAGGGCATCCAGCCCAAGGCGCGGAGAGGGGCGGCCCGCGGCGGGAAGGAAATGAGCTTCGAATTTGAGAACAACCACGGCGACTCCATAAACGCACAGGACACTAGCGAGGAATCTGACGCGCATGCCGCCGTTGCCGCCGCCGCCGCCGCCGCCGCCGCCGGGCCTTCTTCTGCTGGTGATGCTGGTCCCTCTCCCGAGGCTCCTCCCCGGGAGACCGGCCAACCGCATGTGGGGCCGTCGGTGAAGCGCGACGACGGCCCGGAGACCAGCATTGTCGATGTTGCCGAGGCGGCTGAGATGGACGAGCAGCTCGCCGAAATCTCCGAGATCATGGTCGATTTCCGGCAGGCCAACGAGGCCGGCCAGCCCAAGAAGCGCGGACCGGGTCGGCCGCCCAAGAACGGTCTCTTCTCGATCCGCGAAATGAAGTCGCGGATCGAAGCCGGCGGGCTGACCCCGGAAAAGGAGACCCTCTTGCAGCGGGCCATTCAGTCGATGCGCCACAAGCAGAAAAAGTCCAAGGAGAAGGGGGCCACCCCGGACAAGAAGCCGCCAGTGGACACGGCGCAGTCGAGCCAGCAGGCACTGCAGGCTCAGCAAGCCCAGCAGACGCTGCAGGCCCAGCAGGCCCAGCAGGCCCAGCAGGCCCATCAGACTCTGCAGGCTCAGCAAGCGCAGCAGGCTCAGCAGGCCCTGCAGGCCATGCATGCGCAGCTGCCACAGGAACAGCAGCAGCAGCCCTCCGCCCAGCACCTGGCGCTCCAGGCGCTCCAGCCGCTGCAGGCGGCCGTGCAGCAAGCAGGCAGCGGCGACTACGGCGCCCACGCCTCCCGCGAAGAGCATGCGCCGTCCTTCGCCTTTGAAGAAAACCGCCTTCAGCTGCTCCTCCAGGCCACGGAGAACAGCGAGGCTCCCGAGATGTCTGGTACCCTGCCTGGCCCAGACTTCGCCAACAGCACAAACACCAGCTTTGACCACGCCGCTTTTGATGCTTCTGGTAGCAATGTCCCAGAAACTCCCGACCACTATGGCGACGCCAGTTCGTTTGGCATGGCGCCGTTCACTCCTGGGGCTGCTAGCACAGCAGGGACGCCTGGCACCTTCGGCACGCCCATGCCCGGCACGCCTGGTCCCGATGGGCTGACTCCGGTCAAGAGACGGGTCGGCCGGCCAAGGAAACACCCGCGGCCCGAGGACGGCGACGAGCTGCCCGCCGAAAAGCGCAAGTACAAGGCCCGCAAGCCCAAGATGGGCGACGAGAACGGCATGGGCGGCGCTGGGGAGGACAGCAACGGCAACAGCCTGGACAATGCCGACAACGGCGGCGGCGGCGGCAGCAGCGGCGCCGTGCAGAAGAGGCCCGAGCGCCACAAGACGCCGCCGCTCGAACTCGACCGCGCGAACTTCACGGAGGAGCAGCTGGCGAAGCCTAACAAGAACTACAGCGTCCTGATCGACGAGGTGCTGTCGGAGGCGGCGCCCAAGGGCCTGCACCTGAAGCAGATCTACAAGCGCATCCAGGAGAAGCACCCCTACTACTACTTTTCCGTCGAGACCAAGGGCTGGGAGAGCAGCGTCCGCCACAACCTCATCGGGAACCTCGCCTTTGCTAAATACGACGTCACCAGCCTCTGGCACCGCGTGCCCGGGGTTGAGCTCGACGCGGGGAAGAGGCGCAGGGCCAACTCGCCCGACCACACGAGCGCGGCCGCGTTCCAGAACTACGGCGCCCAGTCCTGGGGTCAAGATTCTCACCACCTCGACGGCAGTGTCGCGCCGCAGGGGCACCATCATCCGCAGCAGGCCCATCTCGCTGGTGGCCAGCTGGGCGCCGCCAGCGGCGTCGGCGCTGCGCCGCCCCGGCCACAGCACCCTATGCCGCAGGTTCAGCAGCCGCAGCAGCCGCACGGCTATGGCACGATGGGGCCGCCACCACAGCTGCAACAGCAGCAGCCGCATCAGGTGGGCGCCGCGGCACCAGGCCAGCGGGCCTCTCCGGGTGGCTTGGCAATGGGCAACGGCGTCGTCGCCACCAACGGGTTCGCGAATCGCGTTGTGAATGGCAACCTCGCCGCCTCCGCTGCTGCCGAGGGAATCTCTGCGCAAGCGCAGCAGCCGGCGATGGCCGCTCACCCCCCGCGCGGCCCCACCCAGCTGTTCGGCGGCGCTTTGGCCTCGTCGACGACGACCACGGCGGCGCAGTCGCCTGGCGGCGGTCTCTCGCAGCAGACACCTGCCGCGCCCCAGCATCTAAGTGCCTTTGCGTCACCGAACGGCACAGGGCAGCCAGCGGCACAGAGCGCCGCTCCCCATGTGAGACAGGCGACACAGCAACAGCAGCCCCCATTGAGTGGGCCTGCCGCCGTCGCTCTTCTACAGCAAGCACAACTGCAACAGCTGCTGCTGCTGCAGGACCCGCAGGTCCGGCAGGCCCAGCAGGCCCAGCTGGCCCAGCTGGACCAGCAGCAGCCCGCGCAGCGACTGCTGCCAGCTGGCGCAGTGCAGCAGCCGGCGATGCCGGGTCCAGCAGGTGCTGCCCAAACCGTGGCGGCGCGGAGCCAGAGCGCCACGGCCTCGTCGGCCCCGTCGTCTCTGACCCAGCCCGCAGCCGCCGCCTCGTCGTCTATGCTACCCGCCGCGTCCGCACCCCCCGCAACCGCCGCTTCCGCACACCCGGCCACAACATCGGCGACGCCGGCGGCGGCGTGCGAGCAGCCGCTCAGGCCGGTCGTCTCTAAGGAGCTGATGAACCTGGTGCAGCTGTTCAAGGCGCAGGTGATGCAGCAGGCGGGGACGCTGACCCAGTACGCCGAGGAGACGGCCATGTCGGTGATCAACCGCGGCCTCGGCCTGACGGAGACCACGTCCCCCGGCCGGGAGCAGCTGGACACGATCCTGTTCAACGTGTTCCTCAAGGCCAAGGGCCAGCTGGTGGAGACGGCCGTGTTCGACGCGGCGCTGGTGACCAAGCTCGTGTTATTCAAGCAGACGTTCCAGGCGCTGATCAGCGGCAAGATGGGCGGCATGGCCGAGGCGCTGGTGCTGTCGGCGATCGACCAGGTGCTGGGGTTCACGGACCACAGCATGATGCGCCCGGCGACGGAGATGGAGCGGCGGGAGATTGCGGGCGCGGAGACGCTTATTGTTCAGGAGGCCAAGAAGCTGATCCAGACCCACCAGCAGGAGCAGCAGCAGTCGCTCTCTGCCTAGGGGGGAGGGGAGCGGAGGTGCTCGCACATGCGCCGCAGGCGACACCCGCCCTATACTCTGTTTTGTCCCGTTCATTCCTCTCATGCGCCGAGTCCACCACAGCAACGTCATCAGCATCCTCCGACAAAGACGTCAACGTCGACGATCCTCAGCCGCCGATAACATAACGTCCACCACCCCCCACCCCAAAACCCTCACAACATCACTCGCAAAATCTCTCCCCCCGGAGCATTCTACACGAAGGCGACGAACGATACGCGTATCATATTGCACACGCCGGAATTATGATGCATGCAGGACGGATGACATGCGCAACCAAAAGTTTTTTTCTTGTTTTTTCTTCTTCTTTCGTTTTCCTTTCTTCTTTTTGTTTATTTTTATATGTTTTCACTATTACGGTTTGAACGTTTTCTATGTGGCTTCCGTATGCACTTCATGTGCGGCCCTACGCAGGCCCTGGGTCATTTTCCTTTTTTCTTCTTCTTTTTTCTTATCCGTCGTTTTCACGCGTTGGTTTACAAAATTTAGAAACGGAAAGGCGGATGGCGTTTCCCACGGTGTTACTCTCCTGTATTTCATCTGTCTCCTTTCGGACAGCGACGGGAGCTCCGGCGTCTTTTGTTTATCTGTTACGGTATATCCCCCCCGGTCTTTCGTCTCTTTCGCTTCTTTCTGTTGCCTTTGCGTTTGGGCTGCCTGTCGGGTGGGCTTCGAAAGGGGAAAAAAAAGGAACGAGGGTTTCTGAGGCTAGGAACACATGTTGATTTTCTTCTGGTGTTCCGGACCCTGGGTTTTTAGTATTTTTTTTCAGTCTGCTGGTCTATCTCGTGAGGAACACCAGCTTTCTCCGAGACTCGTTTTTCTTCCTTTCCTTGTTTCTCGCTTCTTTCTATAGTTCCATATCTCTATAGGGCTCGTCGAGATGCCGTCTCTCGAGCAAAGGCTATCATACCTCAAAAAAAGATACAATGCTAATCCTTGCACATTTTCCTGCTCTCTTTCCTGCATGCTTCCTGTAGTGTGAATTGGGAAACAGGAAGTGTAAATTGTAAATTGTAAATTGTAAAAAATAAAAAGTGGTATTTCCTTCGATGGTCGCCGTCCGTCTGTATCTTATTGTCTATCGCGCCACGTCCCTCGTGGTTCGTCTAGGTCGCATCGGCTCTCTCTCTCTTCGCACCCCCCCACAAGGGGCTTTCCCCTTCCCTCGTCACCCCAGCTGCTCCCCGCCTACAACTTCGCCGCCTCGCCCACCGTCCCGACCTTGAGCCGCTCCGTGTACTTCTCGAGCAACTTGGCGCTGTGGTACTTCCAGAACGACTTGCTGGCGTCGCGGCCGGCCATGCGCTTGAGGATCTTGGCGCCGCCGGGATGCTCCTCGTAGAAGCCTGGAGCACGTTAGCAAAACCGGTCCCGTCACGAGTTGACAAATGTAAATCGTCCTCCTCTGGCAAGCAGGGGGGGGACGTACCCGTAATGTCGTAGACGCCGCTGTCGATGATGATGTAGAGGCCGTCCTCGTCGGTCTTGTGCTTGGCGACCTCGGCCACGGTGAAGGACTTGGACATCGTGGCGGGGCGAGAGAAAGAAAAAGAGAAGGAAAACAGGTCGTGCGTTGAGCCTGGCTGCTGAACCTGGGTTGTTCTGCTGAGTTGGATTGGATTGAAGCGAGGTGGAATGAGAAAGAGAAAAGGCGATGCTGGGAAATGCGACAGGATTTAGTGTCGTCGTTCTGGTGCTGGTGTTCCCGTGCTACTGTGGCTGCTCCTCCTCTTTCGGTCGACAAACCTCGGCTCGGGTGCAGCTGGCCCGGTGCGTGGTGTATTAGTGCCACGGTGGGAAGGTGCGAGCGACGAGCAGCTGAACGATGCTGCCGAATCGTCTACTGACTCGCCCCAATGAGAAACGAGGCAGGCGCGCGCGGGGGCATGGTCTGCAGGGGCCAACTCGCTATTCTGCTGGGGCTCGACGTCACCTCTAGCGGGAAAGAGCAGGGCGGTGGAGATGGAGAAGCGCAGAGTTGGTCAGAAACAACCGATTTACCTGAACGCTGATGGGCTGGCCTGGGCGTTTATTCATCGCTCTTTCCCCTCCTCGACTTCCCCCAACGTCCAAACTCCGAGTTGGAGCACGTGTCCATGCCTTCGGGCCTGCTCATACTTCCCACCCCCTTGGAAGCCTTACCTTCCCTGGCCAAGGCCTGCACTTCCTTAGAAAGGTGCAGCGAGGATTTGACAACTCGGTTATGGGTAGCTTGTCCTTGAGGATTATGGAAGAAGAAACTGATGGGATTCTTTCTTTTTTTTTCTCTATTTCGGAACACGCGGTCAATGAATCGCGCGTTGGACAAGACAGAACATATTAAACAATACTTGCGCGTCTTCTTCTTGTCCCCCATTCTAAGCTGTTGTTCTAAGCTGTGAGAGTGAAGACAGAGAGGAAACAAGAGAAAGCGAGAGAAAGTAAGAGAAGAAAGAATACACTTTCTATGTCAAAGCCGTCCAGAAGAATTCCCAAGAGCAAAGAAAAAGCCAGTCCTCTATGGTGTATCGAGTTGTACGGCGAAGAGTAAGACAAAGCAAGCAAAACAAAATGGCCATCCCAAGGAAAAGCAGTAGTGATATCCAAAACCGAGCAAGAAACGCGCAGATCGCAAAATAAAATCCGGCCAGACCAGAGACCCAAAACGAGAAAAAAAAAACCAGCTTTCCTAGCTGAAAAGCGATCACGCTGCCAGAGAAAAATCAAAACGCCCATAAGATATAACCGTCCCACGAAAAAAAAACATTGTGTACAGAATGTCGGCCACTATCAAAGTTGAGAGGCGATGATGGACGAGAGGGTGAGAGGTTGTCGAAGTCTGTCGATGGTTCCCCCCCATTCCGTACCGTGTTGAGATGGTCAAAGCCAACCGAAGAGATTGCGCCATGGCCGAGAGGGGGGAGAGAAAGCGCGCGCGAGAAACAACGGACACAGTTGCGCGGCTTGAAACGATCGGCGGTCTTCCAGCATGTCCCTCTCCCGCGCAATTTCGACGGTGGCCAGCGTTATCGCAAGGCAGTCGCAGAATGTCGTCGTCACGACGTCGTGATGGAAAGCTGCTGCCGATCTTCCCCTCTCCGCGAGAGAATTCACATGCTCGTCCCAACCTGCCAGCCGGGCGGACGCCATCACAGGCCCACGTTCTCGAAATCGCGCATCATGACGGCGACCTGGGCTCGTTTTGCGGCTTCGGCCACGAGGGTAAAGTCCTTGAGGAAAGACTCGGTTGTTGACGACTTCACGGTGACGGGCGGTGGCGGCACGATCTTGCCGCCGGCCGCTGCTGTTGTTGCGAATGCAGCAGACGGCCGGGCGGCCGAGATCGTCGACTGTTGTGCCGAGGCGTTCATGTTGCGACGGCTGCAGAGAAGAGAGGGAAGTAGGGGAGAGAGAGAGAGAGAGAGAGAGAGAGAGAGAGAGAGAGAGAGACGACTAGTTGTGGTCAGTCTGGATGTAGACGAAAGTCGCAAACGAGGGCTGAAAATAAAAGGAAGCAGAGAAACGGAAGATAACAACGAGACAGGGCAAGATAAATAGGGCAGCTCCGATTCGAGAGACGGGCCCGCCTTGCGCAAGATACAGAAACAGGGGAGAATCGACCAGCTCGACCAAAGCGACCACATCGACCGAATAGACGAATAGGCCACAAAGAGGCCAGACCGACAGACGGCTTAAGCGACGGCCGGCTAAAGGGGGCACGCACGACAGGGCAAAAACCACAGGATTGCAGAAACGAGCATAGGGACATGTGCAGAAGGGTAAACACTCACGGGTTTGTCCTGGCTCGGCCGGAGGAAGATATGGCTATTCGGAAAAACGTGCTGCGACCAGATCGAGGCGGACCGGTGAAGTTGTACTTGTTTTTGTCTTTCGTTTTCCGTTTCCGTATTTTCGCGGAGGGGGACGTCGAGACAAGGGCAGAAGGAGATTCCAAGAAGAAAAGGAAAAAACAAGGAAGAGAGACAACAACAACGATAGCAGAAATTCTAGATCGAAGACGGCGAAGGCAGCGAAGAAGGGCACGCGCGTTGTTGCGTCGCAGAGAATTTGGGGCACTGAGACAAAAGGGGGACGCGGCCGAGCGAGACTGTCTCGTGAGGTGCGCAAAGTCGTCGACGACGAATGAGAGGGAGCGATGACCGGCGCAGAGACAAGAAAATAGGCGTTGCGAGCTGTCAAGTAGAGTCGCCACGCGGAGGCAGTTTGGAGAGGCTCGTGAGCGTGGGGGGCGCAAGGAGAAAGAGGGAAGAAATTGGCAAAGATGAAGAGGAAGAGGAAGAGGAAATCTACAGGAACCAGAGATAATCAGACTTGTTTGTTCTAATCTACCTACGGAGTAATCTACGCCAGAAACGTCAAAGGAAAAAAAAGTCGAGCCCGAAAAGCAGACGAGCAGAATATAGTGTCAGAGCCGGGCAAACCTCGGGAGGGAGAATGGAGAATGGAGAATGGGGCATGGAGAAATGGAGAAACGGAGCATGGCGACAAAGAGAAAAGAGAAAAGAGAGAAGAAACTTGCGCCGCTGGACAAAGGGCAAACCCAAGTATCTCGGCCACCCAAACCACACGGAAAAGCGACATCACATGGGAACAACATGTCCCGGGGCAAAAGCCGTTGCTTCCTGGGCTGGAGAGAGAGAAGAGCGTCTTGGGCGTCTTGGGCGTTTGGAGCGACTGCGGAGAAATGCTCGTGGCCGATGACGATTGCTGCTCCACATGGCGCAGAGGAAGAGACTGCGCGCGCCGACCCAAGGACAGTGCCAATTGCGGAATGCACGGTAAAACACAGTGCAGGTACGGAAGGACCCGGAACCGCCGAGGCTACGATGGCCGGGTGACTTATACACGCTCCGCCGGCCCATTATCGCATTCTGGGAGGTGAAATGACAACCTCACTGTACAGGTACTCCGTAATACGACAAGCAACGTGCGATGCACGATGTGTACGAGTGCGTACTCGTACTTGTAAGACATCCCGGACTTGCGTGCGGGTCGGGTGGTGCACGGTACGAAATGGGACGACCGAGGACAGGGATGGCCTCATCGGGGGAAGCACATCTTATCGTATCATCTGAAGACGAGAAAAGAAGGGACGGGATAAAGAGGACGAGCAAGGACGGCGAGGGGATGCTCTTCCAGACAGCCCGTACCATGCCTCGCCAGACTTCGAGAATGCCAAGCTGGACGATCTGGAACCAGAGAGAGGACTGGGCATGACATGAGATCGAGATCAAGAGCAGATACGAGGGACGCAAGGAAACAAGGAAACAAGGATGCGAGAATGCAAGGATGCAGCGCGGCCACCATAGATTCCCAATCCGCAACCATAACCAAGAGTCGGCCACAAGACGGCATCCCGCGCATCCGTGCCGCCGCAATCTCGACGCTTTGCCGTGCCCTAAGCCGTGTCTGCTCGCAGCGTCGAGCCGCGCCACGCCGTTCGCTGCAGATGACAAAAAGAGAGCGAGAGCGGCGAGCTCGAACTTGAGATGGACGCAAGGTGCAATAGACGCAGCGCAGAACCAGATGCCATGCCTTCTTATCGTCTAATACCCTCGCTTTAGCCTATGCCCAGCCTGCGACAGGAAGGACGACATGCCAGGAAAGATCGAAACGAAAGGGAAGGACAGCATCGAGGAAAGAGCGAGCTTGCATGGAGTAGATGCAGGTAAACAGGCAAGTACTCCGTCGGAACACACGATTCGTAGTGTCCAAAGAAGGAAGGACCAGCCACACCACACGTCTGCTGAGCCTCCTGCCAGAACTAAGACACCACGCCTCTCATGCCACTGCCGTGCCTACTATGTACGTCGTATGGGAATCTGGGCAGGGGCGATCCTGATTCTTATTTCTCCCTCTCTTCCTCCCTCGGCGCCTTCGTTCTCTCTGTTCGTGGAACAATCTGAAACACGCAAGTCCAATGCTCTTCGTCCGCCGCGGGAAAGGACCAAGGGGGGTTGCACTGCAGCCACTCCTTACCCCCCCCCCCCTCCCCCCCCTCCCCCCCAATGACCCCTGCGGATCCTCCGTGCTCGCCGCCTACGATTGGCCACTGCCGCAACGTCAAACCACGGTTCCCACACAAACCACAAAGTCGCATCTCGACATCTTGACATATCTCGGCCTCTCTCCTGTCCAGCACAACCATGGTGCCAGGCCCTTCCCCTCAACATGCCCGACCCATGATGGCGATCAACCCTGCTGCGATGCTGAAATTAACCGTCCCATCCATCTCAAACATCCATACGCTGGCCGAGTAAGAATAGCTTGTTCTTGCACAACGGCGCAAACGGCGCCGACGAATCGAAGCAGCTCTTCTCTCCGGTGTTCCTCCTGTGTTCCTCCTGCTGAGGCCTTCTCGCTTGCAGATCGGTGGCCCGCTGGCCAACTGGATGAATGCGGTTCATCCTGTTGTTGAGGCTGGCCGCCTCCGTGATGCTGCCGCTTGTCGATGGTCCGGATCTGTTCTCTCTCGGCTCTTTTTGAGCCTCCCTCGTCGCTTTCCCCCAAGAGTCATGGGGAAAAGGGCACTCGGGCGTTCCGTTGGCGTCGACGAAGAAGATGAGATGGCAAATATGGGAAAAAGGACGACGAGACCAGAGAGAGGTCCCCTTTGAGGGCATATAACCTCTTGCTCTCCTTTTCCCGGTCTCGAGGTTTGCGGCTCTCGTTTTGTCCTCTCTCTCTCGTTTCTTTTCTTTCTTTTCTTTTCTTTTTTTCTTTCTCTTTCTCTCTTTCTCTCTTTCTCTCTTTCTCTCTTTCTCAACTGCTTGCCTTTTATGCCACCTGCGTTTTCTTGTTTTTTTTACGCACCCTTGCGCTGGCAGCCCAGAGCTTCGTAATACTTGCACACAGACCCTGCATCCTGCGTCTTTTTTTGTTTTCGCCGTCCTCGTCGGGTTGTGAAACCACCACGCTCAACTCTCCCCCCTGCCCAACCCTGTCTGCTAGCAAGGGCCGCCGGCGCTACCGCACGCACCCCGGACATTGCCCAGGATGCTTGCAATCCTCAGTCGTTCCAGGTCGCTCAGAGGGGGCGGCCATGGCAGCGCCGCCTCCGCCGGGAGCGGGACCGCCAGTGTCGGAGGACCTGCAGGTGCTCCCTCCTCCTCATCCTCCTTGTCCTCCTCGTCCACAAGCACCTCATCGACCGCAAAGAACCATGCAGGCGGCCAGGGTCAGACGCACGGCCCAAACGCGCCGCTGTCTCTGCTCTCGACAATGGTGGTCCCCTCGGCTGCTCCAGCGTTTGTTCTTCCCAAGTCCGAGTCTGCGTCTGCGTCTGCGTCTGCGTCTGCGTCGACGTCCTTCTCAACCACGTCCTTCTCGTCGTCCGCCTCGTCCGTTTCTACTTCCTCCCTCTCCTCGTCATCCAACACCGCCGCCAGCTCGATTTCCACCTCCTCTGTCGAGCCAGGCCTTGTATCCAAGCCCACCCTGCAGACGTCGACCGTCTTGGGGCTCGTTGAAGACAAGACCTCCCCCCCCTCGCCTGGCATCAACGGCAAACGAGAATGCCCCTACGTGAACCGCCCGCTACCACCGCCGCCGCCGCCTAAGAACCCGTCCACGATGCCTTCGCGGCCAAGCACATCTGCCGGCGTCGGCAGCAAGCAGACTGCCGGTCCCGCTGCCGCCATTGACACGCTTGCCCCCCCGAGCAGAGCAGCAGACTTCAGCCGCAGAATCTCTAGAGACGACATGTTCTTGGGCACGCAGACGAAGAAAACCGCAGCCTTCGACAAGAGAGTTTCCCGCGATGACCTCTACCTAGGAACTCGCCCCCTTGCTGCACGCAGTGCCGCCTTCCACATTCCCCTCCGGGCTCCGCTTGCCACGACAGAAGAGGGCCTCGACGTGAGAATGGCGCCGCCGCCAGCCGCGTTTCCGGCGCGCATGGCTACGCCCGAGTCGCTCATGTCCGGCGAGATCCAGATCGGCATGGCCCTGGGAAGCCCGGTTCGCCCGTCGCCGCCAGAGCCGCTGCCGTACCGACAGCAGCAGCAGATGCAGCAGGAACGCCTGCAGCAGGTGGAGCCGGCCACATACGCTTCGTGGCAGCCGCAGGCTGCCACGACTTCCCATGACGCTACTAACACTGCACCGGTCGCGACAAGCGACATGCCGATGCAGCGCTCCAAGACGACCCGGCGAAAGCTGTTTGGCATATTTGGGAGCAAGCGGCACCACGACCCCGTCAAGTCAAGTCTACCGTCGTCTTCATCGGCATATTCGCTCGAGGGCAGCGAGTCGTCATCTGTCGTGATGACTACGGCAGTCCCGACATCTGGCCCTCCTGCGAGTGCTTCAACATCGACGGAGAGACCGGCGACACGCAGCGGCAGTCGAAAGTACCAGCCAATCGTCATCCAGATCCAGCCCGAGCCCGCGACGACGACGAACATCAAGGCCAGCGGCACATCTCTGTCGCCGCCACTCGCACCCCCGGCCGCCCCTGCTGCTCCGAGTGTAAAGGAAGGTCGCAGCATGCGGCCCTTTTTGCGGTCCAAAGCGTCTGAGCCGGCCATCCGCCGGCGGCCAGAAATCTCTAACCCAATCCCCATGTCCTTGGGCAATGGCACGATGAGCAACCTGAATGCCATAAGCACAATGGGTAATGGCAGCAGTCTCATGCCTCCCCCGATGCTAGGCGCCAGCCCATATCTGGATGTTGAGATCCCCGATGTCCGCATGGAGCGCTACAGCGTCATGTTTGGCAACGTTCTGGGCGGCGGGTCTTCCTGGCAGCCGGCCTCATCTCTACTGGCTCGCCGGCAGGCGACGCTCGACAAGCTCAAGACGATCAACGACCGGATGCAACAAGAAGACCTGGAACGCGACCGGGCTACCGTCGCCGCCGCAGACGACTTTGTCATCGTTCACGGTGCTCCCAGCAGCGGACTGCAGCGCAGAGCCACATCACCACATGTGGCGAAATCGCCTGCGTTCTCCCTCTTCCCGAACAAGTCGCCCAACGTCGTCAACGCCGTTGGCACCAGCCCTCTGTCGCCCCGGATCCGGTCGAACACGTCGCCTGCTGCCACGCGGTCACCCGCACGGCCCGGGGCTGACTTCCTGCAGCCTCAGGCCATGGCACGGCCTCCCTTGCAGCAGTCTCAGCGGTACATCAACCCCTTACGAGAAAATCCACCCGTCACAAGCCGCAGGGGACCTACAGCAGCACAGACAATGCCAGTAACGTCGATGCCTGCACCAGCAGCAAGACCTACAGTCCATTTCGACCCATCGCAGTCGAATCTCATCCTCGACTCGCCCACAGAGATGGACTACCCTGAGGAGGGGGCGTGGCAGGCCAAGCCGCAGCAGGTGCAGCCCTTCAAACCCGTGATCCAGGAGCCCCAGTGGCAGATGATCTCGCCGCCGTCCACCGGTTCCCTGTCGAGCGCAGGCAGCAGCGGCAGCGCCACCAGCAACCTTCTGCGTGGCAGACCAACAGGACCAGGCGCGGTGACACCTTCTCCTTCCTCGACGGCATCGCTAGAGCTCGACGTGGACGAGTCGGACACGGCCCTGAAGTCGGCCGTGGAGATCTCCATTGCCCGCCAGATCAGCGTCTCGCGGCAGCAGCGGCAGCTGCTGCGGCCGCTCAAGACCAACATGCTGGCGCCACCACCCGCCGTGAGCGCCGCCGCCGCAGCGGCTGCCTCGACGACGCCGTCGTCCTCCACGTCGTCGCCGTCGCGGTCGGCCACGCTCAAGCTGAGCCGAAACGAGCGCCTGCAGGAGACGAAGACGTCTACGCCCACGCTGGTAGTCTCTGCTGACGCGGAGGTGAACTACAAGTATAGCAGCAGTAGCAGCAGTGGCAACAGGCCGCCGCCACCGCCGTCGTCTTCGTCGTCTTCGTCGGGCCTTTGGCAAGCCGAAGGGCAATCTCAGCAGCACCAGCAGCAACAGCAGCGGATGCGGTACATCTCGCCGCGGTCCAACGCCAATGCCAACGGCAACCTGCAAGCGTACCAGATGGCGCAGAACCGCAAGAGCGAGCGTGTCATCCTGGAGGCGGCTTAGTGGTGGTACTTGTTGGTTTCTTGTTTTTGTTATTTACGTTTTTCTATTTGTCTGTTATCTTCTTTTCTTTCTTGTTTCCTTGAGGGGCAGGTAGACTCTAAAGGACAGGCCCCTATTCCCCCTCCCTCTTCTACCTTTTCCTTTGAAGCAGGTCTTTATTTTTCTTCTTTTTCTACACGATTCTTGGAAATTGTGAAGCCTCAATGGGACAGGCTTGTTTATTTTTTATTCTTATTGTTTACTACTTTATGATTCTGGACTGGTACTTTTATTTTCTATTTTCTTTCTCTTTTCTGTTTTTCTTCTTTTTCTTCTTCTTATTGATGGGACGGATAATTAATCTTTGACCACTTTTGTGCGCAATGCCAGGAAACAGAGCCACTATTTTGAGAGAGAGAGAGAGAGAGAGGTACGAATGAGACAGACAAGACAGATGCCATAGAGAAAATGGATACGAATGAAAACGAAATCCAAGAGAGAAAAACATTGACCAGTGTTCGACCAATGCGTGACAAATCTGTGAAGGGCAAAAAATAAAAAGGTTTTTTTTTTCAGAAACAGGAACAGACCACACCACATACGACATGGCGTCCAAGCGCTGAAGCAGAACAAAAAAAGGGGCAGCCCTCCCCCTCCTCTCCCAATACCAGGGATCAGGGCTGCTGGACTCTTGTCACAAAACATGTTTAAGCTTTTATGGGGTTGCTGCTTCTTCTTTTTACGTCGTATTTACCCTTCTATTTTCGTGTTTCTTTAATTTCTGGACTTTGGTTCTTCCCATTATTTCAGTGGCTCAGCGGGGAGAGAGAGAGAGAGAGAGACTATTATTGTGAAGGTAGTCTCATACACCGCAGTCTACTCGGTCTGTTTCGTAGGTATGCTCCAGCCCTTTTCGTTTTTGGCAGGGGGACTTGTCTACAATATGCTGTCACTGAAAAAATAAAGACAAACCTCCCCAAAAAAATGTATTTTGGAACGCTTTGTATAAGTTCTGAATATAAAACAAAATTGGGGGTAGCCCCCCCCCCCCCAACCTCAAAAAGATGTGATACCAAAAAAGGGGCAGTAGAGAATCGACAGGAGAAAACAGAGACAAGAAGCAGCAGAGGGGCAGAGAGGGAGAGTCGTTATAAACAAAAAAGGAACATAAAGAAAAGAAAAGGAAGAAAAAAAGAAAAAAAGAAAAAAAGAAAACAAGAAAAAAAGAAAAAAAGAAAACGCCGCCCTGTACTGATGGTCTTCCCAGGAAGTGTAACAAAAAACAGCGCAAACTGCATCCACGAATGGTCTATCGCCCTCGTCCCCTCTCCCTCTCTCTAGCCCGCTCTTTGTCCCAACGCAGGTGTCCCTTGTCCAAAAAGCACCGCGGTTCCAAATTTTACATCACCACGCAGCACGAGTTTGTCTTCTTTGCTTGGGCTGTCAAGGGGTTAGCATATTTGTCAAAACCTCCCCGCAGAGCTGCATCCCCGGGAAGCAGAGATAACCCACTGTAGAACATCTTGCTGTGCGCGCTCAGCCCTTCGCTCTTGGCCACGAGGTCGTCGATCTTCTCGCCGCGCTGCAGCACGCTCTCGATGGTCTGGTGCAGCACGATCTTGGTCTCGTCGAGCTGCTGCTGGATCTTCATGATGCTGTCGGCCTCGTGGGGGTCCTGGTACTTGACAATATACTCCTTGAGCTCGGGGAACGACACGGCCGGGTGGTCGCCGGTGGCCCAGGCGGAGCGCGGGTTCGAGGCCAAGAACTCGTCGACGACCTTGCCGAGGAGCTGGTGGACGACGAGGCTGGGATGGTCAGAGGGAGGGGACCCAATGATTTGTTTCGGTACGAAAAGACGGGGGGGGGGCCGGGGGGGGGGGGCTCACCGGGGATAGGCTCTGTCGCTGATGATGATGGCGCAGACGCCCTCGCTGCGGCTGTAGGCGTGGAATCTCTGGACGTCGGGCGGTCAGCTGGAGTTCGGCCGCGACATTTCTCATTTGCCGTCGGCCATGGCTGAACTCACATAGTCCTGCTGCTCCTCGTCCTGGACGTCCTGGCGCTGGCCGGGCTTTGTTCGCTCGGCGACGGTTTTGGAGAAGTAGGTCATGAACGTGGACACGCTGTTCCGTCAGTCCCGTTGTCAGCGACCAAAAACAAGGAAAAAAACAACAGGAGAGCAGTTCTTACGTCGACCGCTGAAACATCCCGTAGGTGCTCAGGTCCTTCTCGGCGATGAGCTCGAGCGACTTTCCGGGGCCGCCATCGTTGCGGATGATCTTGGGGGGAAGGGGGGCATGTTAGCGAGATGTTGTCTTCCGCCTCGCCTCTAGCGTGAGCTGCTCCTCCTCCTCGATCCATACCCCGATGTAGAACAGCTTCATCGTGTTCGTGAGCTGCGAGCGACGTCTCTCGAAAACGGTGCTGGGTCGCTTCGGACGTGAAAAGGGGGCGTCGCTTCGTGAAGGGAGACCGTGTTCGATCGCAGTACCGCGTCTGTCGGCGTGAAGAATATCGAGAGCGACGAAAAGGGGGGAAGGGGGGGTTATCGTAAGGAAACAATGCGTCGTTGGAGATATGAATGGCCGTTTCGTTGACGGCCAGCCTGTTGAGGGAGAAGAGATAACTGGAGGCGGCGAGGTTTGCTGCACGCTGCGTCGGCCCTGTTGAAACTCCGGATGGGAAGGCGGGGGGGAAACGGGCAGGATAGCAGCGTAGCAGCAATGTGTATCCTACAGTAGTTCTCACGCCTGCTTGGCTGTCACATGCCCCTCGCTTTTATGCTTGTTGGGGGTGGCCGCCGGGTCCTTGCAGGGTCTCCAAGGCTAACTAACGGCTTTGCCGCCCGCCCTCAGCGCGGGCCTAAAGGCGGTGAGCAAACCGCTGATTAAGGAGCGCCCGCCAACATCTCACATAAATTCTTGCCTCCGCCCCGTTCTCAACCTTTCTTTCAAGTAACTTTACAGAACATCAACGCTCTGAAAATAGAACTACAAGCCGCAGCAGCGCCTGTGGCTGCACGCCTCCTGATAGCCGCTCACTTGACTTGATGGAATGCATCTGCCTACGTCGAGAACAGGGCTGATGGACCTGGCAAAACAAGACAGGTGCGCGATGGCGTTTTGTCGGTTTGACGGCTGCCTAAGTGGGCGCTGTCGAGGTCACCGTGGGCATCGTATGAGCTCTCGACAGGGTTTGGCATTGATGCCGTGTGCATCTTCTCTTTTTCTCTTCTCTCTCCAACCTGCCACGACGACCTGGCTTCCTTGCTATGGTAACCGACTACCGTCCCCCCGTGACGTCTTCGGTGGTCTGTCGACGAGAAATGGGGTTCTTTTCTTCATCTCTTGGATGGCAGAGAACAGATTCTGTTTTTGGATAGCTTGATCACGATTAAGCCGGAGCGCCATGGCTGGCCACTCCGTCGCCGAGAGGCGGCGGGTGCATAGCTGGGGCTTGACTTTGTTGGTCGCACATTTCATTCGTATTGCAAAAGAAGATGGTAGAACTGGTAGAACTCCACAACGCCTTGTTCCGTTTTCCATTTTCGAACGCCAGATGTCCGCAGCGTCCTTGGTCCGTTTCCGCACACCACATGCCCGTAAGACCCTACTTCAGAACCGTGTGCGCGTTGCGCATCTCCAGGTACTGCTCCGCCACGCCCTGCTGGAACCCCCGGATCACCGCAAACACCTCGCTGTTGTGGTACCGCAGCCGCGTCTTGGGATCCGTGTACGCCGCCGACAGCCCCGTGATGTCGCAGTACCGCCGCTGCGGCGCCAGGCTCGGCGCGCTCTCGATGTTGGTGTACGTCACGCTCGGCGCCGAGGGGCCCACGGCGAGGGTTGCCGCCGCCGCCGCCGCCGAGGCCGTGCCCCCCCCCGGTGTATTGGCTGGCCGCAGGCTCTTCTCCAGCACGAGCTTCGACAGGCTGCGGTTGGCCTGGGCGAGGTTGGGCTGCAGACCGCCGCTGCTGCTTCCTGTCGTGCCCGCCGTCGCCGCCGCCACCGCCCCGCTGCCCGTCGCTGCGCTGCTGCCCGCCGGGGTCGACGTGCCGCTCGTCGACAAGCCGTCGTCGTCGGCGTTGTTGTTGTTGTTCGCATTGTGTCCGCCCCCCGCCCCGCTCGGCGTGTTCACGCCGCTGTTGTCCTGCGGCGTGGCCATGGCCGAGGCCTCGCGCCGCGACGCGTCGCCCAGGATGGTCTTGACGTTCTTGTTGCGGCGCTGGTTGGGCCGCCACGCCGGGTTGCGGAACGTCTTGTGGATCGCGTGGAGGTCGAGCTGCTCGATGAGCGCCTGGTGTGCCGCCTGGGCGGCCAGCGCTTCTGGGGTGGCCATTGTGTATATTCGTGTGAGCGTGTGAGCGTGTGTGCGTGTATGTAAGTAGGTAGATCGTGTTGTGACGAGGCGGGCCCGGCGAGCAGTGAAGCTTCCAGGCAGTGTGGCCGCTGCAGCAGCTAATAGCGGTTGGTGGTTTGGCTGGAGATGTAATTCTGCCGCGACTCACCGCCTTTCTGTTTAGCTGGTGGTGCTCTGCTTAGACGCGCATCGCGAGGTCCGTCGGCGTCGGCGTCTGTTTACTCGATTTGCAAGACGTGCCATTCAATCTATTCGCAACCCGGACACAATGGTATGCTCAAGATGATGCAATGGGAGGGCAATCATCATCCGTGCAGACATGGTTGCTAACCCACCGCAGGAGAGCCCGCACGAGCACCAGCAGAACTTGCTGCTGTCGCGCATCATCACGAACGTGGTACGACGCGCCGAGAGGTTGACAACAGACAGGGCGTGCGGGGAGAGAAGACGGGCTGACGTTGACTCTAGGAGAAGCTGAACGAAGCCGTCATGGTCATGAACAAGGCGCTGCAGGTGGGTGCTCTGCCGCAGACGGCTGGACGGGGCAGCGCGAATGGCTGCCGCTAATGGCTGTCGCGAACGGCTGTCGCTGACCGACAAACAGGAAATCAACATCCAGAACATGGACGTCGAGCTCGTGGCCCAGATGTTTAAGAACTACCGGTCGAACGTGCTCTTCCACCTGGAAGGTGAGTTGCCGTGGACGGTCGACAGACCGAGCATGTCTCTGGCACGCGTGCCTCTGCTAACAGCAGCGCGCAGCCACCGACAAGCTGTCCGAGCCGTCATGATAGGAGGACGGGAATGATTTTGGTTTCCTGGGGTTCTTTCTGTGTTTTCTGTCTCTGCTGAGTTTACGAGTTATGATGTCCGATGCTTTGCCGTCTGTTGGCTGCCGGAAGCTTTATTTGGAGGAGTGTTGCCAAATGACAATACACGAATACATGACCATTCCTGCAAGAGCGTCTATTTTCTGCGAAATTAATACAGTACTAGAAGGCGTCGTTCCGAGAGAGCAGTTGCAATTCTCGCTGCGGAGTGACGGATCTTCTGTTTCTATGCTTCAAGGCTGCGGGCGGCCGGGGCTAGCACTTTGTGGGGAAGCAGCCCCTCCAGAACAATTGCATTGTTCGGCGCCGTTTTGCTGGGGCAAAAAAATGTGTTTCCCTGGCCCTCTCCAACGCTCCAACCCGACCGCCCGCGACGACATCTTGAGCCTCGTCGCAAAATGATGTCCACTATGGCGCCGCCGCAGCCGGCGCAGCCTGCAGGATCTGCTCCTGCGACGTCTTCTTCCTCGTCCCCCTCCTATTCTCTCTTCCCTCCCATCCCCGCCCCGCTCCAGCGCCTTTTCGACCTCGTGCCCTTGGTCACCTATCCCGCGAATGCCCTGCCGGGGGAGGACGGCTACGACGATGACGACGGCGGTGCCGGCGACGGACCGAGCGACCGCGATGAGCTCCCTACGCTCTACGTCTTTGTCGACCCGGCCGATGCCGCCCGCGGCCGCGCCAGCTTCAACCCGACTTGTCTGAAGTGGCAGGTGAGCAGAAGGCGACACCCGGCGATGCACAAATGGACGAGAGAGCCCCTCCCTGCTAACCCCCTTCTCCCAGACCTTCCTCCGCTTTGCCGGCGTGCCCGTCCGCCTGGTCGCCTCGTCCAACCACGCGTCGCCCACGGGCGCCCTGCCATTCCTGCAGCCGCCCCGGCGGCGGAGGCAGCAGCAGCAGCAGCAAGCCAAGCAGACGCCGCTCATAGAATCATTTCTTATTCAATCAATAAATAAGAGAACTCCATCTTGCGCCGCGTGTTGAAAGAGGA
>WNYD01000023.1:251648-299481 GCA_021396205.1 Sporothrix brunneoviolacea | reverse complement strand
CCCCCCCCCCCCCCCCCCCCCCCCCCCCCCCCCCCCCCCCCCCCCCCCCCCCCCCCCCCCCCCCCCCCCCCCCACTCACCAGAAGCTACAAAAGAGCCAAAGCTGGCCAAGGCTACCAAGACATTCGTGAAATACATTGTTTCGTGAAAGAAAGAAAAAAGTAGACACGGAGAAGTAATTGATAGGAAATGAATGACCAGGGCACTCAGTCAAAAAAGGAAGACCTTGTCAAAGGGTATGTGTTTGTCAACAATCGTAGAAAAAAAAGTGAAGAGAATATAGCTAGTCAATGACAGATGCCTTTCATCAGACAAAAAGGAGAAGTATATCGTTGAAACAAGTCTAGTAATCAGCAGCCTCTAGGGCGCTTGGAATTGATAAAGAAAGATATGAAGCGAAACAAAACGGAAAAATGAGGGAATAGGCTCGCTACAAAGACAAAAAAAATGGAATGTCGACGCGAGACAGAAGGAAAGGAAAACAGAAGGGAAGATCATTGATGTGCAACCTAACCGTGGAGCAGCATGGCTTGATATATATAGGAGCCCAACATTTTACGAGGCGTGCATGACAATTTTCAGTGATTGCCGCCTCGTGATCGACAGTTTGCCCAAAAATCTCCTCCTTGGATCGCCGTAACAGCATCACATCACACTCCACGCCCCCTTCGTTCTTTGGTCCCCTCGATTCTCCCAGTCGTCAGTGTTTCGGCCTCCTTCTCTTTCCCACCATCACGACACTACGAGACCGAGACTTCTTGGCAAACCGAAAGAGCTCACTCCTGCCAAGATCCAAGCGGTAGAGAAAATGTGAGAGAAAAGGAATAGAACCGAGTCAAAAGTTGGGTTACATGGGGGTGTAGAGAAGGGGCAGCCTGTTCGAAGTAAGATGCTGGTGTTTAACCGGTCCCATTCACTCAAGGGGGGCTGCCTGTGGGTCTCGAGTTCAGCATGACCAGGAAAGGAAGATGGGAGAACGTGCCCCTCGAAAATATGTGCACAGCGGCCGTACGCCAACAAGGGTAGTCGAAGACAGACGGCAGACAGCAGTCTGCCATGGTGTTGTAAACAACCTTTCAAAAAATAGAGACGACAGGCGGCCTGTTCTTGGACCACTGACATGGGGTGAGAGGGGAAGGAGGCTCTGTTGAACGGTAAACCTGCCATCCGAGATCTGAGGAAAACTAGCCTCGACAGGCCATGCAAGCAAACCGTGACTACCGCGCCACTAATGCAAGATGTCTTGTGTTGCACTAGATGCTGGTGACAGGGGCCAGAACAAAAAGGAGAAAAAAAGAAAAGAAAAAGCTTATAGCTTAGCGTGGTACATTCGTAGATATGATAGATGTACGTCGTAGAAGTCTGGGGGACAGTAGCAGGGATGTGAATGGTTTACGATGTACGGAGTAATACAGAGTAGAGACAAGCTGTTTGGTAAGTAGTACAGTTTAGTAGGTACAGCAACATTTGCTAGTAGTTTTAGGCTTCGCCAGGGGGTCCATATAAGCGTGCGTTCGGCATCTGTCGCCGCACGGAGCCTTCTCCACCCCTGGCCAGTTTCCAGACGTGCTTTGTTTTGTATCGAAAACTCGATACCATCAATGCGATTTATGGACAGGTACGAGTGACCGCAAAAATATGAAAAAGAAGAGATAAAGCAAAGAAAAAAAATTGTTCATCGTGGCGAAGACTCTAGGAAACCAGGCCGACGTATATTTGAAGTATTTTCTGTGAGTTTTTGCCGCCTCGTGTCTTTGAAGCACTCACATGTGCTCTCTGCCGTCTTGTGTATACGTAGTATCGTATTGTGTTTCTCATCCTCGAAGTGCCAGGTCCATCTCAAAACGCATCTTATAATAAAGCCTAAGACTGGCTTTGGATTCTGACAAAGCAACGCAAAGAATAGACAAGCAAAATCTACGAAGTCTTGGCATTAGCACAGGGATAAATGGAAAAGGCTAACCATGCTACTGTAGCATAGACTCCCCGGTTGCACGGTTGACAAATATGGAATTTCCTCTAATGAGGTTTGCTACAATACGTGTGTTTCAAGAGACCCAGTTGCTCGTTGCATGTTTGTCTCTTCTCTCACGTAAGAACTCAGCCGCCCCCGTAAGTCGGGAACAAAAGGAAAATTCAATAAAGGGACAAGCGCCGTGATCCCTAAAGAGGCGAAGGCGTTTCCATATTAAAAACAAAAACAGAATGATGTGGTCTGGTTCCTGAAACAATGACTTATGGCAATTAGCTATATGAATCTGCACATGCCGTTATACAGGGGTAGGCAGAGATTGGGAGAAATCCACCGAGCAAAAACTGACAAGCAAATCCCGGGACGCCACCAATGAGAGCGCCTTTCCTTATTTTATTTCTCCTGTTTCCCATTTTCCTCCGAGCTCTTCTTCTTGTTTGATTTTGTTTCGTGGGTGATATTGGATGACAAAAAACAATTCGCTCTCCTTCTCCTGGCACTGATGAACATCATCTTCTCATTCCAAGCAGCAATCAGACGTAAAATTTACTAAAAAGCCATAGCAGCAGCAACAAGCATGCAACTTGAAGCCTCGCATCCGATTCTCGTAGAATCAATGTGCCCTTGACATCCCTCGGTGGCGTGGAAAAGTCATGTCCGTACTGTGGGAGTTCATAATGGTCCTCATCAGACACGGCATTCCCAACCAAAGCATCAAGAGCAGTCAAACCTGTTGTTATCGTTGTCGTCGCTTCTGTGTCCTTCCTTCCGATATTCTCCCCGAAAAGCACAGACGACATCATCCGCGTTGACAAATGGGAGCGCCAGCTCACTACCAAGTAAATGGTAGAAATGCTAACAATCTCAAGACACTGCATTGCAAAAACAATTACGTTGGCAAGACTGTCAGTAAGCCCACTTCCCTCTGTCGGTGGCCTATAACTCGATAGCAGTCGTAGGCGGCCAGTACCGTTGCCAGATAGTAAGATGTGGTTGTGTAAAACGAGCAACTCAAGAGCAAATGTGCCTAAAGCCGCTGGCCAAAGCAGGTAGGTGGCTCGAAGCTTACTGTGAGAATTGCGCATGACAGCAAAGCAAACGACTGCTGCACTTGTGACGTAGGGGTGGGACGATTCGTCGGCTATAGGCGAGAAGGTTATTATGTCGGCGAAGACGAGAAAAAAAATAGAGCAAAAAATGACGACCATAAGTTGTATTGGCGCTGTAAATTCATTGGGATACAGCACTGTCACCAGAAGCTGGTCAAGCCAGGATTTATGTCTGATTGGCGCCGGCGTGGGATGCTTTGCACGTAGCCGTAATACCATTCTGTCGCGAGTGAGCGCAGCGCGTCGTGCAATGATTGCTACAGCCATACCCCAGAAAGGTGCGCACCAGTAGAGACAGACGGCACGGCGCATGTCGTCGGCATTCCACTTTGCACCACAGCAAAAGTGACCGGCCCGGCTAACAATTTCAAAAAAGCCGTATTGTCCAGGCAACAAAACAATGAATGCCACAACGGCAGACGACATGCAAACCAGCATCAACAGGAAATCGGGACGGCTTTGATTGATGCGAAAACCAAGCCGCAACGTGATGTATGTGACAAGAAACCAGAACGAGACGAGCCGTGGAAATTGGTAGAGATGGAAAACGCTATTCTGGGTGCCTGATTCGCGGCCATCCAGCATCAACGTCAATAGACATGGTAGAATATTGAGGCGAAAAAGTACCGATGCAACACGGCGAAAAGAAAAATCGCCAGACTTCAGAAAGTAAGACCCGTGGCCAAAAGCAGACAGAAAAAGATACGCATTTGTGAAAAATTCGGCCCACCTCACGACGGCGGGGATCTCGGACGCTTTTTGATAAGACAATAGCAAAAAGGCAGCTTGCATCAAACCTTTCCACTCGTCCGACACATGGCGGGGCAAGAAATCTACCTGGAGTGCAGGTTTCGTCTTCAGCTCTAGCGGAGAGACATTGTCGTCGGTCTTAGATGTCAGTTCCTCCCGTGGATGAATATGTCTTCGGCTGGCAATGAAACCGGCTCCAGAAACAATCAATGTGAAGTATAACCAGCTCCCTCTGTAATGCTTCTCAGATTTGGGAAAGGCGTGTGAGCGGTCGGCCACGTAGCAATAAAGAACGGCGAGGCCAAGGAACGAATAGGGGAGATAGGAGGACACCACGCGGCCTTTGACCAAAGATAGGATAATAGGGGCGACAATAGCAGCGCAAAGACCGTACCAGAGAGCGATCTGGCCGCGGACCTGGTCTGGATACATGACGCAGCAGGTGGTCTTATGCGCACAGCTAAGAGCCTTGTCACTGGAGGGCCCGGGTCGTGTAAGTAGGCCATTGCAACGAGCGTTAAGCGGAATGTCAATCCATCGCTCGGCGACGGATGCAGCAACGTGCAAGCCTGTGTCTTCATATGCCTCGGGTACGTGAGAGGTCATTTCGTTATACGCAGTCAGGATATGCGACTGGACAGCATTCGGTAAGCTGCCGAGGTAGTCATTCATGAGCTTGATGCGCCTAGGAGACAGGGCTTCGGCTCGACCAGGCGACAGCATCTCGTAGCGTGGGATAGTGACCGGGCTGAGGAAAACGTAGTTTGTAGGTGATTCGTCTTGCCCGGTCGATGGGCGGACAAAGTCTCCCATAGCAAGAGCTGCTTGGTCAGTCGCTGCTCGGAATTTCTCAAAATACATATCCCCGGCATTCCTGGCGGCCCAGAGCCCTACTGAGCCCGCAACTATCATGGCAGGTTTTGGCGGTGGCTTGGGGTCTTCAGAGTCAACACGACTGCCCGGGCGCATACGGTCAATCTCCGCCCGGAAAGCGGTTGAATTAAGCCAAGGGTCCCAGATGAAGTCGAGCTGGACCGACTCTGACTCGATGGATAAGTCATGGCGCGGATTCGTCTCGGTGAACGTCGTACGCAGCAGCCATTCGGCTGCCTCATGCTCGAGCCGCGTTAGGGCGGCAAAAAAGAGCACGCGCGTGCTGGAGTCGCCGACAAAAAGCAGTCGTTTGCCTCCGAGACAGTCACGGATGTCGTCCCGCGAGTACTCGTACATGCGACAGCCCGCAGGCTCCCACTTATCAAATGGCCGGGCCGGCGGCGGCTCGCGGCCTTCTTGCTGCAACGCCTCGAGCTGCTCATACGCCGTGGTGGCATCGACCGACGGACGGGTGTAGGGTGGCCAGGAACCATGCCTTACCAGAGCTCCGCACCGGTACGGGTCGACAGTATCTAGGAAGTCATATCAGCATAAGGTCATGGTGTAATATGCAAAGCAAACAGCGTGTCGTATGCCATCACCCCAGACCCATGACTCACTCGACAGTGCTTGCAGGGCCAGGCCAATGCAAAATAGGGCCACGGACAGGCGGACGAAAATATTGCCGCCGCTGTGGCCGACGTCAAGGATGCCCAAGCTGGAGAGCCGCCGGCCAGCGATGCTGAGAAATCCCACAGCCCGAGCCACGCCTTGCAACGGCATCTTCAATGCCATCGTGCATAAAAAAGCCAAGCGAATCTCGTCGTTGGTGCGGGTCCTGGCCGCCCTTCTCTCAGGAAAGCATTTGGCGGAGGCGAACTTGCTGCGGGTGGCGGAATAAAAGCGAACGAAAACCGAGCGTCGCAATTCACACAAAAATATGGCCTTAGCATGATTTGTTCGCAATGGCCTAAGATGAAGAATCGTGTGTCGTTCGGGTCCGTTGACGATCCCTTCCTTGCTGGAACGCGCCACGAATCGCGAATGTACAAAATACGTTCTCCCCTTCTCTTCCCTGAGCACACTCCACCTTTCCCGAGCAAGCCAAGACTCGCCGGGAGGTCCGGATCAAAGTAAGTGCGCCCCAGCAGTTCCCAACACCGGAAAACAACATTCTTCAGCTAATTCTAGACACTCGAGCCAAGAAAGTTGAGACAGTTCTGACCTTTACGCCCAATTTTGAGCCTCCCCTCGCCTGGGTTACGAGAGCCATACTTCTACCGTGGAGGACTTGCAGCGTGCGGCGTCAGAGTCGCGCGTCGTATCACGTGACCAAATTCACCTTACTTCAGCCCGCACATTTCTTCCCCCTCCCCTGCCAGCCAAATCTCTTCTCGTCATCACGAATTTTTTTACCCTGTGTGAAAAAAAATATTCACTTCTGTAGCCACAAAGTCTGCGAGCATAAAAGGTCTTCAACCAAGATGTGAGGTGCTGCAGAACTTAACGGTTTGTATCTACCAGTTTTTTTTTATTTGTTTTTTTATCTCGCTTTCTCTCTTTTCTTCATCTTCTCCCGTCTTCTGCCAATCTCGACCACCCGACCTCCTTTCTTTTCCCACGGTTGGTCTTGAGTTAGGATGCGATGCCGGTCGTTTCTTCTGGAACAGACAGCACGTATTAGACAAGAGCAAACATATACAACACTATTTGAGTGCGGGACCTTCTCTTGTTCAAGCAAATGGAGGTTTCTCGCAATTGAGTTGTTGTAACATGAATCCATGGATTTGCTATCTGCTCAGATACAGAGACATAGTCGATAAATACAGCGGCCCGTTTGGCGACGAAGAGTGCATGGGCGGAAGACTGGGGCCAGCGAGAATGAATACAGATGTATATGGGATCTTACTCCAATTATGGCCAGGCCGACATACCCTCCACCAGAACCCACATGCAGAATACGCATGCCCAAAGAAGAGCCTTATCGGCGACGGCAGAGACACCACTGGATTGGGTTGCGGCTCCCGGCAGCATTTCCTGGCTGACAGTCCGGCCCGTTGTCGTCGTCAGGCCGTTCAAGGCGTCGGCTGTGCTAATTGCCGGGCCGCGATTAAAAAAGTCGACGAGAATGAACGTTGGCTTCGTGCCGCCCCATTGGCTTGTGCAAAGACGAGCCTGCGTGCCAAGAGTGCCCGAGATTCCGTTGGCGCTGCTTGTCCCGGTCGTGTCTGGGCTGTTGGTAATGTCAATGTCGCTCACGTCGGGAATCTGAATGCTGCTACTTAATTTGACATAAGCAAAATGGTTCATGAGCGGCATCATCCCCGCACGTAACGCCGTGGCAGCTGAGCCGGCTGAGGGCGGCCGGTCCAGCGAACAGTTCGTAAATTGGGCAAGGCTTGTGATCATATATGGCGTTTCAAAGACATGGTCAAATTCGGGCAGTAGGTATGGGAAGGCCGTGTCAGCTGCAATGGAAGCAATGAAGGTGACGAGTCGGTTGTTAGCTGTGATCATGCTTTGCAGTGTGGGCCACCCTGAGCCCTTTGGTGCGTATCCGTACGTCGACAATCCGGTCTGCTCAAAAAGACGACCGAAAGCAGAAGCAGCTTGATGGTCGCTATTCACCAGAAGCAGTGTAACCACCTCGTGGGGATTGGCATCCATCCAGGTGCGGATCAAGCCTAGCCATGTTTCCAAAAGACCAGCATTGAGAAGGCCGCAGCTGGTGTGGCATAGTTGGAGGGTGCTGTTTAAAACATGTACTTGGGCCTGGAGCAGACGAACTCCCGCAGACAGGGCCTGGGTCGCGTTGAAATATTGGTCGCCGGCGATGGCATTGACTTCTTGGGAGTTTCGAATAAAGGCGCTGTCATGAGCACCGCTGGAATGGATGGTCAGCAAGGTTTTTCTTTTTTCGTATTAATTTTTATTTTACTTTGATAAAATCTCGTTAGGTGTAGCTTACAGGTGAGTGACGCTGTTGTATGTGCGGCTGCAAAGCAAGGGCGAGTTGTTGCAGGCCATTGCTGTTGATGAGGCCGGCTCTACTGAAGTCGGCGATGCGCGCAGCGCAAGGCTCGCACTCGTCCTCGACGCTTCCATGCCTAAATATGCTATGCTCAGACAGCCGCGGCCCGTAGCATTTGTACAGGAGTGCTCTTTATGATGACGCTCGTTTGACGTGTACTGATCATTTGAAGACGGCAATATGTGGCGTGTGGTGGCCGCAAGGACAGCACAGAAGGCCGGGATATGTATTAAGAAGAGAACTGGTAGTTGAAACAGCATATTGTGTGGCTCGCGGCGTCTTTTTCTATCTCTTTCTTTTCTGCTGGATGGGTTCACTAAAAGGTAACGAGAACGATAGTATCAAGAGTTCAAGGACTCTTGTTTAGGCTTCTCTTTTCACATCATAAGGAGGCGGGACAAAAGAGATCAGTAACGCGCCCACAAATAGCTGTGATTATGGTTGTTTGTAGACAGACAATCACTATATGCGAAGACAGCGAATAAAGGACCCCCTTGCATGCCGTTAACAGGGTATAAGTTCAAAGATATAAGCCCTTTGTAGAGAAGAGGTCCAGACGATACGATGAGAATTTGCAAGTGGTCAATCTCATTCTCCTTTATCCGGCGTCGGAAGAGGAACGGGGGTAATAAACAAATAAAAAACATCAACAGCAAGAAACAATCCCAGGAGGAAGCCAAGCAACCGGGTCAGCGGATGCCTATTTCCCCAGGGGTCGTGGCAGCACTCTAAATTGGAGACGCGACTGGTTAAAGAGGTGTTCTCGCTGTCCCGGGGGGGGGGCAGAATTCTTTTCTTGGCAGATAGGATAGGATTGAATTTGTAAGAATTTCTTCGATACATTTATGATATACACACATAATACGCGCGACCAGGCACGACCTAGACATAAGAAAAAAAGCACTAGCAAAGGGGAGAAAGCAAAAAAAAAAACCGCTCCACCCTTTGCCCTTCCGAGAAGCACGCCTTTCATTACAACAGGACAAAGAAGAAAGAAAGAACAGCAAAAATCCGCTAGAGAGCATCTCTGCCTATGGCTTCTGACCTTCCACGAAGCTCAGCGCCTCATCGGTTGACACGCACCCAATCGAGCTTGTTTTGTTCGTGAATGTGACACCGTAACACTTGTCTGCAACCTGCACAATCTCCGGTCGGAAGGTGGTGCAAATGAATTGGGTGCCCGCGTCCTTGGAGATAGAAGATAGCAGGCTTGCAACCGCCGTACGGTACTGCGCGTCCAAATTCGCGTCCACCTCGTCAAACACAACCATGGGGCTGGGGTCCGTTTGCTGAATGGCAAACACGAGACACAGGGCACATAGGCTCTTCTGGCCGCCGCTCAGCTGTTGCACCTTCTGCTGCTCGTCCATATGCTTCGAATTGAACGACACGCTGATGCCCACACCCGTGTAGCTCTCTACGCTGCGACGCTGCTGCTGAGACCCCGCAGCGGCGTCGTCATCGTCGCCGTTCTCCTCTTGCCGCCCATCACGCCGTTGAATCACGAGTCGGCCGTGTCCCGCTGGAACCAGCCGCTCGAAGATAGTCGCAAATTCTTTGGATATCTGCTTGAACGTCCGCTCAATAGACTCGTCCTTGACGCGGTCGAGATGCGCCACCAACTCCTCAATAGACGCCTGGGACGCGTCGAGTTCTTCGCGCCGCTTTAGGAGCTGCTCTTGTTGATTGGTGAAGCTGTTGTACTGCTCAAACGCCTTCTTGTTGACATGTCTGTATTTTTTGAGCGTTTCTAAGACCGTCTTTAGTCGTTTTGAGATCTACGTATGCTGTGTTAGCTTCCATTGGCGCCCGCTTCGTGGTCTTTTTACTTTGCGAATTGCAAGGAAAACTTACTCTAGCAGGATCCATCCGCTCGTACTTCTCAAAGGCCTCCTCTGGTAAGACACCAAGGTCTCGAATACTCTTTGCTGCTTCCGCAAGTTGTTGCGTTAAGAGGGCTCGCCGTTGCAAGCTCTTCTCCATTCGTTTTTGGTTCTTTTCAAGGCGTGCTGCGATGTCTTGCTGCTTCTGCTCCATGTCGGCCTTCTTCACTTGAAGTTCGTTGATCTCCGTAACCTGCTCATCGATCTCGTTCACGGTGTCGCGGAGTCTGGTCTCCTTTTCGCTGAGGCGCTTCTGCAGTTTCTTCAGGTCCGTTTGCGCTTCTGCGTAGTTGCCGTCGCCGCCAACAGACGTCATCGTTTCGAAGACTTGGCTGGTGAGTTGATCCTCCTTCATGCGCAGGTTCTGGCGAAGATCAACTTCGAGAATCTGCTTTTGGCCCTCAATTTCTCTGCGCCGACTGCTGGCCTCGTTAACCTGCCGTTGAAGTGTTTGCACCTCGTTGTTTAGGCTTTCTAACTGCTGCTCTTCAGCCGACGAAAGAGCCTTCTTGAACTCGGACTTCTTCTCTGCCTCGTGAGATTCAAGCGATGTCGCATACTCCTCCATGCTCTTGTTGATGTTTTCGAACCTGTTGTCTAGCGTGTCTTGCCTCGCCCGTTCCCTCTCGAGCTGTGCTCTCTTGGCGCTCAGCTCCGCACGACTAGGCCCGAATCCTTCTTCGAGCTGGCGCATTTGGTGCAGCACCTTCTGCTCCTCGCCACGGGCGTTGGTGACTTCTTGCTCTTTCTTGTCCATTTGGCGCTTGACATCATCGGCTTGTGCAACTAGGTGGTCGTGTTCGCTCCTCCACCGATTCACGGCACGGATAGCTTCGAGCCGAGACCGTGACGGATCCACGTAACCGCCTGTCATGGTGCCGGTTCGCTTTGTAGTATCACCCTCGGGTGTAATGCCATCAACTCCGTGGCTGCGGCCATACTGGGCAGCGACGGATACACTCGGGCAGACAACCGTGCTGCCAAAGACGTGCTGAAAGGCCTTTTCGAACCGCCGGTCAAATTGGATCTTGTCAACGAGGGGGAGTGCATCCTTTGCACCTTGTGGGAAGTTGGCCTGTCGTGGACGCAGCTGCTCGAGCGGAATAAATGTAATACGGCCCCCCTGTTGCCGGTACAGGGCATTCGATAAAAGGGTGCTTGTCTCTTCATTGTCGACAACATAGTGAAAAAGACTGTTCCCGGCGATGACTTCGGTCGGAATGCGGTAAGCTTCACTGACCTCCATTAGGTCAGCGAGGATACCGTAAGCTCCAGGAACGTCCTTGTCGCGTTTCAAGCGCGCAATGGTAGCGAGACCCCTTGCTGTCGCGTTGTCCATAAGATTACTCAACGTGCGGTTGGCTTTGTCTCTCTCCTGCCGGGCGTTCGAAATGTGTGTGTTCAGTTTGTCGTCCTCTCGGCGCAACGCTCTTCGTTCATCATCAAGTCTCTGCACCTTGTCTTGTGCCTTGGAAAGTTTGTCGGCGAGAGAAGTACGGTCTGAGCCAAAACTCTCAATTCCTTTCCATAGCTGCTCGATGTCAGCCTCTAGAGAATGAATGAGCCTCTTGGCCTCTTCAGTCTCTTCGGCAGCTGATACGCGATTGGCCCGGAGGGCAGCGAGCGTGCTATTTAGTTCGGCAAGCTGGTTATCAATCCATCGGTCACGTTCAGCCTTGTTCTTGAAACGGTCGCCTTGGGACTGCTTGTTGAGGAGGCGCTGGCGGCGGGCGTCAATCGTCTGCAGCTCGTGACGGCCTTCGGCTTCGGTTGCCTTTCGCTTCTCGAGATTGGGGAGAATGCGGGCAAGCTGGCTTTCTTTGGTAGCAATCTCGGCACGGACAGCCTTCAGCTCGGCGTCGTGTTGGTTTTTTGCCCGGTCTACGGCATTCTGGCTGTCTGCAAGGCTCTTCACCTTCAATTCCGCCTTGGCTTTGCTGCGGGAAATGTCTCTGCAGTCCGACTCAAATTCTTGCCGGTCCATGCTCAGAATGTCAACAGACCGCTGCAACTCCTGGAGCTCACTGTCGATTTTGGAGATGGCCTGCTCGCCGTCGAGAAAAAGTTTTTGGCTCACGCCTGAGTTGTCGGCACCGTCCTGGCGTGAGCGGTCAATCTCATCTAGAGCCTCCGTCAGGGCAACTTGGTGATGGTGATGGAATGCATATTCGAGGCATCGGCGTTCTCGGTCTTTCTCCTGGAAACCGCGCAGCTCTTCTTTTTCCTCCTCCAGTTCGCTCATGCGCGATCTAATGTATTCTAAGAGTTCGTCAATCTTGGCCCTCTTGTTTTCTGTCTCTCCCATAATCTTCAACGATTCGGCGCGCCGCGCTTCGTAGCTTTCTGTGCCGGCGACTTCCTTGAGCAGCTTGAGGCGGTCGGACTCCTTCATGTTGGTCAGGGCGGTGACACGACCTTGCGGGACGATGTAGTAGGAATTCTTCAACGAGAAGCCAGCCGTATCGAGCATGCTCATGACTTCGCTTCGCGTGGAGACTTTCTTATCCACAGCGTACTCGTCTTTCCGCAGGCTGATGGTTCGGCGAAGAGACACCTCCTTGTTGTTGGTTTGGAAGCGGTTATCGCTGTTGTCGAAGATGATCTCCACATAGGCGGACAGAACGGCAGAGCCTGAGCCCTCGTGTAGAAGGGCTTGGCGCTCTTCTCGGCTCAACTGTGTATAGGCATCGCCGAGGACAAAACGAATAGCGGCAAAAAAGTTGCTCTTGCCCGAACCATTGCGCCCAACGATGACGTTGGTGCCGGGGGAGAAGGGCTCCATGACCGTCTGGTCCTTATAGCTAGACGCGATGTGTTAGAAGGACTTCGGGTCTAAACGTACAGAGCTCGCGCACAAGACGAGACGTACCTCTTGAAGCCCTGGATGATAAGTTGCTTGATATACATGTTGGCGATGGGTGTGCTGCCAACGGGCAGCGGGGCGCGTTAGGAAAGGAGGGAACCGATTCGCAGGACACAGAAAAGCAGAAAGGCCCAAGACCACGACAGGAGAAACCGGTAGTTGGACTGGACGTCCCGTTGATTGATTCGGCTCCGTCGTTGTCGCGATTGTGGATTCTACCTGGGCAACGTGGATTCTGGACCGTTTTGGTAAATGGGGAGTCGACGCGTCGCAGGCGCAAAAGGTCACAGAAGGAAATGTCGCGGCGTCGTGCACGGACCACACACACACACACACACAGAGCGCGGGGCAGCGCCAACATATTACAGCGGTAATAGTGCAGCGTGCTACTCCGTACGTTGCTGTCTATTGAAGGGCGCCATAGAGAGAACATTTCACGAGCAAGAACACGGATTTAATTGCGAAAGGAATACCTGGGATGATGCACCTAGGTGGCTTTATAAAAGGCATAACGGAAAAAAAGGCAAAGGGAATATCACGATAACAATATGCGCGGATCCAGAGAAAGTAATGTCCAATCACGTGACAAATATGGTATCTTACCGTATTACAGAATACGGACTTAAAAGGCCTTAACGCGCCAGCTCCAGAGCAAACGAAAACAACGGTTACCGTGTCCGAAGCAGTACTACGAGTACGAGTAAGCCGGCAAGGAACGGGTCTACGCAGGAAGTGTCGAAACAAGACACCGGAACAGAAACGAAGGAGGAGAGAAAGAATGATGTCGCAGGGCAACGCGAGGGGAAATGCAGCAACCTACTCGTAGGAGCTGAACAACAACAAAAGAAGCAGAGTAAAAAAGAGGGGAATACCAGCTGGCCGGGACGGGCTGCTTGTAAAAAAGATGTACAGTGATGGTGTCAGGAACAGAAAAAGTGGCGGAAGGGTCGTTTTGTGCTGGATCAGCCGCACAGTGCGACGCTGGGGAAAATTGCGATGGACAGAGACACGAGCGGTGTTGGGATGTGCCTCTTATTTGTATGGGCCATTGCGCACGGCCTGGCCAGGCCGCTTGCCCCAGGCTCATGCCAAAATCGGATCGGTCGGCGCTGGCCTTGGTTCTAGATGCAGCACATGCGGGAAGGGATGAGCGATGCGACAGGCAAGCTCTACTCGTACGGCTAAGGGGCCAACCCCAGCGTCAGTTTAAGAAAGAACCGGCGGGACTCAAAGGCACACATTGTATTGGTATAGACGCAGCTTGATTTCTTCGCCGTTGGATGCACTTCTCTTAATACGAGCTGCTGAATTGGCTGGTATGGGACATGATGGTGCTAAGCATGACAGGGCCGTCTCTCATTCATCTCGACTAACGTCGTTGTGCATTCCTCATGATCAGCGGACGCATCAAAGTACGAAGTGGACGGAACGGGTTGTTTGCTTCGCGGATCGGGGCTTTATTCCCATCTCTCCGCCTCTTTTCGCATCCGTTGCTTATGCATCACCTTGAAACGCAGACGGCACTGTATCTTACTGCATCGAGAGGATCTTATTCCGTACAAAGCAACTCAAATGCAAGCAGCAGCAGGGGCAGGGTGGCATCGGCATATAGCTAACAGAGGGAAGGAACTTGATGACAGTGGCGCTGTCGCATTGGCGATCTTGGGTCTTTCTGAGAAAGTGTTAGGAGAGAAAGCTAGGACAGAAAGCTAGGAGAGAAGGAAGAAAAATAGGGAAATTGAAAAAGGAAAGGAGAAACCAGAACCCGTAAAAAAACCGAAAAATGAATAAAAGCAGCGACAGAGTTAAGGGTGGGGGAGGCAAGACGCTAAGACCGTGCGCGGCCTACCCGGCTGCTGCTGTGGCGGGCAGGGGAAGTAAAACGTGTATAAAAATACGCATTGTCATATAGACCGCCGCCCGCCCACTCTTTTTTCTTCTGTCGCCCAACCCGCCGCCCGCCTTGCTTACTGCGTATGACAACGCGCAGTGGCCCTCGACAACCCAACACCACGCTCGCACAGCAGACCGGCTACGCGCTAGTCCCCAGTACGCCTCCCTGCAGCACGCCCGTCTATTCTTGGCTATTGCAAGCTCTTTTCAGCGCATCGTCTCACCTGCCGTTGGCGGCCACTGCTGTCAACACACCAGGCTGTTGTGAGTTTGCTGTTTTGCATCTTCCTTATCTTATTTCCACCTCCTTTTCACAATTCCGTCATCTCTTCGCCTCTCCGCTCCTTCGCCTCGTTTCCAGCCCATCTTCTACTCTTGTCACGATCTGCCCCGCCTGCTGATTTGCTTTCGTTACCGCGCGCTGCTTTTGGCTGTGGCAATACGCCTTTTCTCTCGGTCTCTCCATGCCCGGCTTCCTCTTCGCCTTTTGAATCGCTGGCTCGCGTTTACTGCACTGCCTGTTACCCGGGATATCTTGGCAATGCAGCCTCAACCCGTTCGCAACCGCCCCTTGCATTATTGTCTTTTCAGACTCACTTTGTCGCCCAAGCCTTCATCTACGCCCTCTCCTGTGCCTGCCGCCCCCCTCGGCTTCTTAACAATATCCGTCCCAGCTAGGCCAGCTTTGAATGCTGTTCCTCATTGCTAACCTCTGTATGGTAGTCAAGAAGCAAACACACCACAACAACAAGAAACCGCAAAAGGTCGATGCGGCGCGGCACATGATTGGCTCTCGCGGCTTTTTCATACCTGTGACATGAAATTGACAACATGGCGTCAAGGTACGTCACGTGCACCTACCGGCCTGCAACTTGGCGCACTTTGCTAACATGTATCTTGCAGGCTCGATCGACTTGTCACGTGAGTTTCACCACCAACCGTCTCTCCGTAGACAGACTCATTCTTCGCGACGTACACCCCGGGCCCCCAGTGGACTAAAATCACTTGCTAACCCTGCTGTGCAGTATTCTTGAGACAGGCAGCACCCGCCTGATCCGGGACACAGCCGTCAACCAGTTAGCCGATTGGCAAAAACAGCACCCAGAAGAGCTGTTCAATCTTATCGGTCGTGTGGTCCCTTACCTTCGCCACAAGGACTGGGAGACCAGAAGCACGGCAGCCAAAGCCCTCGGGAAAATCATCGAACATGCCGACGTGTTCGACCCAAACGTGGGCGAAGAAAAACAAGATCCCTATGAGGATGCCAAGAAGGAGGAGGATGGCGCGGCAGCCAAACCTGAGAGCCCGCAGGATGCAGAGGGCAGGGACGAGGGCGCGGCTGTAAAAAAAGAAGAAGGCAAAGATTTCTCTTTTAAACAGGACGAGCTCTATGACCTAGACACGCTCGACATCAACTCGGTTCTAAAATATGGACGGGAGCTGCTCCGGGGCGGCAATGTCGATCTGGCCCTTGCCGCGCTAGACCCTCAAGATCGCTTAGCACACCAGAAAAAGACCCTCAACGGCCGCCTGGGCCTATTAGGCCGCGCGTTCGATGATGATGAGATCCCTGTCCCTCTCGATGCCTTGAACAATGCCAAAAGCGCCGTTAGCGATGACAATGGCCCCCCAACTCCCCAAGAAATGTCGAGTGCAAACGGCGCGCCGCACCGCGAGGGCAGCGAGCTGAACGGCTCTTCCGCGAACGGCAACGTGGCCGGCAGCCAACAGTCAGAAGAACCTGGCCTAAGTTCTCGGCAGCTCAATGTCTTGAAGAGGAAGCGAAAGCGAGAGCTCCAAAAGGCTGCTCAAGGCAAGAGTGGTTTTGGTGACCTGTCCATCCGCCGAAGCGCCACCAACGGGTCAGAAGGACTCGTGGACGACACCCCCTTTGCCGATGGCGATGCGAAGAAAAACGGCAAAGTCAACGACTACTTCAATCTCGACCGCCCGGCTGACATAGACGAAGATACAAAAGTCGTCTCGGAGTTCAAGGGCCCTATTCTTCCTATCAAATCTGATATTGAGATTGATGAGAAGCTGGAGGGCTTGGAATGGCCTTACGAGCGCCTGTGCGAATTTCTTAAGGTGGATCTCTTTGATCCCCATTGGGAGACTCGCCATGGTGCGGCTATGGGCCTTCGCGAGCTTATCCGCGTGCATGGTGGTGGTGCTGGTAGGGAGAAGGGCAAGTTGCGCAACGACAACGACGACCTCAACCGCAAATGGCTGGACGACCTCGCCTGCCGCCTCTGCTGCGTCCTGGTGCTCGATCGGTTCACCGACTTCAGTTCCGACACCTCCGTTGCACCGATCAGAGAAACCGTCGGCCAGACCCTCGGTGCCGTTCTCTTCCACGTGCCAGCTGAGTCGGTGCACTCCATCTATCGCGTTCTTTATCGCTTGGTCATTCAAGATGATCTGGAGCTCGAGCGCCACATCTGGGCTGTCTGCCACGGCGGCATGGTTGGTTTGCGCTACGTTGTCGCTGTGCGAAAAGACCTGCTTCTCCAGGACAATGAAATGATCGACGGGGTCATACGTGCTGTCATGAAAGGCCTTGCTGACCACGATGATGACGTCCGCTCTGTCAGTGCGGCTACTTTGATACCAATGGCCAAGGAGTTTGTCACCTTACGTCCTAGTGCTCTCGACCCTCTTATAAACATCGTCTGGGAGAGTCTCTCCAGTCTCGGCGATGATTTGAGTGCCTCTACGGGCAAGATTATGGATCTCCTCGCTATCATGTGTGGCTTCCCACAAGTTCTAGAAGCTATGAAAGCTTCAGCCGCACAAGACGAAGAGCGGTCCTTTACTCTGCTTGTGCCGCGTCTTTATCCGTTCCTGCGCCATACCATCACGTCCGTGCGGCTTGCAGTTCTCAAGGCTCTTATGACCTTTGTGCAAATTGGCAACGAGACGTCACAGGGGTGGCTAGACGGCCGCATTCTTCGCTTGGTGTTCCAGAACATCATCGTCGAGCGGGACAGAGAAACCCTGTCCACGGCGCTGGACCTCTGGTCCGCCCTAGTGCGGTGTTTAGCGGCCACTAGTCCTTCCGCACTGGCAACCGAGTTCAGATCACACGTTGATTCCATGATGGAACTTACTCTTCATCCCATTGGAATTTCACGAAATCCTATCCCGATGAAGCCTGGTTTGTTCATGAAGCCATCCGGGGGTATATACGCGGCACCTAACAACTGGTCCTCCGGCTCTGCTCGAAAATCTTCCCCTCCCGAAACTGGCGAGAGAACAGCAAAGAGGAGGCGGAAATCAACTCGAGTTGATGATGTCCCGGCAACTTCAAGCTCCCACGATGTTGACGGCGCGATGATGCAGGGAGATGTCGACGTTGTGGGCATTGAGACAATGGTGCGGACTCGAATCGCGGCAGCCAAGGCTATAGGCTTGATCATGTCGCTAGTCCCAACTGACGAGCTAGAGATGTACGACGCTACTGTTTTACCTGGCCTGACTTCTACGCACTCAACTACACAGCTCATCGCATGTACTATTGTCGAAGAATATGCAAAAGACTGCAAAGAACCCGCGGAAAGTAAGCGGTTCGTTGAGCCCTTGCAAAAAGTTGTTGAGACCGAGCGACCATCGCATTACGGCGATCTGGTTAGCTTTATCCAAAGAGTTCGCTCTCAGTGCTCGCAGCTTATCCACATGTTCCGAGATCATGGAAAGGTGTCTGAGGCCCGGTTGCCTCGTCTTGCGCCGCTATGCCAGGGCGAACCTGCTGCTGGTCCCGAAGCATTTTCTATCATCCACGCCGAGAAGGTCATCAGCGACGATTACGAAAAACTCAAAAGGGTCATGGCACCAGGACAGAGACTTATCGCCAGCCACCATCTGTCGGAAGCAAGAAATACTGCGTCTGCAGCTATTGACGATGCCAAAGCCGCAAAAGAAGCTCGTGATATTCGTATCCGAGCTGCCGCTGCTTGTGGCCTAGTAGCAATGAAAATCTTGCCAAAAAAGCCAAGTCCATTAATCAAGGCTGTAATGGACAGTATCAAGACCGAGGAGAACCACGACTTGCAAGGCCGCTCAGCGGCCACAATTGCTCGTCTCGTGCAGCTGTTTACGGAAACCGGCAGACGGGGCCCTGCCGACAAGGTAGTTGCTAACCTCGTCAAATTCTCTTGCGTCGAAGTCGCCGAGACGCCCGAGTTCCCCGTACATGCCAACAAATTCAACTACATCCTGTCCATGCACAAGGAAGAAGACCACGTCGACCATGCCGATGCCGCCAAGTGGGCTAAAGAAGCGAAAGCTGCACGCGTGACACGCCGCGGTGCTAAAGACGCCCTTGAAATATTATCAAAGATTTTTGGCCCAACCATACTTGACAGTGTTCCGAGCCTACGGAAGTACATGGAAGACCCGTTGCGCAAAGCTTTTACTGGAGACCTTCCTGCTGCGGCCCGTGACGCGGAGCAAGCATTTGGGCAAGAGATTGTCGATGCTATGTCCGTCATCCGGACCATGACACCGACATTCGATCCAGTGATCCATCCATTTGTCATGGACATGGTGCCGCTGGTCATCAAGGCACTCCACTCCGAACTGTCTGTCTTCCGCTACATGGCAGCCAAGTGCTTGGCTACGATCTGCAGCGTCATCACAGTCGAAGGCATGACTGCGCTAGTACAGAAGGTCTTACCGTCGATCAACAATCCCGTTGACCTCCACTTTCGACAGGGTGCCATCGAAGCCATATATCACCTTATTGCGGTCATGGGTGACGGCATTTTACCTTATGTCATCTTTTTGATCGTACCTGTTCTAGGCAGGATGAGCGACTCCGACAATGAAATCCGCCTTATTTCGACGACATCATTTGCCACGCTAGTCAAACTGGTACCCCTTGAGGCCGGTATTCCAGACCCGCCCGGTCTGTCGCCAGAGCTCTTGGCAGGGAGAGATCGAGAACGTACTTTTATCTCTCAGCTGCTGGATCCGAAGAAGGTTGAGTCTTTTGCAATTCCCGTGGCTATAAAAGCGGAGCTACGGTCGTATCAACAAGAAGGCGTCAACTGGCTTCACTTTTTGAACAAGTACCACCTACATGGTATATTGTGTGATGACATGGGTCTGGGCAAAACATTACAGACGATATGCATTGTTGCAAGCGACCACCATCAACGTGCCGAGGAATTTGCCAAGACTGGCGCATCCGACGTCCGGCGCCTGCCGTCTCTGGTTGTGTGCCCGCCGACGCTCTCTGGCCATTGGACGCAGGAAATTCGCACATATGCGCCGTTTCTCTCCGTTGCCGCATACATTGGTTCTCCTGTCGAAAGAAAAGCTTTAAAAGAAAGCCTCGACAAAACGGACATCGTCATCACTTCATACGACGTGTGCCGCAATGATGTCGACGTCCTTGAAAAGCATAGTTGGAATTACGTTGTTTTGGATGAAGGCCATCTGATCAAGAACCCGCGAACTAAAATCAGTATGGCGGTCAAGAAGCTGGCCAGCAACCATCGGTTGATTCTTACGGGGACTCCAATCCAGAACAATGTCTTAGAACTTTGGTCGTTGTTCGATTTTCTTATGCCTGGATTTCTAGGTGCTGAGAAAGTATTTATGGACAGATTCGCCAAGCCCATTGCTGCTAGCCGGTTCAGTAAGGCATCGTCCAAGGAGCAGGAAGCGGGAGCTCTTGCTATCGAGGCGCTACATAAACAGGTCCTACCATTCCTGCTGCGGCGGCTCAAGGAGGAGGTACTGGAGGATTTGCCACCCAAAATCTTGCAGAATTACTACTGCGATCTTAGTGATTTGCAGAAAAAACTCTTTGATGATTTCACAAAGCGTGAATCCAAAAAGATCGCCGAGGAAGCCGGTCGTGACGACAAGGAATCCAAACAGCACATTTTCCAGGCTCTTCAATACATGCGCAAGCTCTGCAACTCACCGGCGCTCGTAATGCGGCCTGGTCACCGAATGTACGACGAAACACAGCGTTTGCTTGAGCGACAGGGCTCGAGTATCGAGGACCCTAACCACGCACCAAAACTCACAGCACTCCGCGACCTTCTTGTCGACTGTGGCATTGGCGTCGAAGGTGAAGGGGATTCAAACGACCCTCTTTACCAGCCGATCAAGCCGCACCGGGCCCTCATCTTCTGCCAAATGAAAGAGATGCTTGACATGGTCCAAAACACGGTGCTGAAGAGTATGCTGCCGTCTGTATCATACCTACGGCTAGACGGCTCGGTCGAAGCCAACCGGCGGCAAGGCATTGTCAATCAATTCAACAGCGACCCGTCCTACGATGTTCTGCTTCTGACGACCAGCGTCGGTGGTCTTGGCTTGAACCTGACCGGTGCCGATACTGTCATATTCGTCGAGCACGATTGGAATCCACAGCGGGACCTTCAGGCCATGGACCGGGCTCATCGTATCGGACAAAAGAAGGTGGTCAATGTATACCGGCTCATAACACGTGGCACATTGGAAGAGAAAATTATGAGTCTGCAGCGGTTCAAGATCGATGTCGCATCGACAGTGGTCAACCAGCAAAATGCAGGATTAGCGAGCATGGACACAAACGAAATTCTTGATCTCTTCAACCTGGACGACTCGGGCCCGAACCTATTGACAGACAAGGCGGCAGCAGGGGCCGGGAACGCATCAGGCAGAGAGGAAGACATGGTAGATATTGAGACGGGCGACGTTCGCCAACCAGGCAAGAAGGCCGCCTGGTTGGAAGAGCTGGACGAGCTTTGGGACAACCGACAGTATGAGGAGAGCTTTGACTTAGACGGATTCCTGAAGACAATGCATTAGGTCCGAGGGGCTGCCAACAGGGTATCTGAGTCCCCTAGGAAAGGAAAGGGAAAGGAAGGGGAAAATAGGCGTTCAATACCTCGCATTCAATACCTCATAGCACGTCGCGAGCCATTGTCTGGCGATGCAAAAAGGTCAGCTCCAGCAAGCTGTCCAGCAGTGTCACTGCCACTGCATCATCTCTTCGCACGCAGATCGGCGGCCGGTTAATTATGTTTGACCCAGGCGGGTATGTCAAGCCGACAAAATAAAATACAAACTTATAAGTAGAAATTCATCGCCGTGCCCTAATAATTATACGCTTTTATTGGCATCACTCGTAATGGGGTAGGGCGCTCCCGAGCACATGACGGCTGGGCGAGGGGCGAAGCTATTATCGATAAGACCTGTAAGACGCGGTCTGCCTTTGTTACCCCACCTTTCGGTCGAGGAAGGCACTTTCTAGGGCATTCCGAATCTAGGCGGCAATTCAAGGATGCAGGTACTCGGGGAAAAGAAAGTCGAGACAAAGCCAGCAGCTTCACACCACGGTTTCTGAATCGAGTGGCTAGAAATTCAGGAATCCAAGAATTGCCAGCTTATTTTACCGCCTTTTTGTCCTTTGCAGCGCCAACATGCCTGTCGACTACAGCAAATGGGTATGTCCAGTCTCCTCGCATTTCGCTTGACGGGACAGCCGCTTTGCCTCAGCTGAGCAGCACCCGTGTCTCTGGATTTTCAGGATCATACGACGCTAACTTCCGGACAGGATAATCTCGAGCTCAGCGATGATTCCGACATAGAAGTTCACCCGAACGTCGACAAGCGGTCTTTCATCCGTGCCAAGCAGAACCAGATCCATCTCGAGCGCCAGCAGCGGCGGCACCAGATCGAGACGCTCAAGTACGAGCGACAAGTGAACGATGGATTAGCTAAGCGGATCGAAGGCCTCTTGACGGTGCTGCGGTCACACGAGGACGAGGCGCGGAAGTCTTCGGCCTTGGCCGGCGAGGTAGCGTTTCGCGCCGTCATGGAGAGCGCCAGCAAACTGAGGCCCGAAGACGACCGGCCTCCGAAGCCCCCCGCAGATATACACGCGAATGCGGAGCAGCCCGAATCTTACACCAAGATGATGGCAGCTCTGCTTGACCAGGTCAATAAATCATTGGAAGGGAAGAAGCTAGAGGGCGCGGCGCGGTACGACGCCATGGTGGGAGAGATCGAAGGCCACCAAAAGAAGGTTGAAGACTTGCAGGGTCAGCTGATCAAAAAGCTGGGCGAGCTCGAGCTAGAAGAATCACGCAAGATAACCAGTGACGGCATCCACACGGGCTTTGACAGTTCGTACGTGAACAAGGCAACGCCGGGGGAGACCAGTGGCGGCAGCGGTGGAAAGGTAGAGCTCCTTAACCCGGCTTATCAGGCATCGGCAAGTGCCGAGTCCAATGATGCAGCTGACAAAGCCTCCGGTGATGACGGAGTCGATGGCGAGGAGGATCCAACGGAACCGTCCGACCTCGCCCGCAAGTTTGGCGCCATCTCGCCGAGCAACCATTTCGACAGCAAGACGTTCATCTCCACGAACCCGCAGATCTTGTCCGAGCGACAAGAAGAAGGCATCCTCATGCTGGCCTTTGACGCGGAGATGGATGGCAAACAAGATACGGCACGCCGGTACGTGCACCAGGCCAAACTGCTCGAGTACTGCCGGTCCCTCGGCCGCGACGGCGTGGCGCTGTTCTTCAAGCGTATTGAGACGCGCGATCACAAGGCGCATGATCTCTTCTACGGCGATGTGCAGGACACGTACGTCAAAATCCGGACACGCGTGCAAGAGATCAAGGCGCAGCAGGAGGCAGGCACGTCCACAGAGGGCATCGAACAGATCCAGCTGCATGCTGTGGAGCCTGGCACGGTAATCAACATCCGCATCCCACCGCCTATCGATGCCAACGATGCCAATGCCGACCCCGAAGTGACGAAGGCCCGCCAGTTGTTTGAAGGTTTCACATCAGAGATGCGCAAAGCACTCGAGTCTGGCAGCTTAGACAAGGTCAACGAAGTACTAGGGCGGATGAAGGTGGACGAGGCGGAAGCTCTGGTTGGCGAGTTTGGCGAGGTGAGTGCGGGCTACAAGGCGTGCTCCTCTTTTTCCCTGCGTCACTTTGTTTCTTTATATGACTGCTGACTGTCAGTTCAGGCCGGAATTCTGAGCTTGGAAGAAGAAATTATTGATGCCACAACGGAAGAAGGACGTGCGCAGCTGAAGGAGATGGGACGGGAAGACTTTGTTGACGAGGGCGGCGTGACCAGCACGGAACAAGCCCGGTCACAAGAGGAGGAATATGGTGACCCAGAGTAAGATGATGACGAGAATGTTATCTCAAACCTATGTAGCTTCCTCCAATCTGCGTTGCTACTGCTCTGTCACAAAGATCGGGCCCTGTTTTCGTGAACCAGCTCTGGGTTTTGTTATCTAGCCATTTTTCTCTTCCTTTTGTTTAATGCTTTGATACTCCTATCTTTCCAGGTATTTTTCCATGTCATGATCTTACTCGTTTCTCAAAACATACTGTGCATACCGTCTGGCCCTGCACGCCGCCGAACTGGAAGCTTGGGTAGGCCACGCGGCCGACTTTTTCAAGCCACACTCCCCGGTGTTGATCTTGTTCCTCCACCATCCATGCGCACAGCTCTGCCTCGGTCCAGTTACAGCTGGTGATCAGAAACTGGCCTCCCGGTCGCAGCAGATTCAAGACTTGGGCGCGATAGCGAAATTCGACGCTTAGGTTGTCTGCGCCCTCCTCTCTATGGCCATTTTCGCCGTTGTTGCTGTTTCCAAGGCTAATGGCGTCAAAGGTACCTTTGTCTAGGACCAGATCCCAACAAGAGGACGTCTGGCCATCTTCTAGAAGGTCATCGGCAGCGCCTTGAAGAATGTCCCAGACAGCGAACGTAATTGGAACTTGTGCGTCCTCTTCGCCGTCGTCCGCTTTCCCGATGATCGATCGTGCCAATGAAACACTGGCTTCACTGTAGTCAATGCCGAGGAGCCTTGGGGGTGTGCGACCGCCGTCTTTGGAGTCTGCACTTCCTTGCATAAACAACTCTTCTCGGACGGCTCTTAGCAGCGACCCGTTGCCGCATCCTAAGTCAAGGATGTGCTGAGCATGTAGATTGCCAGCATCGTCTAGCTCGACCAAGTACTGGACCATTTTCGCTTCGGCATCTGCATCGTCAAACCATACGGTGCCCGTGTCTTCCGGGTTGCTATCATGGTTGGCCAGTTCTGTCGCATAAAGGTTGTCCCAGCTGTATATGTCAGAGCCGGACCAAAAGGGTTGGTCGAAAACAAGAGGAAAACGACTGACTATTCTCTGGTCCCTAGCTCGGATGGAGCCAAATAAGCAGGCTTTGGCAGCGGCATATTCTTAAGTATTGATAAATCAAATTGAGGGGGATACAAAAGTCGTTGCAAAGTGCAACCTGAGCAATTCATCTAATGAGCATGAAGTTCTTCCGGTGACGCCGTGGGGTATGCTCTTGTTCAAAAAACAATGCGGCAGAATTATCAAGATACCTCGAAAGGCGGTGAGCGACGAGGCTATGGTCCCCGCGTTCCACCCACATCTGATGTTGATCTATTCCGAAGGCCTCCCGAAAAACAAATCTGCTACAATAAGAGAGCGGCATAACAAAAAAATCCAAAGAGATCCGCGAAGTGTGAAGAAGCTAATTAAAGTAACCAAGTGTATGTGTCGAATGCCTCGTCTACGAAATATTCATTTTCTAGATTCGTAGCTTCCCGTCTCAGCCTCGAGGAGGACGCCCAAAACTTACGGAGTACAAACGACAGAAGAATAAAAGAAGTCAATGGGCTCAAAGGTATGTTCCACAAAACGAAATACGATCTATCATTGACTCATAGCGTAGTAAAAATCCGCATAAATATCTCCCATGATGTGTATGTAGGATGAAGATGCTTAGGAAATGGCCCACAACGCGAAGAGAAAGAAGTAAATGGTATCATATAGAACTTGGCCGCTCTTGTTCTCCGTCAGCCGCCATTGCCAGCCTTTTCTTCTTTCACAGCGTCCACACCGGTGCCTTGGCTAAGACCTGACGGCCGCGCACCTCAACAGCGACAAAGCCCGCAAAACGCACTTTTGGAATATCGTTGGAAGGGTGGGCTTATTTTTTGTTAGTAAATAAACAGTAAGCCAGTAAACAGTTGCTTGCATACGTGGAAAAGATGCTTACCGCTTCTACTTCTACCACCTTGCTCATCATCGTTACCGGCCCCGCTACCGTCATTCTCTTCGTCGTCGTCATCTTGTTCACCCCCATCGTCTGCCGGTCTCGTGTCCAGCGTTGGCAAGCCGGCCTTTTCAACTTCCATCAAATGTGGGGCAATGTTGTCAAGTGGTAGTGGAAAGGTCACCGCCACGTCACGGCTTTCCATCGGGAGATTAAATGCGATACCTACAGCCAGCTCGACGATCATACTCGCACTACCGTCGACACCTGGTGGTGGCGGCTCAGACAAATGCCGGTACAAATACGAAGTCAAGCTGGTGACAGCATGATGGGCAAATTTGGTGCGGTTTTCGTTGCTCTCCGGGCTGGACAATACCGCTTGCAAGCCTTCCAGGGTGGCCATCCGCCAGCTGACTATCTTATATGTAAGAGCGTCAAACTCCTCCTGGCTGTTCATCTTGTACGAGAAGCGGCGGATGTTCTGCTCGATATCTTTTAACTGGCGACTGAGGTCCGGATCTAGGCCTGGGTGGAAGCAGCGGTTGAAAATGCCTTCCATAACCCACCGGCTAATAACGGCGCGCCCAACAGCAGTCATCTCCTGTTTCCCGGTCTTGAGAGCGTCAGGGCTAGCGTAGGGCTCGATCCAGCCTGGCAGCGCAACCCAGTCTTTGCGGATGTTGAACGACAAATTGTTGATGGCGCCATTAAGTCGGTTGAAGCGCGTAGAATATTCGTTGTCATCGAGGGCAGTGCGTGATTGAGACATGCGCTGGTTGGCAATAGCATTCTGCAGGTGCTCGATCTGGCCCGTCAGCTGGTCGATTTGACCCTTGCCCTCAAAATAGAGCCGCTTGACATTTTTGTATTTCAAGGCTAAAGACAGGGTCAGTACTTGCGGTGCTGTTCTCTACATGCTCGCATTTCCATGCGTGGAGAAATGCCCACCTAGATCTTTTAAAGCCTTCTCAGGGTCCGGAACAGCAGCATCACGATCCCCTGAAGCGGGCTGCGGGCTGTTGCGGCCCTCGCCCACGATAGCCTCGTATTGACGCTGGTCAGTGGGCCGGTAGCTGGAGTTTGAGCCGCCGGCGCTACTGCTAGAATTCGCCGGCAATGGGGGTAACGGGCTCAGGCTCCCAGATGCTGTGGCGGTCGCGGCCGCAGCTTGGCTATGCCTATATGATGGGGGCTGGACTCCAGGTTGGCCGGCACTCCTATCATTGGCGTCTTGCGACCGGCGGTTGGGCGGTTGACCCCCAGGCTGTGGCGCCATAGTGTGTTGGTGTTGTTGGTCCTGTAAATCTTGGCTCGACACCGGGGTTTGCAGTTGCGGGCCCTGTTGCGGCGTTTGACCGACCTGGGGCTGGGTTGGGGGTTGTTGTTGAAGGTGCTGTGGTGCGGGCGGGGGCGGGGTTGGGGCTAAGTCCTGAAGGGCGGCTTGCTGACCCTGCTGAATTTGGTGTTGCGGTTCCTGTGGTGAGTAGGTGTTGCCAGCAGACGAGGAGATTTGAGAGGCAGGCTGGCCAACGTCGGCGACGGGAGATTCGTGTGACACTTGGGAGATTGTCTCAGGGTTTGGCTGCTGCTGCTGCAGATGAGAGTGTTGTTGCTGCTGGAGACTGGTCGTGCTTAAGTGACCAATGAAACCGTGGTGGGGGCTGTTTGTGGAGATAGCGTGTGGCTGTTGCTGGTATAACAGAGCGGGGTACTGCTGCTGCTGGTGCTGTTGCTGCTGCTGCTGCTGCTGTGACGGTTCAAAATGACCTTGACCGTAGGTGATATGGTCACCAAGCCCGCTCTGCTGCTGCTGTTGCAAAAGTAGATGCTCCGGCGGCGATGGGCTTGGCAGTTGCTGGATATAACCGCCTTGAGAAAGTTGAGAGAGGTGACTATTGCGGCCAATATCGTCGGGTTCGTACGGCGACGAATCCTGCTGATCAAGCTCCCCCGTGAGAACACGACGAATAGAAGGCGGAGGCTGGTCGTTGTTGTTCTCCGAAACAGAATAGCCTCCTGCCGATGTGCCTCCTACAAACTGCCCTATGCCGTGAAGCGGTGACGGTTGGGAATTGCTAAGATTGCCTCCTCCAGGATCTGCCTCAATAAAGTGTTGCTGTTGCTGCGGGTGGATTGGCCAGTCAGGCGGAGGCGGGTCCAAAACCGAAATTTGTGACGGGCCAGTCCGTAAAGACGGCGGTTGCTGCTGGCTCAGTCTTTTGGAAGGTCGGCGAGCGATGACAGCCGTGTTGTTGTGGATGTTTTGCGAAGCAAGCGGCGGTCCAGGTTGCGGTGGCGGCGGCGGCTGCTGGGAACGGCCGTTCGAATCCGATCCCGACCCACGGTTCGAACCCGAACCACCTCCAAGAAAGTTCTTAAATAGCTTGCGGGTAGTCCGACGGGTTTCTTGTGCGGGTGGCGGGGGGCCGGTCAGTCTTGGCTGCTCCTGTTGCTGATATTGGTCCTTCAAAGGAAGTGACGGAGCCTGACCAGCGAGGGGAGAGGAGAGCGGAAGCGTTCTGCTGAGATCGTCAACAGAAGCAGCACCGAGAGATGAGGACGAGTAATGCTGATGGGTTTGCAAAGGTACCGCCTGTGTGGGATAGCGCTGCGATTGCGAGCGTGATACCTGCTCCAGGTAGTCCAAATTTGTCGGCTTCGTCAGGAGCGGTGCATGCGGCTGCCGGCCGTCGAAGCCGGAAGACGAGGAATTGCCGATGGAAGAGGGCACGCCCAAAGGAATCTTAGTGCTACTGGATTTGGTCAAGCCACTACCACCAGAAACAAGTACTGGCGACGTGTATTGCTGCTGGGCTTGCTGCTGCTGTTGATGCTGTTGGACTTGCTGGAGGCGCTGTTGTTGCTGTGGCGTGAATTGTTGCTCGTCCAGAAGCTGCGTCTGTTGTCGGGGGAGTGATTTCTGAAGCGGGTCGAACGGAGGCAAGTCTGTGTTCGAAAAGGATGAGGCTGTAAAGACAAGGTCAGCAGTGTCACACGAGATAGTGGCTGAGGAGGGGAGGGCGGTTGGAAGCGAGAGAAAAAAAAGGAGCGCAATACCTGAGACAGAGCTGGAATCCTGTGCAGGGCCGGGGCTAGGACCAGGGCCAGCAGACTGATCCCCAAAAGGGAGCTGTTGCTGTTGTTGCAGTGGCGGCGGTGGCGGCGGCGGCGTCTGTTGTTGTTGCTGTTGCTGCTGCTGCTGCTGCTGCTGCTGCTGCTGATGTTGCTGAGAACGGCTGCTTTGTCTACCAGATAGAAATGAAGGCATTATTATGTAGAGTCCGAGAGCGGATTAAGGAAAAAGGAGGGGCGTGGCTGCTTTGGGAGGGAGGGGGTGGGAAAAGGCCGTCGGAACAAACGAGACACGAACGACAAGAGGACAATGACGGTATAGGCGCTTGGGGCATATGCCGTCCCAGGGACAAACGCAGGGAGGTGGAGAGAAGGAAGGGAAGCAAAGCTCAAAGGCGAAAGAGAGAGACAGGAAAAGGCCCGCGAGGGTAGGGCAAAGCGCAGGGCGTGAGAAGGAGAGGAGACGAGCAGAGAAGACAAGAAGGGGCGAGAGGAAAGGAAGCGCAAGAAGAACGAGAGAGAAGCCGCTGAGGAACACAGCACGAAGGCCAAAGTGGCGCAAGAGAAAGGGGGGCGATCAGATGAGGAAGAAGGCAGAGCTGGCACTGAGAGCTGAGCGTCCAAACTGGGCGTGGGCGACGCTCGACCAGAAGCAGGGCGAGGAGGCACGAAAGCGGCCAACGAGGCCAAGCGCGCGCGAGGAAAACGAGCGCAGACAACGGACGGAACTCGGGGGGCGGGAGACGAACTGCAGCCGATGCGGACGTGTCGACAGGGCAGAGAAGAAATGAAGCCAAGAAGACGCGATTGTCAATGGCGGACGGGGGCGGGCAGGGCTGTGTTTGTTGAGCGATGCAGTATGTTGTCCAGCTTCGCTCCTTTTCTCTACAGCTCGTCTCTGGTTCTCTCTTGGTCTTTCCCGGTCTTGCCTAGTCTTCCCTGGGCTTGCCCAGTTTGCGTCTGGTTTCGGCCAACTAGCGGCCCTTAGGAGCTGCTGAAAGGGTGGCGGCAGCGACGGGGCCCTCAGAAACGCAGGCAGCTCTACGGAGTACATGCATTGTCCGTCAGATTGAGGGTTGCGGGTTTTATTTTGCCTGTACGGGGAAGTTGCGCAGTGCGTACGGAGTACTGCGTAATATCACTCCATCAGAGTGTATCTTACTATCTTACGCTACGCAAGTGCGAAGGTTCCTCTTGTTTTATTACGACTCCGAGTCGTCTTTGGCCTGTAAGGGTCCCCACCAGAGTGGCTGTGCTGGTGGTTGCTCCTGCTGGTTTAGACGTTTGCTTGGTGGATGTCCGTGGTTCCTGCCAACAATAGTGGAGGCTAACTCTTTCTTGGTGCGGCTGCGCTTGGCATGCGGCCAGGGGTGTCTCCCAATCAGGCAACGGTGGTGTTAAGCAGGTGAGCACATGTATCTTACTATGTACAGGTAAGTACGGAGCAAGTCATCGGAGCTGCGAATAGGACCGAAGGAAGCTGCTAGCACGCGCAAACGGGAAAGAAGCAAGCAAGGAAACAAGAAACGACTCGTGGCGTCTTACCAAGAAGGTAATGACAGCGAAAGAGATGGGTACGGAGCTGGAACAAGGAGGTATGGTAGCCCTGCAGCAAGTGGCAGTTATCAGCTAGTTGCTAAAAGAGAAACAAAAAACGCCCTGCTATAAAGCCGACTAGCCAGTGTCCCCGCCAAGTAGCCTAAGGTGGAACGGTTCAAGAAAGAGCCAGGCTGCTCAGCCCAGCCAGCACGAACCGCATCACCCCGTTGGTGAGGAGCCTTGCCAGGCGGCCTTGCCAGTGAGCGTTCGTGCCAGCAGCTCCTACCGAGAGCAACGAGACTGCGACGATGCGGACGAACTGCACTGTAGGAAACATGATGAAAAATGACCAGTGGCACGGCAAGCGCGCAACGCTGTTGTTCAGCCAGGTTAGGAAATAGCCGCTGGCCTGATGCGGCCTCTGCAGTAAGACGGACCAAGCCCAAATCCGATTATCCCTTCCCTTGTTGCTCGATTTTGTCTTGGCCTTGCCGCTTTATCTCTTGTCGGCAGCCCTCTCCCCGATTTTTGCTTTCATTCTGTCTTAATTTTTTCCTTGTTTCTTTCTCCCCTCCTGTCTTCGTGTCTTTCTTCGCCACAGCCATGGCTAATTATAGTAACATCAGCCTACAAAAAGGTGGCAGCGGAGGGTTGGCACGCAACCCGGCAGAAGCAGAGAAAAGGGGTGTAGAGTTTCTCTGTCTGTTCAGCCAGCCCCTTCCTTCCCCTCGCATCTTACCACTACCACCACCACCACCCACATGTTTTAGCTCTCTCCTTACCTTTTACATCTGCACTGTCTTCCAGCAAGGCTACAAGACAGCCTCTACAGACGCATCCTAAGCAGGAGCGGAGAGCAAGAGGAGGCCAGAAACGAAAGATATGCCACCTGGCACCTTGCCCTAGCTGTTTGCGTCTTTGTTCGCTCGCTTACTGCAAAGTCCGCCGGGTCTTCAGCTTGGACAAGACCTTCGCATTTCGCTCAGCCTCTTTTCCCTTTTCTTAGCATGCTAGGAGCGGCTGACAGTCTGCATGTTTACGGACGGAAAAGGACGACGACGGTCGTGTTTCCTCGTATCCGGGGCGCCTTCACATCTCCGGATCTTGCTGCTCGTCTTCCCGTGCACGTTCTCAGCTGCGACGGTCTTCGCTGCAAGATGCCAGTTGCAGCCCCGCCTTTCGGCAAGCGCCGAAACTCCTAGTCGTCCCGGCCGAGATATCGCCAGTGCAGTTCAGCAAAATGAATAAGCCTAGGGGCATTACAAAAAGCCGTGTCATTGTGATGAGGCAACTGCTGGCACGGTCCTATGCCTTGATTGCCAGCAAAGACGAGCATTTGCCTCGTCAGCCGGTCATCTGCAAGGCAGACGAACTTTGCGGTTCTGTCCTTTACGGCGCAGTTGGAATATGCCTTGTGGTATATCTTTTTGTTGTATGACCGTCGAAAGGAGAAGCAAGAAATATAGTATCAGCCGGCGACAACGAGGACATCCAGAAAGAAAACCCATCCGGCCGGCCTGACGTCCATTCGGGTTAGGGTTCCGTGGTGCAGTTGGTTAGCGCATCGTACTAATACTTCGGTCCTCTTGGGGAAAGTAAAATGCGAAAGTCGAGGGTTCGAGCCCCTCCGGGACCATCAACAGTTAACTTTTTGTGTCTCTGGGCAGAGACAGGACCTTGGGATTTTTGGGGGTCATTTTTTGGGGGTGGTTATTGCGGATCGATTTTGATATGGAACGCTGAACTCGGAGGGCCACTAAGGATGTCAACATCCAACGACGCTCACTCAACTCAACTCAATGCCGTTAGCTTGCCCTCTATATGTTGTGCGTTACGAGTACAGTTGTAGATTAGGGACTCGAGTAGATATCTCACTCTCGGCACATGCGAAGGCAGACCATAGTCTAGAAGCATTCCATCTGTGGGTGCAGCGGCTATCACAATGCCAGACGCCAGCAGCTCGACAATGGCTTCTCCTTGCTCTACCAGACACACCCTTCTCTTTTTCGGGGGTTCTTCCTCGTCGTAGCGTTGTCCTTCCAGGCTCTCTTAAACTTTCTCTCTTTCATGCAAGTCACCATCACGGGCAATCTAGGCGAGGCAATGCCATGCGTATGAAGACATGCCGAGGACGAAGCCGTATTATCGCCAGCCCTTGTGCTGTGTAGTTATTCGCTCTTCGCGAAACAAGTGATGAGACAAATCAAACACCGAGTCACACCGCGTGTTTCGTAACACGCAGTCTCCCGATGTGTGCAACAAAATCGACCTTCTCTTTGTGACAATATGAACACGGGCAACGGATAGAGCTTCTGGTAAGCTGACATGCTGGCATGCTTGAACGCTATTAATCAAGCATGCCAGCATGTCAGCTTACCAGAAGCTCTATCCGTTGCCCGTGTTCATATTTTTCATTTCTTTATAGTTGACGAAATCAGTCTGCATAAAAAGTATTGTGAAGCACGACACCGTTCTTCCTACATTTATTACACTGGCCAGCAATCAGGCCGCGGAAAGAAAGTAAAGGAGCAAAGACCAAGAACATGAAGCGACATAACATAAAAGGACCAAAAACAAAAGACACCCACTAGATCAACCTCCGTGGATCCATCCAGACCGCCTCTGCAAAATTCGCTAACTCAGCGACTGAGACCACAATATCACGCTGTCCTAGGCTAACATTTGGAGCTGTCAGAAACAGCAGCGCGAATTCCAAAACCAAAGCTTCACTAGTAACTCGGTATGTGGTGGGGGACCCGTGGACTGTCTCAATTGTTATGGTTTGTCGTAGGACGGTTTCGAGACGACCAGGAGCATACCGGGTGGCGGTTGCGCCGGGGCGCTCAGAATGGTGCTGCTCTGTGTATTTTTCGATAGAAATCTTCCTTGGGTTTGGAGTGAGCTTAGTCAAAATAACTATCTTAACCTTGTGCCGCGAAGCTGAAAACCACCATCTCATAGCAGTGCGGAGGCTTTGAAGGCTCTGCGAATATCCGCTCTCTATGACTAACGTCGGCCAGTCGTCGCGGTCGCGGGTCTTGGTCGGCAGGCCCGCAGAGTCTGCCTCTTTGGAGCTGGCTCCATCCGGACTGGTGAACTTCGATCCAGCGCAAGGGTCCCATTCATGTTCAGACGTCCCAGCACGCAGCATATCATTTTGTATTTTCGTGTATAACTTAGCGTGTGATTTGTCGTGGAATTGGGTAGGAATCGTAACAAATGCCTGCTTGAGGTTCAGGCGAAAAAAAAGACGGAACCGTCTGTGCTTGTTGTCTCTCTCTGCCTCAATGTTGAGAAAATCGGCTTTGGAAACGTCTATTGTCCAAGGAGCGTTAAAAGGCGAGAGAGAAAAATGGAGTGGGTTGAGAGCCGTTTGAAGAAAATACTTACCATTAACGATTAGAAAATCGACATCTCTCATCGAGTCGATGGCGCGAAAGAGCTCGCTAACTTCCGTGAAAATAACGAATTCATCTTCTTGGTAGGTACCAATATTTTGGCTTTGCATGTGGAATTTTGTCGCCGGAGTCTCCATTTCTTTCTTCTCTCTGGTGAGGCTCGGGGTCGGTGATCCGAGCAGCGTCGCTTCTCTGGACATGATGTTAGAGGTAGGGAGCTGTTGGGAGCGAATAGACACGGTTCGGAAGGAAAGTGGGCGAGATAGTGAGTAGGTGTCGCCGTAAAATGCTAGAGGGGAAAAAAGAGGCCAAGCAAGAGAAGAGAAGAAAAACCTAGAATAGTTTAGAATTGAAAGGGACAAAAAAGGCAACCTGCGTGCTCTGCGCGGTTGAGCATAAACACAAAATTGAAACCATGGTAGAAGGAAGGAGTGAACGACAGAAAGAAGGAGTGAATGAGAGATGGAAGGATGGAAGCATTGGCACTGAGGCGCTCATACATACATTGCGTTGTTATAGTTCTCAAGGGGAACCTGACGCGCTTTGAAACACATCAATAAGATCAAGGACAAGTTGAAGATAATTATCGAAAACAGTTGATAAAAAATGACGAGAAAAAAACACCACGCGCTATATGTTGAACAAAGGGTTACAGTAACCAAAGGGCTTCTTTGAGTATTAGGTGAAAGTAGGAGAGAAGCTCGGCATCCAGTGCGAAAAAAAAGAGAAGATTATTACGAGTACACATCGGCCATCGCCAGGAAAAGAAAAAGCAACAACATCCAACCGTTCCATCTGCACACTAGCTGATTATCTGGGGACAGTTTACAACAGCGCACATCTTTCGAGATGCTCGTCCATTCGTCAACGGGGCCTACGTCATTGTCTTTAAGGCAAAATAGTACAGAATACCTCGTAGCAACTGTCATACCTTTTGTTCAAGGGTGGGGGATCGTTGTGAAGAGGAACGGGCTTCACATAATAATTTCCCCACGCTTTTCGAGGAACCAATAAAAGTTGGTCTAAATTTTTATATTGCAGCATGCATTTGTTATGCCCAAATATGTTATAATACCCCATATCGCAGCCTCGTGAAAAAATCAAGAGCCAAGGCTCCCGGATCTGAAAACGGACCTCTTGCTCAGCACATGGGCCAGCTGCCTCATTTCATATTGCTAAATTAGCATGCGGAAACGGCATCGGCTGTGTTTGTCTTTAAACCACCAAAGGTTCTCTCATCCAGGCGATCCAGCACATCACGCTGCCAAAGACACGCGCGAAAGGAGCGGATACGACTGCCAGCCAATCTGCCGTTCTTTTCAACACTGCCGACACAAAACAAAAAAATTGAAAGGAGGAGTAAGGCCTTTGACCGGTCAAGACACTGGATTACGGAAGACATTGGGCACCGGGCAGAAGACAGCGGGAAAGCCCAAGAGGGAGGGGAGGGGGGGACCAAAGCACGCGCACACAAGACAGGACATAGATAAAACGGGCGGGGGATTGGGCAACCGGAAGAAAACGCGTAGCTGACTCTTGGTACGCGGCTATTAAGAGAAAACCCTCACTGCCGATGATTCGGCTATGTGTCGCATTGCACGGAAGATATTTTCGACCAAAAAAATGAACCGTCTGTTTCCGGGGACGAGAACGAGAGGGCGCAGGGGAAATTTAGAAAAAGAAACGGCCATTTAAAAAGGAGGAAATGCTACTAGAATAATCAAAAACAGAAGAGTAAAGGTGGGTAGTCAATTCGGCTTGGCTACATTGTGTCTGCATATGTACCCGAGACGCACACCAGCATTAAGTGAGGGCGGCGATAAACGGCGTCTAGACAAGAGGCCAGAGAAGACGTCGGACAAGAAAGGCGACAACGACGATACCTCGAGAGAACGTGGAGCGGTACGCAAGGCACCGGCGGTGCTCTTAACTTTCTCTCTTTCTTTTCCTAGTCTATACAGATCTGATACTGTCCCTTGTTCCCATGGAAGTGTATCAATGAAACGACAAGCTGAACTTCCCGGTTTGCGAGTAGTACCAAAGAAGTCGAAGGCTTTGGGGTCCTAAAGCAGTAGGATACCTTAACCGTGGCACACGTGTGACACGCTGCTTGTTAAACATGCAGCTGGCCAGGCCTCGCAGCCAACAAGACAAGCGACATGGGCAATCCATCCCGTAATCGCGTGCTTTTTCCTGATTTTACGACGGCTGGCTGATTTTGTACTCCGAGCTCCCTCATTGCTCTTTTCATCTGCAAGAGAACGCAGGTCTGGGACGACGAAAAACGATCGGCAGGCAAAGTCCGCGTTTCTGATTGAAAGGCGGGAGCTCCACTCGTATGTGTGTCTTACACCGGTTGCCTTAGTCTGCCGCTGCTCTGCATGTTCTGGCTCCTCCTGACTCCTCCCGGGCAAATTTGCAAATCTCTACGGTTCGTTTTGTCCAGGCTGCCTCTTATCATTGCGTCGAGTCGGTCAAGGCCGCCGGAGCATGAATGGTCTCTGCTTGAGAGAAGCGGGAAAAAAATGGAGCTGCCGGCCTGGGTTGGCTGGCACAAGACGGGAAACGGGCGCTGTGAACCTGCGGTGGACACGCGGTGGGCATGCAGTGGCATGCGGTGGACGTATGAAAGGTATGGTGAGCCCGATGAGCCCGATGAGCCCGATGAAGTGGCTGTTTGGGGAAAATGCCAGCACATGGCATGACGAGCATGCATGTCGCCTAACATTGTCTCCGGAAGTATAGACGTTTCAAGTGCGAAGGACACATCGACGGTTGCGGAGTGGGGGGAGGGGAAACGAGTGTCAGAAATGGGACGCGACAAGCGTTGGACAGAAGTAGAGCAGCCAAGTTGAGCTGGATCTCGCGTGTGGTGTGATGTTGATATCGAGCAAACGGCTAGAGCCGTTAGGAGCCAACAAAATAAAAATGTCAGAGGATTGCCATGTACAGCGGGCTTGCGACGAAAAAAACGATGGGCGCTTCGGGAGAGCGAGGCAAGGGCCGGGAAGACGCTTTCTGTGCTAGACCAGCCGACGGACGGCACGCAGCCGAGTTAGCTCACCACGGCGAGCGTTCCACACGTCCCCACCCCCTCTGTCTCTTGGCCCTCTAGCCTCTGCTCCATGTCCCTCGCGCATGTCCCTCCTGCATGGTCGAGCTCTCTTGTCAGTTGTTCGGGTGTCGCCTCGCCATATCAACAAGTGGAAAGAGTACCTCCCTCACCGCCTTGCGACCGTAACTGATTGCAGGCACACAGCGCACATGGAGCAGAATCCACTCCCAGTGGGCAGGATGCTTCCCGTTTGGCTGGTTTTGGGACCGCGGGGGTGAGGAGGGAGGTGTGGAGAAGGGGTCGGCCAGTGCAGACCTGGGCTCGCCGGCAGCCAACAACCCTCCCACGCCCGTCTGTTGGAACGATGTTCAACCGCCAGCTTCGTCGCACACAGCAAAATGGAGGCGAGCGCACTGCGGGAGCTGTGCCACGGTACGATGTGGCCTTTCCTCAGACGAGGAAACCCGGCATGCAGGCCGAGCGTGTCTAGGCCCAGAAGTCGCAAGGAGTCGCAGATCGGGGCGAGCTCGCAACAGCGACCGCTGACGGCCACGTCGCAGGCATCGAGAATACGGATGCGGCCTGGTATTGAGGCCGCAGTGGCTGCAGTTGTGCTAGGAGAAGCACGCGTCGGTAGGAGTGTGCGAGTGTACTCGCAGAAGCGACAAGCATAAACCATACAGGAGAGGTAGAGACGTGAGAAGAGACTGTGCTGAAAGCTTGGCTGCCAGATGAGGTATCCGCAGTGGCTAACGGCACGGGAATGCGGTTTGAGGAAACAAAAGTAAAAGATACGGCGAGGCAAACAATAATGGGGGACGACGAGGACTGTTCTCCGTACGGAGTACAGGGAAGGTAGACACAAACGGAAAACCTCCGGACCCAGCAAGACCCCCAACTTCGACTGCCTACCCCTGCCAACCAACCCCCCCGGTCACGCCCGCTCTCCCGGTCGTTCTTTCCTCTTCTTCCACCGCTTCTTCGATGCGAATGCCTTTTTCGCTCATCGTCACCCTGGCCCGATCTGCCCGTCACCGTTGTCTCCCCCGTCACTCGTCCCTCGTCCACCTCGATTTTTCCTGATCTCCTTCTCTGCGCCGAGTCTGCGTCCTCCCACGCTCCCCACTCTTTATGAAATAAACGCTGCAAAGCCCTTCCCAGTGCATCTGCGCCTCGCATGCTCCGCTGCCTCCTGACCTAGGATTGTGTGTCTGCCCTCCACGGTGTTATACGCATAGAGCCGTACAACATACCAAGCTAGATATTATCATCGGTCTTCACCCGACTAATCTACTCCTGTCGGCGAGCGTCGGACTTTATGCCACCTTATTGGCCCACGACTCGCTGTCTCCCTTGCACCATGCTCACCACGCGTGCTTTCCAACCCAACGGGGATGGCGGCGGCAGGAAAGAGCGACCATTTGTTTTTGGCTATGCCTCTGTTTAATCTCTAGCTTAGGTTCGTATGATTTGTGTATTTTACTGCGCGTAAATATTTGTGTGTGTGTGCATGTGTTTTGGGCCCTCTAATTAGGAATTATTCAATTCGTTGATTTTATCGATTTTAGCTTTTGAAAGTGTATTTTCTTCCTACCTTTGGGTCGTCTTTTATTATGCTCGTTGCTTATGTCTGTGTACGAGTACTACATTCTTTCTTTCTCTCTTTTTTTTTTTTTTTAGCTTTTTCTGGTGACCTCGCTGTGGTGTGGTTTGAAAATAAAACAAAAGACAAAAGAAGACATTTGTTTTACAGGACTCAGATCTCTTTTCTTCGTCTGAAGCTCCTGCCTCCTTCCTTCCAGTTCTTATTATCCCCCCCCTCCCCTTTCTCTCTCTCTTACCTTCTTTATTTCGCTCCCTCCTCCTTGCCTCTTTTCTCTGCCCTCTCCACTCCCCCCCTCTCCATGTCTCCCTCTTCTTCATTTTCTCCAGTCCCAATCCAACTCGAACCCGAGAACTATCACGCTCGATGCTCTTCCCCTAAATAGCTTCATTTTTGCTCCACCCAAATACGAAACACCCTCTGATTCTCGGCCTCTTGTCGTGGGGGACTCTCCGTCATATGGTACCATCCTATCTTGTGGACGCGTTGGTTTTTATCCTCTACACATCGCTTCACGTCCTGGCCTTCTTACCGTCCCCTATAAGTCAGCTCACCCACTCGCCTGTTTTTCTTGCTGTCTTTCCTTGTCCTCGTCCGCCTTCACCGCCCTGTCTAACATCGCACACGCCCATCGGCCGGCCACCGTACCCGTATTTCACCCTGTTCCCACCGTCTCAGCCAGCCTCTCTCGCTGCCGTCACTGCGATCGCTCGTTCTCCGCCAAACCCTGTCAAAGGCTGTGCCTCATTTACTAGTGATACGTCCCGCCTAGAGTCGCGCTAGCTTAGCATCGTTGCCCTAAAGCCGAGCGTCCAAAGGGTCTGGTGTCTCGGTCTCGGTCTTGCTTAAATCACTTGTTTACACAACTAGGCCTAGACAAGGTCTGTTCAAAGAAAGTGGGTTTTGCCACTGCTGTCCTGTCACCTGCCCCACCAATCGACCATCAGCCACTTTTCGAGGGCAGATGGCGAGAAATCGATGCTGCCTCTTCTAATTTTTTGAATGCCTTTGTCCTGCTAACCTCGCGTCTTGTGTCCAGGTGTCGTCCCACCAATTACCGCTCCTGGAAAGACAGAGTCGCAGGAGAGACATGATCTTTCCCTAAAGGTGCTTGCCGCCTTTGCCTTTCTATTCTTTTGTTTCCCCCTCTCCCCATCCCTCTTGCGGTCGTTCGCTTTCCATTCGTTTTCTCCCCTCACCTCTTCCTCTTCCTCTCCGCCCCCCCCGGTCGCCGCTTTCTCCTTTGCCGTCCGAAGAGCAGTTCTACAATGCCCTGTCCGGCATCGTCTCGGGCTTTCTCTTAATACCCATAAGCACCCTCGTCTAGACGGCGAGGATCTGCCGGGCGAGGTTAGACAACGACATTCCCAAACCCGTCCGCAGTCTCCGCGACAAGCCAGCCATTGCCTGTGTCTGGATGTCAGCTAACGTCTTCTCTTCTCCCGCTCCCTACCACTTAGATTTTAGCAGCCTTTCAATATCTGCCAGCTCATTCCCCTCTCAGCTCACCGCTTCCTCCGCAGCATGGCCCCGTCAGTGGCCAAGTACTGGCCGGAAGCTATCCTCTACCGCCTTGAGCTCTGGTACGGCCTTGTGCTTTTGGTGATATTCGTGCTGTCAATTACTCTCAACAGCATTCTCGACTCACGGCGTGCCGCTCAGCCCATCCGACCAGCTGCAACCGGCCCCGGGGGGCGGCCGCTACCGGCAACGCGTCGAAGATCGCAAGATTCTGCCACCGTCACCTTCACATCCGACTCAGAAATTAGCACGGCTGCCAAGCACGTATATTCTTACGCCACAGCATGCCTTATTCTGACATTTCTCGCCGATTTTGCCAGCGTGATTTCGCATACTGTCTACGAAGCGAAGAATCCGGACAGCAAGCTCGGGTGGTGGTGTGGCGAAGAGATGTCTGTATGTTGTCCCAAGATTCCTTACACCCAGCCCTGCCTTTTGCTACTAGTCCTGAAACTCCACATTCCCAATTGTTGCGATTACCGGAAGCGTAACGTCGATTCTCCTTACTGCGCCTTTGGGAGCTTACAATTTGCCCATCTTTAGGTCTACTATATTTCGGGACTGTTCTTGCATCTCTACGTCTTAATTTATCTCCTGGAAGCCGATCGAACTCCCAACAGACCAGTAATTGTTTTTTGGACGACCGCACTGCTATTTGAAGCTGTCATCTTCACCGTCAATGTTATTCGTCTTACCGGCCGCCACCAAGTTCTTCGTAGTATTGTCCTTGACGTATGGACAACTGCATACGGTCCTGACAGGTGGGATTATATTGACATATCCATTGGATCGGTTCGACTCTTCTTGCTTCTTTTTCTCCCGGCTGTCTATTTCTCCATCGCCTTGTCCCGAAGCATTAAACTCGGCGAAAAGCTAGAAGACGCCGAGGTGTCATCACAAGCCAACGATGCCATCCATGCCGACGAGACCACCCCGCTCATCAGCAACGGCAGTGTCAATCGCACGGCTTACAATACCGTTGCGGTAGAAACAACAAATGGCGGGCCTCGGGGGTCTGGAGTTGGTTCTGTGGACGGAGCAACCAATGGGTCAGCCAACGAACCGGCAAATGGATCAGCGGATGGATCAGCCAATGGATCAGTCAATGGATCGGCCAATGGATCGGTCAATGGCTCTTCCAAGCCTCCAGCCAACGGCGCGGCACATGTCCCGGCCTCTATCCCGAACGGTCAAGCTCGCCCTAATGGCAACAACGAAGGCGACGAAGCGGCCTTTTATCGACCTCAAAAACTCCCACACAAAACTTGGTGGGAATACTTGACTAGTTATTCCCTCTTTTTTCCATATTTGTGGCCGCGAGACGCGACGAATTTGAAATTTGTCGTTGTTGTCTGTTTTCTGATTCTAGTTGTTCAACGGGTTGTCAACTTTTTGGTGCCGAATCAAATCGGCAACATCACTGACGCCTTCGAGGCCAATACGGGTATGCCGTGGACTGAGATTTTGATTTTTATCTGCTACAAAGTTTTGCAAGGGCAATCCGGTTTGCTGGGCTCGGTCCGTGCTCTGCTCTGGATTCCGGTATCGCAGTATTCGTACCGAGCTCTCACCACTGCAGCCTTTGAACACGTTCATTCACTTTCCTTGGACTTTCATCTCGGTAAGCGCACGGGCGAAGTGCTTTCGGCTCTCAACAAAGGCGCCGCCATCAATTCGTTTCTGGAGCAAGTCACTTTTCAAGTTTTTCCTATGCTGATCGACCTCCTCGTTGCCATTATCTACTTTTTAATTCGGTTTGGCACTATCTATGCAACTATTGCGGCTGTCATCACCGTTTTCTACCTTCACATGACTGTTAAGATGGCCTCGACACGCGCAGACTTGCGGCGGGACATGGTCAACGCCGATCGGGAAGAAGAAGCAGTGAAGAATGATTCCATTACGAGCTACGAAACGGTGAAATATTTCAACGCCGAAGCATTTGAATTCGGTCGCTACCGCAAAGCGATTCGCAGTTTTCAGGCAGCTGAGGCGAAAGTGACGTGGGGCATGAACAACATGAACATATGCCAAGCACTGGTCTTCATGTGCGGTATACTGGTCATGCTTATGGTTGCGGCTGTCGAAGTTACTCAAGGCATGAGGTCTATTGGCGATTTTGTTGTCATGATCACATACCTAGGACAGCTGCAGGGCCCGTTAAATTTCTTTGGCTCTTTCTATCGAACCGTCCAGCAGGCCATGATCTCAGGCGAGCGCCTTTTGGAATTGTTCAAGATCCAACCGACTGTGGTGGACCGCCCAGGTGTGAGGCCACTTCCCGAATGCCAAGGTCACATACGTTGGTCGAACGTACAATTTTCTTATCACAAGGAGCGCACTGCCCTGCACGATCTTTCATTCGACTGTTCGCCCGGCACTACGACAGCTTTTGTGGGCGAATCTGGGGGCGGAAAATCAACATTGTTCCGCCTCATGTTCCGTTACTACAACTGCCAGGACGGTACCATTGAGATTGACGGTCACGATGTCAAAGACGTTACCATCGACTCTGTGCGGCGCCATATTGGTGTTGTACCTCAAGATACCATTTTGTTCAACGAGACCATAATGTACAACTTGAAGTATGCAAATCCTGGTGTTTCTGACGAGGAGGTTTTTGAAGCATGCCGGGCCGCAAGTATTCACGACCGTATTCTCTCCTTCCCCCATGGCTATGATACCAAGGTCGGTGATCGCGGCACTCGTTTAAGTGGTGGCGAGAAGCAGCGTGTTGCTATCGCACGAACTATTCTCAAAAACCCAAAGATCATCATGCTGGATGAAGCGACGTCCGCTCTAGATAGCGAGACTGAGCAGCAGATTCAAGCAAAACTTATTCGCGGTGGTAGTCTTGGCCAAGATCGCACGCTCTTAATTATTGCGTATGTTATGGTTTTCTCGAAACCCTATTTATTATTTGTTAGGTCTTACTGACACAGACTTTAGGCATCGGTTGTCAACTATCACACACGCCGACCAGATCATCGTCCTTCAGTCCGGTGCCATTATTGAGAAAGGAACCCACAATGAGCTATTAGAATTGAAAGGCCGGTACGCATCTATGTGGGAAAGCCAGTCACAAGCCGAACAAGCAGCGGTAGCAGCACGCCACGCTACAGCTCGAGCAAATAAGCTTTTGCGCCAGGCTCACATCACCAATAATCCCACCCAAACACAAGGATCGGACGATAACTCGGATGGCTATACCAGCCTAACGTCATCTACGATATTGGGTGCTGGAACCACAACGCCGAGGCAAGAAAGCATTGGACATGCTGAAGAATCCTCAGATGACGACCGGCAGCCCATAAAACCCAAGTAACGATCGCACGCATCTAATTCTTTTTTTCTTTATATCCCTTCTTCTTTCGGGCGTTTTTGGGCCTTTTCTTTTGTCTTTTCACAACAGCTTTTTTCTGGTTGATACTTTTCCAAAACAAATCTGTCTATTTTCGACACATTTCAAGACTTGTTTTTATTCTTACGGGACGTTTGCATGACTAGCATCATTGCACCCATCATATATACCCAAGCACCTAAGAGCACACAGCGTGTATACATCTTGTTGCTTACACCCTTTTAGAACCTCATGTAGCGGGTAGTCCGCACTCAGTTATATGGGTTTCATATTATAACTTTCGAACATGTTATTTCAATTATTTCTGTCCTTCAAACCCCTCGCTTTTAACATTGTTTTGGCATCTTTTAGCTGAATTGGTATGTGTCTGCGATGGCCTAGGCGCATAGGACAGGCGTTCGGCAACTTACGGAGGATTTGGGAAGGGCCGCGCTCCGGTTCGGAACGGCTAAGGAGCAGGTGAACCAGGAAGGACAGAAGGAATCGGCGGGTTCAGCAATTTGGACCTGGTGAGCGAAGTAAAAGACGCCGAGAGGCCACTTACACATGATAGGAATGGGGCTAATCAAGAAAACGGAAAGGCGGGCGTGAAGAGCGGAACGGAAAATTTAATTCTCTAATGTCAATATTCTGGTTTTTATTTTTATTTTACTAGCATCAAGCGAGCAGTAACGAGAAGGCTTCTGTCAAGTGATTTGACTCTACTAGCTTTGGAGGCAATGCTGGCCCTTGTTTGTTGAGTGTGATTTAGTCCCACTCGTCGCGAACAGAACCTAGGACACAATTGCATAAGGAACTGTATATTCAAAGGCGAACGCCAGATCACAGGATTTCCTAAAAGTCGCATATACGCGCTCTCGGCGTACTGTCAGGCTCTTTTCTAGAACATAATCACTCTCATTAAAAATTATTACAAAAACGTAAAATGAAGGCTAAGTAACAGGAGAAGAAAAGAAAACATTAAAATAACCGTAACTAATAAACGAGGAAGAGAAAAGTGAAGAGTAAAGTAGGGGGGAAAAGAAAACGCTTCTGGTTCGGCTGTAATATAAACAGGCATAGGAGGGGGAGCTGAAGACGCACGCAATAGTAGCGCACACTTCCATTTCCTTTCCTCCTCTTTCCCACGTAATGTCATGCTCGTACTTCGTGCATTGGCACAGAAGTCGAATTCAGTCGCAATCGTCGGGTCACCGCCCGTTTCTAGGAAGAGTGAAAGTAGCGAGCGGGGACTCAAACTGTTCGTACAAGCAGGCGAGGGCGTAGACAAACAGCAGGTGACCGGAGACGCAGCAATATTGACAACCTGAAGCTCAAGATTGGTGTGAACAAGAAAAGAAACATAAAAAAGGCTCCTATAACGTCAAGAATAGGGAGGGCGAAGAGAAGTAAAGGGATGTATCTCTCCACCATACTCGAATTCGCACCCATGCCGCAACCAACCCGTCCTGAATAAACGCCAGAATGCACTAACTCCCCTTCGGGACGTAAACGGAGATACTTGTGAAAGATGCCCGAGCTCATTTCCGCTGAAGCTTGCAGCTTCCATCACTTCTTTGCGATTCCATTGCTCTTAGGCTTTCCATTGACCATGACGAGTCCGTTGGCCTGGCTTTGAAGGAGCGATGGTAGTTTCTCGCTAGCAAGAGCGTCCTTCGTGCCCTCATCAACCTCGGTGTCATTCTCTGCATCACTGCGATCGTCTTTGGCAACGTTATGGACAACGAAACGATAAGCAATCCGGATGATAAAGAAAAGCCAGAAGAGATTGAGGGCTTGCAGAGAGGAGAGAAGTCCTGTAGTGATAACGAATGCAAGGGGGCATTTAAACTGCTCGTTGGACCAGTCAAGCTCATAGGGACCGATTGTCTTAAACTCGGTGAAGAGGCTGTAGATAATGCGCAAGTTGAGATAATGGCGGAGGTAGATCCACACGCACATAAATACGAAGTAGAATGGGCCCATGAAAGGGCCATCGATGTAGTTGAGCGATTTGGAAAGCTAAGCGATGTTAATTAGGGGACAAAACCACATGAATGCACACAGGGTACGAAGGGGAGTCATACTGCCAAGAAAAAGTCGCTGATGTCATGCGTGATGTAGACGGCTAGGCCGATGTGGGTGAAGTGGAAGCGGTAGCTGAGGGCAATCAAGGCGAGGGAGACGATGTGATGACCGACAAGTTCCTTGAAGTCTTTGCGCGGCGCCTCCATGCCTAAGACAAGGACAATAGCCTGCTGAGCCCAGTACGCGGCCTGGAAGAGGTAGTAGAACTTGAAGGCGGCCTCATGCGTCCAGTGAGGCCAGTTCTCGTACATGCCTCGGGTGTTGAAGAACCAGACAGGGGTGCGCGACATGACGTAGACGCCTGCAGGGCCGAGAAACGCGAAGTACAGAGCTGTGTACATCTGTTCCATGAACCGTGCCTGCTTGGAACGGGAGCGCAGACCGAAGTAACGAGCGAGCGGGCGCAGCAACTCATGCATAATAAACTCGCGTGTGAACGATAGGACCACAGTATAGAAGGTGACGAAAGCAATATCCCACAAACCCTTTCCATATTGCACCGGGGTACCCGCGACGGCGTCGGCTGCTAGCGGCAGGCGGTAGGAAAGGAAGATGAAGTGGTAGAGAGGATTGGACTCTGTTGGGTAGGCAGCGTAGCCTGCCAGCATGACAAGCAAAATAGCCAGGGGAAGCGTCCAGGTGTGGCGCATGGCATACTGCTTGACACGCCGCGCCAGAGACCGGGCCTTGCGCCGTCTTGACAGGCGCTTCTCTCGGGACGCATCCTGCTTCTGGGCCGTGTTAGCTGTAGAAAGGCATCATGGGTCCCACCCTGATTATCCTAGAATTGCTCTTTCGAATTACCTTGTTATTAACAACAGCAGCGTCGACGCCGCTAAGATGGGCAAGGCTGGTGGCCAGTTTGCCGTGGCTGTCGCCGGACTGCTTCCTCCGGTGGGCAGCATTGCCATTAGTGAGCAATCCTGTCGTTGTGGCGCCATAAGTGCGCTGTGACGAAGAAGAGGAGTCGGCATCGACATTCAGGAGAGGAAAAGGCTCCTTGGCGGAGGAAGAAGATGCAGAAACGGCCATAATCGGTCGAGAGAGGGCCTGATAAACCGAAATAGGGGTGGGCAGCAAGCGAGGACCGACGATTAATCGGATTTCGAGGCAATGCAGGAAGACAGTGTCTCGTCCGTCGCGACGCCCCTCAGCCAACAATAGTATGCTCGATAACGCTGTTTTGCACAACAAAAGCCAGGCTCGTGGCTGGGGAGGGCGGTGTTCTTGAACGCGAGGGGAATGGTAGACACGGCGAACGCGAACGGCGAGGGAAAAGGGAGACGCGAGCGAGATTGGAGGCCTTTATAACGTGTTACCCCGTGGGCTCCTTCCAGAGGCAGGTGCGCGAAATCGGCCTTGTTGTCGAGACAGAAGCTCGTTGGCAAGGCGAGAAGGCAGAGGACGGAAGAATTGAAAAGAAAGAAGCAAAGTCGGTGATGACGGGGCGAATGGGACGATTAGGGGATAAGAAAATCTACGCGGGACAAAAAAGGGATGGTGTATCTAATCGCACGTTTGCCGCGATTAGGGAAAGAGCTAGGCGCACGCCGAGAAGGAGGAAATGGTCGCGCGCAGTGATACGCCGTAGAAGTGAAGAAGAAAAGAGCATCCAGGGTCAGATGGACGTAAAAACCCCAATTTCCTGGTCCGTCGCAGAGAAGCATGCGCGAAGGGGCTCCTTCCGTCGTAATAACTCGCGTTTTTCATTGTGGTCGCCATTTGGTCTCCGCTCTGTTCCTTTTTGGTCCTTCCCCCTTTTAATTTTTGTCGGTCTTCTGCCATGGGTTGGGCAGCGGCCTAAAAAATTTCAAGCCACTAAGAAAACGGCTCCCCTACCGGCGCCCCTCGACAACTTTAACTTCTCCATACTCCGTAATTGCAATGCATAGCGGGTCCCACTCGCCCCTATAGCTGCCCTTTGTTTCCATGTCGTTTAATTTGGGGGCGCCGCTCTTCCACCGCCTCCGTTGGCTGCAGCTGGTCACCAGCAAGAGACTAGCGCCGATAGCTTTTGCCTCCGAGCCTGTGGGATCTCAGCCGACGAGAAACCACGGCTCAAATACGTCGTCGTACGAAGTACGAGGACGAGTACGAGGTACCTGGGTCGCAACTATACTCCGTATTGTACGGAGTACTATTCGTACAATACGAGGGGGTCGTTGCTTCTCTCCCACTCTGAGGGCCAAACGCATCGGAAGGGGCGGAGTGGCGACGGATGAAAACAGGGCAGCTGTGGCTGGTGCTTGTCTGACGGGAGTGAGACCCTTGACCACGGTAGGAGCGTTATCTAAGCGCAACGCAACCCATCAACGTGGTTGGATAAGCCCTACGAGGGGCGCACCTTTACGACGCTTCCTAGCGGACCTGAGAAGAACTGCAAGACGGAAAGGCGGGTTGCCGGTTCATAGGCGAGCCACTAGAAGCCAAGCACATGTTAAGAAAAAGAACTTTCTTCGGCATGCGACGGGCGCATATCTAGCAACTACGCCCAGCCACGGCGACTGCTGGACGCCGTAGTTTGCTCCTTCTGTAGATTCCGGTGTATAAGGCACACGTGGAATCTAAGGGAAGCTGCTAGAGCTTGAATAGGGAAAGGAAACACCGAAGCACAGGTGCAAATAAACAGACGAGACTGCCTTCCGCTGTTTTCGAACTCGCTCTTTCCTCATGCGCAGACTACCGGGGGGGGGGGGGGGGGGGGGGGCATTAACCACGCCGCCGCCCCAATGACAAAAACGCGCGGCCCCTCACAGAGGATATGCACCGAAGCACAACACACCAAAAGGGACAAAAATAGT